>CM076579.1:1579758843-1580338562 GCA_034641835.2 Pinus albicaulis
GGAAGAGGGAGTACATGCAATTATACCTCCAAGTGAGTGGTTGGGAAATGTGTAGATATAATCCCAATAATAAATTTGGGCAGGGTCTATTGAGATGGTGTGCCTCATGGATCGAACCTGGCTATGAGGAGCCCACAGTACAGCAGTATATGGAAGGATCGGTTGGATTGATGTAGTCAAATGTTAGGAAGACAAAAATCAGAGTGACAGATGTCAAATACTATAGTCCAAATCAGAGTTGGCAGCAGCGCAAATGGCATGGATGCAGATGTTAGCAGCAGCGTAGAGAGTCCAATAGACAGGGGTAGTAGCTAGCATCATTCAGAAGACTCTGATGACAGATGCATTATATTGATTCAGTTGTTCGGAGGCTATTCAGTTTCAGGAGTTGCAAGTGCAAACAACACTAGAAAAGTGTTGCATGTGTTAGCCCCCTATAAAATTTTTGACAAGCAAATAGGGGCTAAATCATTGTTGAGTCTTCAAGGAATGCATTTCCTCCGAAAACACAGTCTCCTTGAAGCCTCCAGGTGTCTTTTATCCTTTGATAGAATCCCCTCTGCTGATTTCCTTTATGGAGCCTCTCTGTTGGTGAAAAAATGCCCAAAGGCCCCCGTTTTCCCTTTCATTTCATCTCCCTTGTCTCCCCCTTCTACTCCCCTTTTTACCCCTCAAAACCTCCCAAAATCCCCTTTAATTTCCTCCCCTACCCTTTGTTTTCCCTTCTTCCCCCTTTATTTCTCTATCGTTCCCCTTTGCTAACCTCAAATTCCATTTAAATGGGCCCAAAACCCACTTTCCGACCATGTTATAGGGCTTAGCCCCTTATCGCAAAGCCCCTAACCACTTCCCCACATATGACCCCGTGCCAGGACCAAGTGCTTAAGTCCCCGGCGCTTATCGCAATCGGAGCATCGGCGGGTGCATTTCCTTTGTTACAGCCGAAAACCCCCGTTGCGATTGTTTTAAACACATAAGTCCCCGCTCCGATCTGGACCGTTGATCCACTTAGATCTGACGATTTTCCGCCAATCGCAACCCTTGTTCGATCGCAATCGCAGCTTCCAGTGGTGCAGCCCCGATTCAGGTCCCCCGATCAAATCTTAGCCGTCCATTCAACCCGCGATCCGACGGCCATCGCAACTCCCGATCCTCCGATCGCACTGCCCCTCCGATGGCCCTCCTCACCGTCGATCTGGACCCGAGATCAACGACCAGCGCTTAATCGCAAGCCTCCGCCCAATCTCAATCGCAACGCTCAGTGTGTACCTCCCGATTGCGATGCTCCGATTTAATCCGGACCGCCCATTCTCTCACAGATCCGACGGTCATCGCTCCATCACACCTGCCCCTCCGATTGTTGTCCCAACCGTTGATCTATCGGTTGATCGGACGGTCTGCGCTCAATCGCAAGCCCATGTGTTGAGGAGGTAAATCCCCTCTGCGGACAGAGGCGATCCCTACTAGCCCAGCAGGGGTCTAGCAACAAACAAACAATGCTATGACGCAAGCTCCTAATTACGAATGAAAGGTTTGGGATAGGAACCTACCTGGATTCCAACGCTACGATCTGAAGAAGAGATATCCCTGTCCTTCAGCCCTGGCAGATCACAATCCTTCCACGATCTCCGTGGATGAACACCTGCACACAGAAGAAACGAACAGATACAAGCATAGGAACCAGCATACGTAACTAAACATCGGTCAGAAAAGATATTGCTCGCATTAACATGATGGAAAAAGGAGTGGAACCATAATCATAGTCATCTATTAAAATGATAAACGAATAGAAGTTACAACCAAGTTCTGACGTCGCAGCTTCCTTCGAACGGGTCTCCGGTCGTCCACGTCTCGCAAAGCTTGCCAAGGAAAGGGAAACCTCTCCAGAGTCTCGTAACAATGGTCTCCTCGCTTGAATGGGCCTTAAGGGAAAGAAGGGATTCTTTACAACACAAAGGCACTTGGGAATAGGGAGATGCAAAGCTTCAGCACTTCAAGACTAGCTTGCCATGGATCTGAGCAGGCTTTTATAGATGGGGAAGGAGAGAGTTGGGATCCCTATTATTATGGGATTGGCCCTATCAACAAGGAAGGTTCCATGGGAGGTGGCAAAACCAATTCCCTTCCATAGAACTCCCGCAGCCAAACCTCCCAACTCAAGATAGGCAGTGGTTTGTGAGTTTGTTTGAACTCAACTTCCGCCATCCATATTTAAAAAATAGTCCTTAAAATGGGTGGCGCGATTGCTGCTCTATGACAGAGCGCCAAGTGGCGCGACCTCTGTGTAGGATTTTCCTCAGTGGCGCGAGTCCTGAACTGACTGCCCGCGCCAATGCAAAAAGGGATGTTTTTTATGATTTTTGCAAGGAGATGTCTCAAGGGAAAATAAAGCTCATGCTCAGAGGGATGCATTGATGATGTTTTCAAAGCATGAAAATGTTCACAGGTCACGGAATGGGTCCTCCATTGTGCGGGATGGGGAATGGTAGGGATGGTGACAAATTACTGTGTAACAGATGCCCCCTAAAGCATGAGGCCCGAGAGAGAGAGGGGTGAAATGCTTTACGAGAACATGTCCAACTGAAGGCCCGCCGTCGGAAAACCTGCACAGAAAGATACAACTGATATCTCAAGTACATGATGTATATATATGGTATGGACGCAGCCATCCGAACAGAGTATGCTATAATCCGGATCTAGGGTATGGGCGCAGCCATCCAACTAAGATCAAACAAATAGACTCAGGTATGGTCACAGCCATCCAATCATCGAGTCATGTACATAATGACAATAATCCACAATCGCAGCCTGGATTACAACAAACACAATCCAGGGTCTTGCGCTCCATCTCGACCCAAACAAGTACAAGTTCTAGCATGCGAATGTGTGAGCTGATGTCGAACATGCAAGAACATCGTCTGATTACCAGCCAATGATGAAAGCTGTTAACAGACGCGAGAGAAACCACCAATAATGACAATGGTCCTCAAGGTACTACAGGTACAATCCACGGCGTGCGAATAAATGAGTTGACGTCGAACACCCGCAGAATCATTCGATCGGAAGTCAATAATGTAAACTTCACGTCGAATGCGACGAACCTGCCATTGAGGCATGCAGGCTCCAAGGTACCATCAGGAGTCTCTAGACCAACTTTCTGGATAATGAGTTGAAGTCGACAGGAAGTGACCTTGATCGAAGGTGGGCCATAATGATTCCCACATCATCGACACGAGACAGAGGAACATAATGTTTGTTGTGAATTAGGATCATATGAGAAACAGAGGAAGGTTGATATTTGCAGAGGCCAACTTCTCTTGAACATATGAACAGCACGACAATGGACTTGGCAGTATTTGACATCAACGGATCAAAGGTCATGGCGACGAGGCAGTGAACAGATGAGAGGTCAAAAGAGATTACCCAAACCCATGGAAGCAAAGTGAAGCGGCGAGATGAGATGTCCCCAACCCGACACGAATGCAGACAAGTGCCATGTTCAAGAGCGACATACTGCCGACGACAACGACGATGGTTCCATTTTTCCCCCACCATTTCGGTGAGTACCTCTTTATTTTTACACAAGCTTGAAGAGGATACCATATGCTTGTCATATAAATCCGTCCTTCGGATGAATCCATCCTAGTACATTTAACGAGTCCTAGGAAGGAGAAACTCGAATAACGTCATTACGACTGAATCCAATGTCATCAGGGTTTAACGAGTCTGACAAAGGAAAAACTCGGTGTCTTTTCATGTTTAGAGAGTTTGAAAGGGAGGCAATGAAACTGCAGAGTCATACCGTAAATAGTTCCCCCATTGAGATCGAGTAAGAAAACAATACTCCAGGAAAACCTCCTGATAAGGCAGGCTAGGGTATTCCTTTTTCGTAAATAATCTATCCCAGCCCGAAAAAGGGGTAAACGTATACTGGGTAGATTTCGTTTCGTGTCCACTTTAACGAGATCGAAATGACAAGGGACTCGGCAATCTTTTCATGTTTAGAGAGTCAGAAAAGAGCTGAAAGATGACTCCTCCTGGAGGAACGAGTGGTATAAAGGGTAGCAACTGGTTCCAGTAATGGTGGAACTTCTCAGAACATGATAAAAGTCAAGAGGCTGGCTAACAAGACCACTCATCGCAGCGGTTCCTCGGGAATGGGTAAAACAACCAAGTGAAGGCATATAATCGGCCAAGTAGATAGTGACGATGGAGTGAAAAAACCAAGGCTCATCTGGCAAATCAGGCTGATAAAATGGCAATCACAAGACGTAAAATGGGCAAGGTTTCATTTTTACACAAGCTTAGGTAAATAGCTAACTGCTACAGCAGAGATTTGGTTTCATTTTTACACAAGCTTGAAACAAAAGACAACTATACTTGAAACGATTTCCAATTTACACAAAAGCCCAGAGAAAACGGAAACAAACTATGCTTGAAAAAGTAAGCATGCCCCCAGCATGGCAACTCAATTCGAGGTACATGCCCCCCAAGCTTCAATCCATATGAAAGGAAGATGGAGTGAAGGTTCAAATTACGAGATCAAGAGAAAGACTCGACTGGGATTTTAAGAGAACTTATCAAAGACTCGAATTGAACAGGAACGTGTTTCATTGTTTTAACGAGGTTGACACATTACAAGAACTATCCTCAAACACCCTTGTTTCATTTTTTAAGGAGCTTGACACAAGAAAAATGAACTCTGCTCCGTTGACTTTGTTTCATTTTTTAATGAGCTTGACACAAGACAAGGAACTATGCTCCGACCAAACCTGGTTTCATTTTTTAAGGAGCTTGACACAGGAAAAGAACCATGCTCCGAACGACCTCATCATAATGAACAAGAAGTCATTGCTTCCAAGAGTTCCTCTCCCGATGGAAGGAAAACATCCTGGAAGTCTGGACCCAATGCCCCCAGCACCTGATGCACAACGGCATCATCACTGAGCACAGGCACGGGGTAGGTAGCCACATAGTTGACCTGCGGTGGGGCAGATGCAACGGGTGGATAAAAACCAGGAAGGGATGATGGCGGGCCAGCTGCCACATCAGGACCAAAGAACGAAAGCTGATCAATGGTCACGATCCGTCCTTCATGTGGGAAGCACATCACGCGAAAGAGGGAGGAGACGAGCGCTCCCATGGCATAAGTGTAATCTCGCCCCAGGAGCAGATTGAAATCCAAGGGGCCTGGAACAACCATCACGTCCATATGGACGGTTTTGCCTCCCAAAGTAACAGGTAACCTTGGAAGGATCCCCAACGGTTGACTCGTCCTTCTATTAAATGCCAACAGATTCTGCGTAACAGGCGCAAGCGGCGGCGAACCGAAAGCTTGCCAAGTAGTCGAGGATAGAATACTAACAGACGCACCTTCATCTATAATGGTGCTGGGTACAACCAGACCAAAAGCATGTACTGTGATCTCGAAAGGCACATAAGACGGAAGGCGGAATCCTACAAATCGATTCCAATCAAAGGAAGCGACCAAACTACTCGGAGGGGCTACCATCGAACCGAGATGGTCTTCCCCTGGTGTTACGGAAGAAGAAGGAGCATCCTCCACGACCTCCATCTCGAAGGTGGGAGGGGTATCCTCCGGGATCTCCATCACGGGAGGTGGAGGAGAAACTTCTTGAGGTACAGGGACAGGAGAATCTTTCTCCAAGTCCGAGGAATCTGAAGAAAGAAGAAGAACCTGAGGGGGATAAGATCCACTCTCAACGGAAAAGACCTGGTGTACCGCAGACGGGGCCAGCTCAACTGATCCCATGACCAATGGTTGGTCAGGGATGGATTCCTGAATTTGAATTTCCGAGGGAGAGGGATCGACCAAGGATGACTCTTGACCAATCGTAAGATCAACTGGCGAAGGACTCAAAGAAAGCCGATTATAACCAGGTGGAAGGCGTGGTGTAGAACCGGTCGAGTTGTCCAAAACTAGTTTGGCTTCATCCATATAAGGACAAAGGTGAATGGCATGGTGCCCTTCACACAACTTGCAGGGATTGGTGATCTTACCCTGCTTCTTAGAGTTCTTATCAACAGCAGCTGAAGACGTGCCCCCAACTTGACTCCCGGAAGCCAAAGGCAATGGTGGGCGGCCGTTGGACCATACTTCGAGCACCTTGGGAATGCCAGGGCAGTCTCGAAGAAGATGGTCTCCCGTGCACAACAGGCAAGGGAACTTGACTTTCCGTGGAGGGTTGGAAGGTTTATCAAGAGGAGATTCCTCGGAGGCAGTAGCTGCACATTTAGCCTCTCGCTTATCAGACTTCTTCTTCTTTGTCTTCTTCTTCTTCTTCTTAGCCACTTGGTTACTTGAATCCAGACTTTCACCAGGCGAAGTAGAAGAGGAGGACGCAGAAACAGGCGAAGAAGGGGAGAGGTCCACCTTAGAATCAACATGATGTTGTTCACGAGGAACCGATCGAACAGAACGAGTTATTCCTACGAGGTTGAGAACAACCAAACAGTAACCCAACGCTAGCCTAGAAGGGACAACGTGCCATGTAAGGAGCACCAACATTTCCAAAGGAGGAAAAAAATGACCAGATTCCTCTCTCGAGGGGACTCCATGCTAAGAGAACTCGAAAAGCCGTCATCAAACCAAACCACACGGCTGAAACCAGTTAACACACACGATCAAACAGTCACAAGCAATATCTAAACGTGTGTGTTATCGTGGGAGATTGATTTTACCACATTGGAAAATAAACAAATTCTACCGTTTCATGTTTTAAGAGTCGAGAAACGATAAAAACGAGAAACGATAAAAAGATGACTCTATCTCTTTCAGAGTTGATACAAGCGTGAAAGGACCAGCGCTTGACGGTCTTTTCAAGTTTAGGGAGTCAGAAAAGACCAAATGACTGCTCAGGAAAAACTAGGCACAAAGGGTGTACCAAATATCCGTGAACTGCAATATACACCTTGGTTTCAAAAATGAAACAGAAATCGACCAAGGACTTTCCGTACGTGCAGGTAGTCTCCCCGAATGCTGTGTTCGGTGTATCACGGGTATAGGGCGGCGGACTCGGCTTCCTGTGGATAAAGGATTGAAAACCTAGAGGGGTCTCCCTTTATATACGCGACGGTACGGGGAGCGCAAGTCCGTACTAGCGCTGTCTAAAGCCAACAGGCGAACGACAGCTGCTAGGTTTAACGACGCCAGAACACGTCTTTAGCCTAGACCTTCTAAATATGTTGCGTTAAGTTCCAATGTTGCCTTAGTTTAATTGAATAAGTTTTACAGTTTATCTTCAATTAGATTTCAATTTTCAGGCCCTATCGTATGTAGTGTCTCCTAAATGCAAGCTATATGCCACGGTGCAACATTTCGTTCGATGAAAACTAGTTAAATGAGAGTTGAGAGCTTTTATGCAAACGAAATGAACGGAATACAAACAACAATGTCTCTAATGCAACTAATGCAATTGAACACTTTTCATTCAAACACTAATCACTAGCGATATGGAAAAGATCACAATTTGCACTAATTAATCAAAACAAGAGAGATTTTTTTTTTGACTTTCAATGTTTAATGGCTAATGTGCACTGAAAACAAAAGGAACAATTTGAGAAATGATATCCAAGAGAGCGAAACAAACAAAATTCACTCAACAATGCAATCAATCAGATCTCTAAATCGACCCAAAGTCTCTCAAATCGAAGAAAGACTCAAAAGCTTCCGATGGACCGTGTGATCTAGGTCCAAAGCAAGACAAACGAATTCTGAATGAAGGAATGGACAATCACCCAAAAAAACGCAACAAAACAATCAAAGACTGTTAAGAGAGCGTGGAGAATCAATCAACAAGTTGACAGGACAATCAAGACACCAAAACTCCCAAGGAGGGCTCGATACACTAAGCCACTAGATGCCCTAGGGCTCAAATCGTGAAATCGGTAGACAGAGGCAAACAACCAAAGGATAGCGGTGAATTCCAGTCAAACAAGACTCCAACACACTCAGACAATCAGGAAATCAAGAAGAAAAGTACTGGTCAAGCTCAGAAAGCTAAAAAATGAAGAAACTCAAAAAAGTCACAGGGGTGGCGCGACCGTGGGCTTGAAACCGGCGCCCGAAGCCAAGGGCGCGAGACAAACACAAAAGCAAACAAGCGCCAGTGGCGCGATCGGCTTCGGTTAAAAACCGCGTAAATGAGTTCTTCAACAAAATAAAAACAAGCTATTCTTGTGCGTACCAATACAAGCTAAGCAAACCAAGAAGCTGAAATAATGAAAGAACCACCTGTATGTCATCTACAAGGAGAAACAATCAAAGCGAAACAATCAGTAAACGAGACAAGGAAAACCGTACGATCCCGTGAGTCGCCAATTTGTTGAGGAGGTAAATCCCCCTCTCCTGGGGCTACGTAGGCGATCCCCGCCACAGCCCGGGGCAGGGGTTCAGCAACAAACAAACACGTTAACACGCAAGCTCCTAATTACGAATGTGAAAGGTCTGAGATAGGAACCCACTCGGATTCCGTGTCATTGGCAATCTGAAGAAGAAGTGTCCCCGTCCTTCAGCCCTGGCAGATCACAATCCTTCAACGATCTCCACGGATGAACACCTGCACATAGAAGAAACGAACAGATACAAGCATAGGAACCAGCATGCGTAACTAAACATCGGTCAGAAAAGATATTACTCGCATTAACACAATGGAAAACGGAGTGGAACCATAATCATAGTCATCTATTAAAATGATAAATGAATAGAAGTTACAACCAAGTTCTGACGTTGCAGCCTCCTTCGAGCGGGTCTCCGGTCGTCCACGTCTCGCAAAGCTCGCCAAGGGAAAGGGAAACCTCTCCAGAGTCTCGTAACAATGGTCTCCTCGCTTGAATGGGCCTTAAGGGAAAGAAGGGATTCTTTACAACACAAAGGCACTTGGGAATAGGGAGAGGCAAAGCTTCAGCACTTCAAGACTAGCTTGCCATGGATTTGAGCAAGCTTATATAGATGGGGAAGGAGGGAGTTGGGATCCCTATTATTATGGGATTGGCCCTATCAACAAGGAAGGTTCCATGGGAGGTGGCAAAACCAATTCCCTTCCATAGAACTCCCGCAGCCAAACCCCCCAACTCAAGATAGGCAGTGGTTTGTGAGTTTGTTTGAACTCAACTTCCGCCATCCATATTTAAAAAACAGTCCCTAAAATGGGTGGCGCGATTGCTGCTCTATGACAGAGCGCCAAGTGGCGCGACCTCTGTGTAGGATTTTCCTCAGTGGCGCGAGTCCCGAACTGACTGCCCGCGCCAATGCAAAAAGGGATGTTTTTTATGATTTCTGCAAGGAGATGTCTCAAGGGAAAATATAGCTCACATTCAGAGGGATGCATTGATGGTCATTTCAAAGCATGACAAATGTCTACGTCGAATGGGTCCTCCACTGTGGCGGGCGGAAAATGGTTAGGATGGCGGACAAATTCCCGTATACCGTATGCCCCCAGGATTTGAGTGTCTTATGCGAGGGGGTGAACAAGCTTTACGAGAACATGTCCAATCGAAGGCCCGCCGTCGTAAAACCCGGCGTGCAAAAGACAAGGAATCCAGGCCCTGGCACATGATGTATATATATGGCATGGACGCACCATCCACCGTGGCGTTGGCATCTCGGATCTGTATAGCGCAGCCATCCAGCTAGGATCAAATAAATAGACTCAGGTATGGTCGCAGCCATCCAATCAGTGAGTCATGTACATAATGATAATAATCCACAATCGTAGCCTGGATTACAACAGACGCAATCCAGGGTCTTGCGCTCCATCTCGACCCAAACAAAGTACAAGTTCAAGCATGCGAATATGTGAGCCGAAGTCGAACATGCAAGAACATCGTCTGATTACCAGCCAATGATGAAAGCTGTTAACAGACGCGAGAGAAACCACCAATAATGACAATGGTCCTCAAGGTACTACAGGTACAATCTACGGCGTGTGAATAAATGAGTTGACGTCGAACACCCACAGAATCATTCGATCGGAAGTCAATGATGTAAACTTCACGTCGAATGCGACGAACCTGCCATTGAGGCATGCAGGCTCCAAGGTACCATCAAGAGTCTCTAGACCAACTTCCTGGATAATGAGTTGAAGTCGACAGGAAGTGACCTTGATCGAAGGTGGGCCATAATGATTCCCACATCATCGACACGAGACCGAGGAACATAATGTTTTGTTGTGAATCAGGATCATATGAGAAACAGAGGAAGGTTGATATTTGCAGAGGTCAACTTCTCTTGAACATATAAACGGCACGACAATGGACTTGGCAGTATTTGACATCAACAGATCAAAGGTCATGGCGACGAGGTAGTGAACAGATGAGAGGTCAAAAGAGATTACCCAAACCCATGGAAGCAAAGTGAAACAACGAGATGAGATGTCCCCAACCCGACACGAATGCAGACAAGTGCCATGTTCAAGAGCGACATACTGCCGACACGATTATGGTTCCATTTTCCCCCACCATTTCGGTGAGTACCTCTTTATTTTTACACAAGCTTGAAGAGGATACCATATGCTTGTCATATAAATACGCCCTTTGGGCGAATCCATCCTAGTACATTTAACGAGCCCTAGGAAGGAGAAACTCGAATAACGTCATTTCGACTTAATCCAATGTCATCAGGGTTTAACGAGTCTGACAAAGGGAGAACTTGGCGTCTTTTCATGTTTAGAGAGTTTGAAAAGACAGCGGAAAAGAAAACTCCACAGGTCCCTTTTCGTAAATAGTTCCCCAGATCCGAAAAGGTAGAAAACAATATCCGGGAAAACCTCCTAGTCGCAATAGGCTAGGGTATTCCTTTTTCGTAATCAATCCATTCCAGCCCGAAAAAGGGTTAAACTTATACTGGGTGGATGTCGATTCGTGTCCATTTTAACGAGATCGAAACGACAAGGGCCTCGACAATCTTTTCATATTTAGAGAGTCAGAAAAGAGCTGAAAGATGACTCCACCTGGAGGAACGAGTGGTATAAAGGGAAGCAACTGGTTCCGGTAATGATGGAACTGCTCAAAACAAGATAACGGTCAAGAGGCTGGCTAACAAGACCACTCATCGCAGCGGTTCCTCAGGAATGGGTAAAACAACCAAGTGAAGGCATATAATCGGCCAAGCAAATGACGATGGAGTGAGAAAACCAAGGCTCATCTGGAAAAATAGGCTGATAAAATGGCAATCACGAGAGCCAAAATGGGAATGGTTTCATTTTTACACAAGCTTGAAATCAATAAACTCTGCTTGAAGTTGGTTTCATTTTTACACAAGCTTGAAACAAAGATAAACTATGCTTGAAACCGATTTCATTTTTACACAAGCTTGAAACGGAAACAAACTATGCTTGAAAAAGTAAGCATGCCCCCAGCATGGCGACTCAATTCGAGGTACATGCCCCCCAAGCTTCAATCCATATGAAAGGAAGATGGAGTGAAGGTTCAAATTACGAGATCAAGAGAAAGACTCGACTGGGATTTTACGAGAACTTATCAAAGACTCGAATTGAACAGGAACGTGTTTCATTGTTTTAACGAGGTTGACACATTACAAGAACTATCCTCAAACACCCTTGTTTCATTTTTTAAGGAGCTTGACACAAGAAAAATGAACTCTGCTCCGATGACTTTGTTTCATTTTTTAATGAGCTTGACACAAGACAAGGAACTATGCTCCGACCAAACCTGGTTTCATTTTTTAAGGAGCTTGACACAGGAAAAGAACCATGCTCCGAACGACCTCATCATAATGAACAAGAAGTCATTGCTTCCAAGAGTTCCTCTCCCGATGGAAGGAAAACATCCTGGAAGTCTGGACCCAATGCCCCCAGCACCTGATGCACAACGGCATCATCACTGAGCACAGGCACGGGGTAGGTAGCCACATAGTTGACCTGCGGTGGGGCAGATGCAACGGGTGGATAAAAACCAGGAAGGGATGATGGCGGGCCAGCTGCCACATCAGGACCAAAGAACGAAAGCTGATCAATGGTCACGATCCGTCCTTCATGTGGGAAGCACATCACGCGAAAGAGGGAGGAGACGAGCGCTCCCATGGCACAAGTGTAATCTCGCCCCAGGAGCAGATTGAAATCCAAGGGGCCTGGAATAACCATCACGTCCATATGGACGGTTTTGCCTCCCGAAGTAACAGGTAACCTTGGAAGGATCCCCAACGGTTGACTCGTCCTTCTATTAAATGCCAACAGATTCTGCGTAACAGGCGCAAGCGGCGGCGAACCGAAAGCTTGCCAAGTAGTCGAGGATAGAATACTAACAGACGCACCTTCATCTATAATGGTGCTGGGTACAACCAGACCAAAGCAGGCGGTACCAGGAGATCCTGGTGCTAACACAGGAACACACAATCCCACAAATCGATTCCTTCAAATCTGTTGAAGCGCTTTAACTACTTCTGAGAAGCTACCATCGAACCGACATGGCCCTCCCTCGGTGTTACCGAAGAAGAAGGAGCATCCTCCACTCTACCTCCATCTCGACATGGGAGGGGTAGCCTCCGGGATCTCCATCACTAGAGGTGGAGGAGAAAACTTCGAGGTAACAAAGATAAGAGCACCTTTCTCCAAGTCCGACGAATCTGAAGAAACCAGAAGGACATGAGGAGTGTGAGATCCACTCTCGACAGAAAAGACCTGGTGCACCGCGGACGGGGCCAGTTCAACCGATCCTACGACCAATGGTTGGTCAGGGCCAGATTCGTGAATTTGAATTTTTGGGGGAGTGGGATCGACCAAGGATGACTCTTGACCAATCGTAAGATCAACGGGCGAAGGACTCAAAGAAAGCCGATTATAACCAGGTGGAAGGCGTGGTGTAGAACCGGTCGAGTTGTCCAAAACTAGGTTGGCTTCATCCATATAAGGACAAAGGTGAATGGCATGGTGCCCTTCACACAACTTACAGGGATTGGTGATCTTACCCTGCTTCTTAGAGTTCTTATCAACAGCAGCTGAAGATGTGCCCCCAACTTGACTCCCGGAAGCCAAAGGCAACGCAAGGGCGTCATGACCACATTTCAGCACTGGGAATGCCAGGCGCTCTCAAGATGGTCTCCCGTGCACAACAGGCAAGGGAACTTGACTTTCCGTGGAGGGTTGGAAGGTTTATCAAGAGGAGATTCCTCGGAGGCAGTAGCTGCACATTTAGCCTCTCGCTTATCAGACTTCTTCTTCTTTGTCTTCTTCTTCTTCTTCTTAGCCACTTGGTTACTTGAATCCAGACTTTCACCAGGCGAAGTAGAAGACGAGGACGCAGAAATAGGCGAAGAAGGGGAGAGGTCCACCTTGGAATCAACATGATGTTGTTCCGTCGGAGGAACTGACTGAACAGTAACGGAGTTATTCGGGACAACAGAGGTTGAGAACAACCAAACAGGCAACCCAACAGTTAGCCTAGGAAGGGACAACGTGGCCATGTAAGGAGCACCAACATTTCCAAAAGGAGGAAAATGACCAGGATTCCCTTCTGAGGGGACTCCATGGTTGGTGAAACTCAAAAGTCAAACATCAAACTCAAAACCACACACGGCTGAAAACGAGTTAAGACACACGATCTAACAAGCAATATCTAAACGGTGTGTAATCGTGGGAGATTGATTTCCACTACATTGGAAATAAACAGTAAACAAATTTTACCGTTTCATAAGCCTTTAAGAGTCAGGAAACGATAAAAAGAGAAACGATAAAAAGGATGACTCTATCTCTTTCGCAGTTGACACAAGCGTGAAAGGACAGCGCTTGACTGCCTTTTTCAAGTTTAGGAGCTTTAAAAGACCAAATGACTCGTTTTCAAAGAAAACTAGGCACAAAGGGTGTACCAAATATCCGTGAACCGCAATATACACCTGAGCTCTGTGGGGTGAATGAAACGGTAACCGACCAAGGATTCTTCCCGTACGAAAAGGTAGTCTCCCCCGAATGCTGTGTTCGGTGTATCACGGGTATAGGGCGGCAGACTCGGCTTCCTATGGATAAAGGATAGCAACCTATTGGGGTCTCCCTTTATATACGCGACGGTACGGGGAGCACAAGTCCGTACTAGCGCCGTCTAAAGCCAAAAGGCAAGCGACAACTGCTAGGTTTAACGACGTCGGAACACGTGTCTAGCCTAGACCTTCTAAATATGTTTCGTTAAGTTTCAATGCTGCCTTAGGTTAATTGAATAAATTTTAAGGTTGATCTTCAATTATGTTTCGGTTTCAAGGCCCTATCGTATGTAGTGTCTCGAAAGACTCCTAAATGCAAGCTATATGCCACAGTGCAACATTTCGTTCGATGAAGACTAGTTAAATAAGAGTTGAGAGCTTTTATGCAAACGAAATGAACGGAATACAAACTACAATGTCTCTAATGCAACTAATGCAACTGAGCACTTTTCATTCAAACACTAATTACTAGCGATATGGAAAAGACCACAATTTGCACTAATTAATCAAAACAAAAGAGATTTTTTTTTTGATTTTCAATGTCTAATGGCTAATGTCCACTGAAAACAAAAGGAACAATTTGAGAGATGATATTCAAAAGAGCGAAACAAACAAAATTCACTCAACAATGCAATCAATCAGATCCCCAAATCGACCCAAAGTCTCTCAAAGCAAAGAAAGACTCAAAAGCTCCGATGGACCGTGTAATCTAGGTCCAAAGCAAGGCAAATGAATTCTGAATGAAGGAATAGACAATCACCCAAAAAACGCCACAAAACAATCAAAGACCGTCAAGAGAGTGTGGAGAATCAAACAACAAGATGACAGGACAATCAAGACACCAAAACTCCCGAGGAGGGCTCGATACACACTAAGCCACTAGATGCCCTAGGACTCAAAATGTGAAATCGGTAGATAGAAGCAAACAACCCAAGGATAGAGGTGAATTCCAGCCAAACAAGACTCAAATGTGCTCAGACACGGAAATCAAGAATAGAAAGCATCAACAAGTCCTTTAAAGCTAAAAATGAAGAAACTCAAAAGTCACAGGGGTGGCGCATCATGGGCTGAAACCGGCGCCGTGTCATGGCGCGAGAGCGTACAAAAGCAACAAGCGCCAGTGGCGCGACTCTGCCGGTTAAAAACCGCACCAATGGAGTTCTTCAACAAAATTAAAAAACAAGCTATTCGAAAGGCAGGCACTACTGCAATACAAACGAAGAAGCTGAAATAATGAAAGAATCCAACCTTAAGGTTCATCAAGCAAGGAGAAACAATCAAAGCGAAACAATCATAAACGAGAGAAGAAACCACGATCCCCGCAAGAGCCCAAATTGTTGAGGAGGTAAATCCCCTCTGCGGACAGAGGCGATCCCTACTAGCCCAGCAGGGGTCTAGCAACAATCAAACAACGTTATGACGCAAGCTCCATACCGATGAAAGGTTTGGGATAGGAACCTACCCGGATTCCGCTACAATTCAAGAAGAAGTGTCCCCTGCCCTTCAGCCCTGCGTATCACAATCCTTCGACGATTGAGGAAGGAACACCTCGTAATATAGAAAATATAGAAGAAACGAACAGACACAAGCATAGGAACCAGCATACGTAACTAAACATCGGTCAGAAAAGATATTACTCGCATTAACATGATGGAAAAAGGAGTGGAACCATAATCATAGTCATCTATTAAAATGATAAACGAATAGAAGTTACAACCAAGTTCTGACGTCGCAACTTCCTTCGAACGAGTCTCCGGTCGTCCACGTCTCTCAAAAAGTCGCCAAGGAAAGGAAACCTCTCCAAAGAGTCTCGTAACAATGGTCTCCTCGCTTGAATGGGCCTTAAGGGAAAGAAGCGGATTCTACGAATGACAAAGGGCACTGGGGTATACAGGGAGATGCAAAGCTTCAAGATTTCGAAGACTAGCTTGCCATGGATTTGAGCAAGCGATATAGATGGGGAAGGGAGGGAGTTGGGATCCCTATTATTATGGGATTGGCCCTATCAACAAGGAAGGTTCCATGGGAGGTGGCAAAACCACCCCCTTCCATAGAACTCCCGCAGCCAAACCTCCCAGGATGATAGGCAAGGGTTTGCATCCGATGAACTCGTCTCCGCCATCCATATATTTAAAAACAAGCCTCCTGGGGCCACAGGAAAAGCATTGCCGCTCATGACTTCACAGGTCACGGAATGGGTCCTCCATTGTGCGGGATGGAAAATGGTTAGGACGGTGACAAATTACTGTATAACACCATGCCCGATCGCAATCGCAGGACCCTCTCTCCGTCTCCCGATTAGATCCTGGTCATTCGTTTGTTTTGCGATCCAACGGCTATCGCTCAATAACAATCTCCCCTCCGATCGCAATCGCAAATCCTTCTGTTTGCCTCCCGATTGCATCGCAGCCGTCCATTCCTTCCCGCGATCCAACGGCTATCGCTCAATCGTAATCTCCCCTCTGATCGCAATCGCAAATCCTTCTGTTTGCCTCCCGATTGCATCGCAGCCGTCCATTCCTTCCCGCGATCGACGGTCCTTGTTCAATCGCATCTCCAATCTCAATCGCAATCGGAACTTTTGTGTTGTGCGTTGCGATCGCTCCGACCTCCGATTGCGATGGTGCGATTGCATCTCCGCCGTCCGTCCCCTCCCGGATCCGACGGTTCTCGTTTAATCGCCCTCTGCCTCCGTTGGGTCCCACCTCGTACGATCTTCCTACCGCATTTCATTGCATTTCATGCATTTTATTTGTATTTCCTCCATTATTCAAACCTTTGTATTTTACATTAAGGTTTAGTGAATCGCCCTCCACCATGGCCGGGTTCCGCTTCCACGGCTCCGCACCATTGTGTCTGTTGTTTCCACTGTGTCCTCACCATTCCGCCACCGTTCCTCCGCCACCATTGCCTAGGCTTGTAACAGTTTATTGCATCATGCAGGTAGTACAGAGAAGCCTTTTCAGCCGGCCAGCAGATCAGCAGAAAGGATTCAAAGGGGTTAATGACTGTTGATTGACATAATAAACGATTAACCCCGCATTCAAAGGCTTAAGGCACTTTTTGAAGACCAATGAGCGCACCAGGAAGCCATTACTGCGCTACCTAACAGCAGAGCGCGTTTACTCCAGAAGTACACCTCCCTACAGTGCCTCCATATCTCCTCGAGCCCTGAAGAGATTAATTGCGCTGTCCAAAATCCATGTAGGACATTCAGGCAGCAGTTATGAGGTATGGAGAGCCTCGCAGATCTTTCACCCAATTTATTTATTCAGAAGGCTAGCACAGAGCTCCAGGCGCTGAAAGAACTCCAAAGAAACACCAGAGGTCAAAATCTGACCTGACAGAGATCTCCGAACCAGATTACATAGTACCTACAGCGCTGCAGAAAGCCTTTAAGCGGCATGGGCGTGGACACTTCCGCCCGTTCTGTCTTAATGAATCAGTTAATTGTCTATCTACCTCTATTTCTTCCTCTTCTCCTATAAAAGATCCCTGAGAACGAAATGTAAAGGTTGTTGTTGCCTTGCTGGGCACTTGTTGTTAGAGGGATTCATTTGACTGTTAGAACAGTCGTGGGAGGGAGTTGCAGAGTAGTTTGTATGTAATAGGCTGGGAGGAGAAGTCTGGACTGTAATAGCCATTGAGCTTATTGTACATGACTGGTTTTGCATCAATTAATCAAAGCACATTTCACAGGATCCTGGTCTATTACTATTGGTGATGTGTTTCTTAACTCTGTTATTTACATTTTCATACTGTTTCATGTTCTTCTGGTAGGCATCAGAATAATGGTATAGGATTCACCCTTGTTAGGTGCCCTATGCTGTCTGCTCTCCCTACCTTTATGTTTTCTACTTCATGTATATCTAAGAGTAAATTCGTGGAGTTTAACCAGTGCAGTGGATGTTATTGCCTGCTGGCTGATGTATGAGCTTGGGGTTCGCTTCTTAGATGTTTCGTTGTAATCTTATCTCTGTTTTTTCCCTTGGAGTTGCTAAAGCAGACCTGGAGTTAAATGACCTCTGGTCTGATCTATAAGCTGCCCCTTTGTCCACCTTTAAAAGCTGCCTTTGAGTATGTCCAAGCAGGTCTGGAGTTAAATGCCCTCTGACCTGATCTATAGACAGAAATTTGGTTGTCTTTCCTTCTTCCACCTTCCTTCCTTAATGTTCCATCTCACCATCTAGTATAAAGATCCTTTAGTGTAGATGACTTGCCCTTTGAAAGCCTTGGCTAGTGGATGCAAGTAATTTCCCTCTCATGACTCCATAGCCCAATGGATGGCATTGTTTAGGCCTGTCCTCTCCGCTGAAACCTCCTGCTGTTTTTTTCCTTCTCTCCCATTTCTTTCCCAGTCCATGATCTCCTAACCAACCCAGCAATCCTCCAACCAAACCATTTAAAACCCCCCTCTGCGCTTCATAACTAGCCTAACATCTCATTCGAGCTTCAAAGATATATCATTCTTTGTTTTATTGGAGAGATCCCTCTCCGGGTCCAGGAGGGCTAGATCCTAGGGCCCCAAAGTGGTTATGATGTTGTCTCATCTTTTGGTCTTGCCAATCTGGCCAAAACATGGGAACTCCAACAGCATGCAGAAAATTCCAAAGGTACCAGATCATGATAGATTGAATTCCTTTCTTGTTGACAAGGAGTGTTGAAATTTGAAAAAAGAAACAGTGAAATTGGAAACTAGAAAGTACAAAAAATGCACCCACATTGGTGAGGGAATTCAAATTCACGTTGGTGAGTAATTTCTAATGCACACTGGTGAGGAATTTCTGATGCACATTGGTGAGGAAATTTTGATGCACACTAGTGAGGAATGTGTGTTATCTAATTTACTTTTCCCTTAAATAAATTGGACAATAAATTGTAATTTCATCTCATAACAACTTATATCAGTTAACTAAGTCACGATGACTGGGATAGCTCAAGAAATTCGACTTGAGGGTCTAAGATAAGGCATGTAGAGTGATTCTAATATTTTTTGGGTCCAGTTGCAGTTGATGCATCAGTGGGGTGTATGTGTGAATCAGTTAACTCAATTAATTAGTTAAAATCAGTTTAACTAGTTCTAACTGAGTGATGAGCTAGTGAGAGGTCCAATGAATTAAATTAGATTTACTAGTTGATACAGAGGTTAAAGGGAACTTAACTATCAGTTGTATTTATATAAAATTACCCATGTGCAATTATAAAGTCATGGGGATGCCATAATTAATTGTGCAATCAAGGAAGGGAATTATTCCTATTTAATAGGGGCCTAATTCACTAGGAATTGCATGAGCAGGGCAGGCTGAAGTAAGGCTGAGAATTGGCTAAGCACTAGCCTGGTTTTTCCTAGATCAGTGTGAGAGTTGGCAGAGTGCTGGATAATCTCACGAGAGATTAAGCATTGTATTGTTTCATGATTCCTTGACTTAATACACAATATAGATAGAGGGGTTTTGAGAAGTTTCTTTCCCCAAGAACATCTTGTGTTGTGCGATAGATTGTTTATTTCTCTTGCTTATATGTGATTATGTGATCGTGTTTTGTATTCCGCAAATAGTGTAGAAGGATTCGGTATCTTGTTTAGTACATCACAAGAATGGATTGAATCCCATTGGTATGGTAGATTTTCTACATGGTGTTGGAGCGATATTTCTACAAATTTTATCATAAAAATATGTTTGCATAATATGAAACAAGGTCATGTACATAAAGAGATATAGCAATTATTCATTAGTATATAACATTCATTCATTCATTAATCATAGACAGAAAATACGTTATCTCAAAAAAAATTATCATCAAAACATGTTTTCATAATATGGTATGTGATGTTTCTAATGATATAAGTAGTACAATCATTTCTTTTTCTTTATTTTGATGGTTTGGTTGTGTACTCATGATGCCTTCGAGGTTGGCGCAAGAGGGGTAAATAATCAATTGTAACAAGAAATAAATGTTAAATTAATATTTTTTGTTACTATTCATTAATAAAAATAGCATTCGAGTTTTATTTACCTCGTGCACTAGTCTACACCATTGGAATGGCTACTATATTTTTTACTATATTTATTGTAACTAATCTATATATTGGTTTCATTTTTGAATCTATATTAGTCTAACAAAATTATAAAATATATTAGTTTTCAATTCACAACAGTTTGTGATTATTATGAAAATTTAAGTACATTTGAGTGTAATGTCCATGATGGGATGTATGAATTGTCCTCCGCACATTTCCCATCAATGATTATAACCTTGAATGGGATAGCACTGGTTTTTCATCACCATCGCAAAATGACCCGAAAGATGAAAATTTAACATGTCTATCATCATCACTTCACATTGTCTCATAAATGACCCCTTCTATAGATTATATGCATGAATTTCTAGCAGGCCATCCCCTCTACCTAGCCTATGATTGATTGTGAGAATAGGTGAATAAAGTACAATTTATAAGTAGTGGATCTTGTCAACATAGATCCGTCAATTATCCTTTATTCATTTGTTGTCACAGTATATCATAGTACAGGTAGAGGGGACGGCCTTCCATAAATTCATGCATATAAACTATATAAAGGATCATCCATGAGATAGTGTGAAGTGATGATGACGGAAATTATAATTTTTTATATGTTGGGTCATTTTGAGATGATGAGATAGACCATTTCTACCCCATTTAAGGTTATAATCATTGACGGGCAATTTGGGGAGGAAAAATCATACATACCATCATGTACATTACACATATGTACTTAAATTTTCATCATAATCACAAATTTTTGTGATTAGGCATTGAAGCAGGAGTAGCTAACACCTAAATTAGGAGTGTGGTAATGTATGATGGAGTGGGATAGGGATACAAAGTATTATATGGTTGAATTATCATGGGCACAAATTGTGTAACGACTTAGTTTAACATGGGAATCTGATTATAGGTTTTTCGTGTTTGTAACAGAGTTAATTGACTTATACCACAAATTTATCAAATATATGGTATTCTAGACCCTCCTTGTATTTGAGGTTAGTGAAGAGGGGTTATCAAGCCCATGTGGGATAAAATGTCACTGGTGTATAGCTTAACCATACCTGTCTCTCTATTTGTATGGAACAAAGTGATGATCTACCGGTCTATATGTGCTAGCCAAGATGGATCGGCTATGAATATGTGATGATTGTATTGGGTTATAAATATATGAACAACCCATCACATTGATATATAAACAAAGCCATGGAAGGATCTAAATCTCAAGACAGTTTCAAATCTTAAAGAACAACCAAGTTAATATTTAAACTAACTCTCTACCCTAGATTTCTCAACATGCTAGTAGAGCCAGGTTTTGAAGTGAGGGAAGAAAATAAGATCAACTTGGCACCATATGATCTCAAGAAGAGAGAATTCCTTATTTTTAATTTGTGAAGGCAAAAAGAACAAAAATATGGGCATAATTATTAACCCTAATTGCAGAGATAAGTTTTATAGTATACACAAAAATGAGCAAGTAGTTTTGGAGGGATATAAGAACTTTTCTTGATGACCAAATATCTAGAAGAACACCTCTCCTTGGACTAAACCTATAAAACAATAAAGTGAAGTTCTGGGCTCATTCTACTAGCCCTCTTCTTTGTGACATAACCTCAGACCTACTCATGAAGAGTGAGAGCTTAGGGATTCTGATCTTGACGGGCCCAAAGGCTATTTGATGAGCTCACTAAATGCCAAGCATCTTGACAAAGTAAGCGAAGGTATGAGGTAATTTTACAAGATTGAAGTCAAAATTCATCTATCAAACCTTTTTTCTGGACAAGTTTTGAGTGATCATAGTCTCAAGTTGCAACGCATGTGCATGAGTCTCTTTTGGAAGCCCTAAAAGTTTTTCCATTGTCACCTTTTCAAAGGGATTTGAAATCACTATTGAAATAGGATACACCTCTGCATAAAAGAGATCCAGTATCAATGGTATTGGTGACCTCATTCTAAGCTTAATTATTTTTGAAAGAATTCCAAAAACCATACTCTACACATGTGCATCAAAACATCAAAATTTTGAGCACGTAAAGAGACATATAGCAATTATTCATTAACATATAACATGCATTCATTCATTCATTAATCATAGACACAAAATAATTCCTCTAAAAAAAATATATCATCAAAAATATGTTTTCATAATATGGTACGTGATTTTTTTAATGATATAACTAGTAAAATCGTTTATTTTTCTTTTTCTTTATTTTTGATGGCTTGGTCATGTAATCATGACATTGTAGGGCTACTGCAAAAGGGGCGGATCATTAGCTGTAACAAGAAATAAATTTTAAATTGATATTTTTTGTTATTATTCATTAATAAAAATAGCATTAGATTTTTCTTTACCTTATGCACTAGTCGACACTGTTGGAATGGTTTCCATGTACTCCTTTCTTGGCTGCCCTATGGTGTTTGTATATTATGGTGTGATCTCTGCCAAAAAATATTATATAAGAAAGAAAATTATTTTTCGATTAGACAATGTAAAAGTTAAAAAACAAACATTCATAATTGAACTTATGACATTAAAAAATCACTTTAAAATATGGTTACTACCTGATATCTCTGAAGATGTTGGTTGAACATGTTGATCATATCTTTAATACCAAGACTTTTATTTCTAATATGAATCAAACGAGCAAGTTCTTCACTCTTTCAAACCACAAGCTTATTGAATGTTACTATTGGGTTAGGAGACATGTACAATTCATTATCATCAAACCAATTAGCATCATTAAGAATTTCACTAAGAACTTCCTCATCAACATCTATGGGCTGCTCCAAGGATGGTGCCTTCCCCTTATCACCATGTTTATCAAATAATTGTAATTTTTAATTTTATTCCACCATCCTCAGCTATAAACATTCAAATATTTTAATTTGATGAAACATTTTAGATCAATAAAAAACTCCAATTTAATGAGTTAACTCAAATGAATTGGGCATCATTTGGGTGAGAACCATCCTGTGGTGAATGGACAATAGGCTATAATATTTTTTTTAATTGAATTTACTTGGATTAGTTCATATTAGGAGGCCTAGTTAGTAGTACTAAGTGAGTCATTGGTATATTCCAATTATAAGCATGTCTTTCATTGATCATGATCTTTTCAAATGGATAGTTGAGTTAATTATCACATGGGTTGAAACTACTATGTAATTGAAAGGGGCACATGAAGATGAACAATATAATCACTGAAACTTATAGAATTAAACTCTTAACTATTCATTTGGAAGGTTGATTGAGGCATCAAAACTAAGGGAGTAGTTCAAGGAGAAGAGAATAAAGGTATTATTCAAGGAAAGGAAGGCATCAACTCTTTTATTAACAAGAAGGTTGGAAGTATTGTAACACAATATTGTGTATGGAACATCATCAAGGTCATGTATATTGCACTAGAATTATCCATTAGTCCACAAACTCAGATTTGGAGTTACTAAAATCCTTCACTAGAAAAATGTTTATAAGTATCTCATCCCCAAGACTAAAATGGGTGCTTGATTTAACACATTTTGGTACGTTAGAAACAAGTTCAATGCATGGTATTTCTATTTATAAATCTTATGGAAACTAGTGTTATAACCTATGAAAACTTCCTTGGTTTTCCTAGTAGATGATAAGGGTAGTTGTACATATTTCAAAATGACTTGTATGCCAAGATTTTCCTTTGTTCAACCAT
Source organism: Pinus albicaulis (assembly GCA_034641835.2). Taxonomy (NCBI): domain Eukaryota; kingdom Viridiplantae; phylum Streptophyta; class Pinopsida; order Pinales; family Pinaceae; genus Pinus; species Pinus albicaulis. The sequence continues at coordinate 1,579,782,503 of CM076579.1, forward strand.
GGCTTGATAGTCATACTTAGAAGAAAGATTTAGGTACTCCTCCATGGGAGTTCTTTGAATTGTGATCCCTGCAATTTTGCATTAGAACATGATTTTTTCTTCTTTTATGATATTAAATTAAAATTGTTAACAATTTATAATTTGGATGAAAATTATTTTTGTATATACTTACAGTTTTTGTGGCCAGTTTTGAGTAACCACCTGGGCCAAGATGATGTTTCCCATGTTTGGCTATTCTATCCATTGTGGCTTTCGAAGTATCTGGGAGCTTATATTTAAAACATTGAAAAACTTAATTAGATGTCACAATGATGATAAAGCATCATAATTGCATTATTAAAAATGCCTCATATCTTCTTGGTCTGGGTGGAGACTTCCCTGCTTTTTGAAGTGCCTTCTTGTGTGCATCTACTATGAGCGCTCTCCACTCCTGCAAATATTTTAAATGTAGGCATGCCTTTGAGGTAACTCTGGATTTGTTGAAGGTAACCTCACCAAGCAGGTGAACCATCCTGTTAATAAGTTCATCATTTAACTTGGAACTTTGGGATTTCCAGTTTGTGTAAATGGTCAACACAAATATTTCCAAGGTTATGTAATACAAGTGTCAAGCACCTATAAAATATATCATTTCCTACGAAATGATATCATCATTAGTTTAACATAATCACATACTATACGTGAATTTCATTTAGGTTGTACTTAATATTTAAAACACTTCTTAAATACCTGGAAATTTCTCTATTTTCATGGGGACATTGTCATCATCTATGAAAAATGTGATTGGTAGTGATCTCATGCTATTAACACGGGAATATCAAGGAAAGATCACTTAAAATTGTGCAATCGGATTTGTTAGGTCTCTGTAATTTGCAAGTTTGGCAATACAAACTACAGAGGCAACATATGAACCACTTTGGGATTCTAGGATCCAGCCCTCTTGAATCTAGAGAGGGATCTCTCTATAAGTGTGTTTAAAGATGTGATATTTAAGGCTTGAAATGTGATATTAGGCTAGTTATGAAGAGTATGGGTTTTTGTTTTTGTTTTTTTTCGGTTGGGCAAGGAAATGGAAGGTGAAGGAAGTTCAAATAAAGGGTTAAGGTGTATGCAAGTGAAGGGATGATCTAGCTGATAAGATGGGCAAAAGCATCTTTAACCCATTGGGCTATGGAGTCATAAGAGGATTTAATTGGATAGCGAGGTTCAAGAGTAATCCATGGGGAAAGTCACCTATGTCAAAGGATCTCTTAAGTTGATTTTATGGAATGAAACAAATAGGAAAATGGAGAACAAACAAGTGAAGAGCAAAGAGCAGCCTAAGATCAAGTAAGTGCTTTGAAAATATCCTACTTTGGCATGCACTTAAAAGAAAACATAAAAGTAATCCTAGATCAGGTAAGTGCTTTGAAACTAACCTGCTTTGAAGTACTTTCAATAGAAAACATTTAGAAAAACACTTAGAATAGCTTAAGATCAAGTAAGGACTTCGAACCTATCTTGCTTTCAGCATATTCTATTAGAAAAACATAGATGATCAGCATAAGAGTAATCTAAGATTAGGTAAGTTCTTTGAAACTAACCTGCTTCAATGCACTCTTAAGGAAAGCTTTCAAAAGGAAGAAAACATAGAGATAGAGCTTATCAGTAAGAGTAGGGTACTGTTAAGAGTAAATCCTAGCTCTATATTTACTGTTCTTTATCAAAGAAAGTGGATAGAGTGAAAACACAAAGAAAGATAACAATTAACAATGAGAAAGCATCACCATCGACAATAGATCAAGATCCCATAAATCAGCAGCTTGTATTTGATGTTCAAACCAATTACAATCATCAAGCCTGGTGGGTCTCTACAGCTTCAGACTGCTCATATCATCTTATGTATCTTCAAATGCAAAACAGGGCTTCAGCAGCTTCAGAAAACTATTACATGCAATCGGATATCCAGAGACCAACCATTACAATGTGGTCCTCAAGGAGAATTTATAAGAAAATGAGGAAGTGTGAGAGTTTCTAAGGGTCAAGTATCATTAATTTCATAATCAATGCAATTCATGGCCTTTGAAAACCAAGCAAGGCATAAGGCAGGAATGCAGTCAACCTATGACTCTGTTTCGTAACTCTATTTCTACTTTTCGAGGCTTGATGGACGAAATATTGACTTCAGGACTGTATTTTATCTTCAAAATAGCTTTTGCTGACAATTAGTAATAAGTTCCTTTGATTTGTATTAATTGTTCAGCTGTATTTTAGGCCAAGATATTTTGTTCTTGCAATAACTAGGCCTCCTTTGATTTCTGTGAGGCCGCAGGTAGCTTTTGATGACTGGATGTTGAGATTGCAACAAGATGATGAGCTTAGTGGAAAGAAGTCACCTTCACTAAGTGGGCCCGCAGGCTATTTTTGGCGCACAGTCTATTTTTAGACTATGTCTACTTTTAGACATGTCAATCATATTCTATGAGTTGCAGTATGCCATTTGTGGATGGTTGGTCAAGTTGGAAAAAATAGATGGACTTCTATTTTTAGACATATTGGGCAGAATCTATTTTTAGATTGCTAGTCTAAAAATAGATATGTCGAATATTATTAGCTCTTAATAATATTTGGACTATAAACATTATCTTATTCTCTTAGAGCACTTTAGTTAAGTGCACAGATGTGGCACAGGAGCTGACAGAAGGAATTACGCTATTCCTAAGGGTTAAGTGGAGCTACTGCATGGATACTAAAGTTAGAACTCATGTGACAAAGTTTGGTGGAGTTATTGAAGTAGTTGGTGGAGTTGTGTTCAGTTTAACTGAGTTAAACATAGTTGAGGTAGTTGTATCTAGTCTAACTGATTGATACACTAGTGAGAGTGGTGTGAATTAATTATTAATTAATTCATTAATCATTAACTCATTAATCAACTAAATAATACATCAGTTAACTACAGTGCATGGACAGTTTTAGTGGAGACCAGTGAAGAGGTAGGTGAAAGAGCAGTGTGACTATCAGTTGTGACTATAGTGTTGCATGATTTGCAACACACAGCGGTTGGAGATGCCAATGAGGATTGTGTGAGCAAGGGTTGGACCAATCCGAGTTCATTTAGAGCCATTCTTCAGCAGTGATTGTGCAATAGAGGCAGGCTAGCAGGTGGCAGAGATTGGAGCATGTGATTTGCTAGATCGGACCTGTTTAGTGTGTAGAAATTGTGGATTGTACTAAGAGCTTGTGAGGAGCTGTGTATGATGATTGTTACATGATATATATGACATATAATATGCAGATATTTGGGGGTTTTCAGCTTTAATATTTCCCATAAAATACTGTGTTCATATGTGTGAATGTTTATGGTTTTAATGTGTGTATGCAATTGATTTTATTTCCGCAATTAATGATCAATGGTAGAAGAGATTCTGTATTGTGCATGAAGTCAAATAGTTTGTGATCAAGAGAATATCGATGAATAATATCTGAGTTATTCAAATTTCTACATGGTATCAAAGCGATATTGATCATTGGAGCAATTGCAAAACATTGAAGCGGTTGAGTTTTGTGCTGGTGGAATTCGAATTTGCAGTAGTGTTTTATTGGTGTCGAAGTTGAGATGTCTTTCAATAGATTGTGATTGGAGTATGCCCTTGAGGTCAGCTCAAATTATATTGCATGGAAGGACAAGATGGAGGCGGTGCTGGATGACAATGGGTTGAAGGAGTTCATAGATGCGTAAATTCCAAAACCTAATTCTAGCGATGCTACCGCACTTGACACATGGCAAAAGAAGACAGCAAAATGTTGAAGGACTCTGTTGGAAGGTGTGAAGGATCACATAGTGTCCAACCTTCATGGTAAAGCTTCTCCATTCTTGATGTGGAAAGCTTTGACAGACTTGTTCCAAAGCAAGAGCGACCATAGGAAGTTGGCGCTCAAGGATAAGCTCAGGAAAATAAAAATGGAGAAAGGCGATAGTATACCCAAGTACCTCACAAAGTTTTTCCAGTGCAGGGATGAGCTGGGAAGTGTGGGGGTTACTATAGATGAAGAGGACTTGGTGAGCTTGGCTCTCCTCGTTTTCAAGAGTTGGCATTCTTTCAGACCTCACAATGGAATGGTCAGGAGAAATTTCTAGGATGGGAGCGACTTTGGTCAGATCTTGTGCAAGAGGAGATAAGGCGAAGTACCAGGGACGAATCTTCATCAAAGAACTCAGATGAAGAAAATTGCGCTTTGGCTGCCAAAGCAAGGAAGGGGAAGAGCAAGAATAATGCTTCTCAATCTGGTGCGAAAGGCAAGAAGCGGGACATGTCCAAGGTGAAGTGCTTTCATTGTCACCAACACAGACATTACACCACTAATTGTCCATAGAAGAAGAAAAATAAGCAAGTTGTTGGATCTGCAGCTGGAGATGCCTTAGCCTCGTAGTTTGAGCTAGATTTTTTTCTGATCACATGCTTGGTCTCAAGTATGATGGGTTCAGTGTGGTTTCTTGACAGTGGTGCATATTTTCATATGACCGAAGACACAGATTTGTTTACTGATCTGGATGAGAAAAATCTTGGAGTGCACATAGAGATGGGTGATGATGGTAGATACAGTGTGATCGGTATCGATACCATTTCCTTTGAGAGGGAGTTTGGTAAACCGTTAGTATTGAAGGAAGTGATGCATGTTCCAAGATTGAAGAAGAATATTATCTCTGTGGCGATGTTAGAAGACAAGGGATATGATGTTGTCTTTAGCGAGGGAAAGGCTTTCCTGCGCAGTATGAAACCGAGAAAACACTGGAGGATAGGGCTAAGTTAAGAACCTTTATCAATCATAGTATATGCCTTATTAAATTAGCTCTGGCAGTGCAAGGCAAGTATAATTCGTGAGTCGGGGATGAGGGCAAACTATGGCACAGGATATTGGGACATCTTCACCATAGTGCTTTGAAAATTTTGCAACAGATTTCTACGAAGGTTCCCAAAGGTACACTTGCGCAGTCAGATCAGTGCAAGGGATGTACTTTGGGAAAATTTTTGAAAGACACCTTTCATGAGAAGGATAGTCGTGCCATGATGATCCTTGAGAGAATTCACACATACGTGTGTGGACCTTTCTCAATAGCTTCGATAGCAAAGAACATGTATTATGTGATATTTGTTGATGATTTTTCTCAGAAGTGCTTGATCTTCTTCATGCAGAAGAAGAGCGAGACATTCTCTAAGTTCTATGAGTTTAAGGCACTGGTGGAGAAAGAATCAGAAGCAGTGAAGGCTCTTAGGAGCGACAATGGTGGTGAATTCATCCATGGTGAATTCAAGGACTTTTTCAACGCAGAAGGAATTCGAACAGAGCTCATAGCGCCTCATAACCCACAGCAGAATGGGGTCGCTGAGCGGAAGAACAGAACGATTGTGGGTGCTGCATGGGTGATGTTGCATGATCAGGGCCTTCCCATACACTTGTGGGCTGAGGCATGCAATACTGCGGTTTATGTGCAAAACCGTTGTCCTCACAGGATACTTGGCATGAGTACACCCGAGGAGGCGTTTTCTGGTAAGAAACCTGATATTTCCCATTTGAGGATTTTTGGTTCACCTGTTTACATTCATGTGATGAAGGATGCTAGGAAGAAGTTGGAGCCGACTGCAGAGGTTGGGATATTTTTGGGGTACACTGATACACCCCACAACTATCGTGTGTATTTTCCAGACAGTTGCAAGACTGTTGTGCAACGGGATATCAAATTTCATGAGGAGAAAGCCATGAAGTGTTCGCTTGAGAGGGAGCCACACTTGCATGCAGATGAGGAGCTATTAGTTCCTAAGGATGAACCTCAGGATGTGGATCAGCCACAAGAGGAGGTTCATGGAGTGGAAGAAACCACTCATGCAGCGCCAACCATCAGAGGGCGGAAGCGCACTACAAAAGCTGAGCGACTGATTCAGGATGCAGAGAAGATTGTAGGAGCACCTACATCACAGCGCAGATAGAGACAGTCACCTGACTGGTATACTAGATACATGGCTCTTATGAGCAAGTGTATTGTGACAGAGCCATCATCTTTCGAGGAAGCCATGGAGGACCCTGCATGGATAGATTCCATGGTGGAAGAGTATGATTCGATTGTCAGAAACAGTGCATGGGAGATTGTCCCAAGGTCGGAAGGTAAATTAGTGGTAGGTTCGAGATGGATCTACAAAGTGAAGCAAGCAGTTGACGGGAGTGTGGAGAAGTACAAGGCAATATTTGTTGCCCGAGGCTTCTCACAGATTGAGGGGATCGATTATGAGGAAACCTTTGCACATATCGCAAGGTATTCTTCCATACGGACGATTCTTGCTCTCTCAGCGCAAATGGGGTGGCACATTCATCAGATGGATGTGAATACTGCGTTCCTCAACGGAGTGATTGAGGAGGAGGTGTACATAGAGCAGCCCGAAGGTTTCGAGATCTTCAACAGTGAGTCGCATGTGTGCAGGCTCAAAAGAGCGTAGTATGGGTTGAAATAAGCACCTCGTGCTTGGTACACACGGATAGACAGTTATTTCACCGGACTTGGATTCTCCAAGAGTGAGGCGGATCTGAACCTATACCAGATTGTGGTGGAGGGTAAGTTGCTGATCATTGTACTTTATGTAGATGATTTGATTTGACGAGGTGATGGTACAATACCTCATGCAAGACGTCTTGCAAAAGGAGTTTGAGATGAAGGACTTGGGCCTCCTTCATTATTTCCTGGGATTGGAAATTTGGCAGCGCAGTGATGGATTGTTTGTGTCTCAAGGCAAGTATGCCCGGGAGATACTCGAGAAGTTCAACATGCATGGCTGCAAGCCTATCGACACTCCTCTTCCTGGAGGATGGAGGAAAGAGGATGCTACATCGGCAGAGGTAGTGGATGCCACTGTTTACCGACAGTTGGTGGGGTCGCTTATGTATCTAGTCAATACACGACCCGACATATGCTATGCTGTTAACCAGCTTTCACAAGCTATGGTTAAGCCTACCAAGCTCTTTTGGAAGGTAGGAAAGCATGTATTGAGATATCTCAGAGGCACATCGGGATATGGATTATGGTACAGACAGTCGGATGAGGTGAAGCTGTGTGGCTTCACAGATGCAGATTGGGCAGGGAGCCCAACGGATGGAAAGAGCACATCTGGAGGGATTTTCAGTATCAGGTCGACATCAGTTTCTTGGTACAACAGGAAGCAGAGATTCGTGGCACTCAGTTCAGCAGAGGCCGAGTATATGGCAGCAAGTTTGGCTCCATGCGAGGCTATATGGATGAAGAAGATCCTGGTCGGGTTGTTCGGTTCACACTTAGATCCTACTGTGATATATTGTGATAATTAGAGTTGCATCAAACTCTCTGTTAATCTAGTATTTCATGATAGATCTAAACACATTGACATCCGGTATCATCATATCAAATATTGTGTGCAGCGGAAGATCATGTTACTTTCATACATTCCTACGAAGGATCAGGATGCTAATATCTTGACGAAGGCGCTCACCAGGAGAAAATTCGAATACCACAGGGGCAGCATCGGGGTGGCAGATAATCCCTATCTTGTTGAGAGGGAGTGTTGAGATTGCAACAAGATGATGAGCTTAGTGGAAAGAATTCGCCTTCACTAAGTGGGCCCGCAGGCTATTTTTGGCACACAATCTATTTTTAGACTATGTCTACTTTTAGACATGTCGATCATATTCTATGAGTTGCAGTATGCTATTTGTGGATGGTTGGTCAAGTTGGAAAAAATAGATGGACTTCTATTTTTAGACATATTGGGCGGAATCTATTTTTAGATTGCCAGTCTAAAAATAGATATGTCGAATATTATTAGCTCTTAATAATATTTGGACTCTAAATATTATCTTATTCTCTTGGAGCACTTCGATTAAGTGCATAGATGTGGCACAACAACTGACAGAAGGAATTACACTATTCCTGAGGGTTAAGTGGAGCTATTGCATGGATACTTCAGTTAGAACTCATGTGATAGAGTTTGGTGGAGTTATTGAAGTAGTTGGTGGAGTTGTGTTCAGTTTAACTGAGTTAAACATAGTTGAGGTAGTTTTATCTAGTCTAACTGATTGATACACTCGTGAGAGTGGTGTGAATTAATTATTAATTAATTCACTAATTATTAACTCATTAATTAACTAAAGAATACATCAGTTAACTATAGTGCATGGACAGTTTTAGTGGAGACCAGTGAAGAGGTAGGTGTTGAAAATGGCAACAAGAAATAGTGAAGGAGGCCTCCTGAAACATCTTTCCTGATCCTAGTTGGAAAATTATCACCTAAACTAGGTGGGGACCACACATGTGATTTTTGTCGAAAAGTCTATTTTTAGACTATGTCTGTTTTTAGACATATGGAGCATGGTCTAGGAGTTGCGGGATGCTATTCTTGGATGATTGGTCAAGTTGGTAAAAATAGATGGACATCTATTTTTAGACATACTAGACGAAGTCTATTTTTAGACTGCCAGTCTAAAAATAGATCAGTCGAATATTATTAGCTCTTAATAATATTTAGACTATAAACATTATCTTATCCTCTTGCAGCACTTCAGTTGGAGCTACAGATGTGGCCCATGCATCTGACAGAAGGAATTACACTATTCCTAGGGTTTGGTTGAGCTATTGCATGGTGGACTTCAGTTAGAACTCAAGTGATTGAGTTTGGTGGAGTTGATTGAGGAGTTGATGGAGTTTTGTTCGGTTTAACTTAGTTGAACTAGTTGTATTTAGTTAAACTGACTAATACACTAGTGATGAGTGGTATGAAGTAAATATTATTTAATTCACTAATTATTAACTCATAAATCAACTAAAGAACACATCAGTTAACTCAATGCATGGACAGTTCAGTGAAGACCAGTGGAAGAGGTGGATGAAAGGGTGGAGTCTACTATCAGTTGTGACTATACCATGCATGAGATTTGCACACACATTGATTGGGATTGCCAATGAGGATTGCACAGTTAAAGCTAGAGGGATTTGAACTTGGATCTTATTCTTTCTCATCTTGGATTGCGCAGTAGAGGCAGGCAAATAGTGGAGGAGATTTGAACCTGTGACTTGCTCAGATCTGAGCTAGTTTGTGTGTAACAATTGGAGATAGTGCTGGATACTTGTGAGGAGTTTGTGCTATGTATTGTTACATGTTCTCTATCATTATAATATACAGATATTTGGGGGTTTTCAGCTTTAAGCTTTCCCATGAAATATTGTGTTATATGTGTGAATGTTTGATGTTTTAATGTGCGCATGTGATTGCTTATGATTCCGAAAATTGATGATCAATAGTAGAAGAGGTTATGTATTGTACATGAAGATCAAATAGTGTATGATCAGGATAATCTCGGTGAATAAGTGTAATATTATTCAAATTTCTACAGTAGGTGAAAGAGCAGTGTGACTATCAGTTGTGACTATAGTGTTGCATGATTTGCAACACACAGTGGTTGGAGATGCCAATGAGGATTGCGTGAGCAAGGCTGGACCAATTCGATTTCATTCAGAGCCATTCTTCAGCAGTGATTGTGCAGTAGAGGCAGGCTAGCAAGTGGCAGAGATTGGAGCATGTGTTTTGCTATATCGGACCTGATTAGTGTGTAGCAATTGGAGATTGTACTGAGAGCTTGTGAGGAGCTTTGTATGATGATTATTACATGATCTCTATGACATATAATATACATATAGTTGGGGGTTTTCAGCTTTAAGCTTTCTCATAAAATATTGTGTTCATATGTGTGAATGTTTCTGGTTTTAATGTGCGCATGCGATTGTTTTTATTTCCGCAATTAATGATCAATGGTAGAAGAGATTATGTATTGTGCATGAAGTCAAATAGTGTGTGATCAGGAGAATCTCTGATGTATAACATATTAGTTATATAAATTTCTACACTAGAGAGGTTGGCTTTTGGAGCTAGAGAGGGTTCAATTGGCCTCTGAGTGGCGATGGAGACTTCTTGGATTGATAAATGTCTCTGTCTTTTCCTAAAACAGCGTTAATTTGCTTTGAGTTTGTGATTTAGGCCTGATTAGGCCTTGGTCTTCTTTTCCGGTCTTTACTACATCTTTAACTCCTTTAAATCACTGGATTATGTCATAAGTGTTTAATAATATACTTTAATCCCTTTAATCTGTCATCTGATACTCTTTGTCGCTTTTTCGATGGTGTTTCTGTGAAAATGCAGTTGTAATGGCGTTGGGGGTTTGACAGAGTTAAACACTGATCTTTTTAATGAAATATTTCATTCAACAACCTTCCAAGGCGTTTTCTCTGCATCTCTGGCTCTGAAGAATCTTTCTCTGCACTCTATGTCACCATGACAATGACTGTGAGCAATAAACAATTTCACCGTCTGTAACCCTACAAAAAGACAATAAACATGTTAAGAAATCAAGGGTAGTGGAGGGGGAAATGCTTTGGAGGCCTGTGGAAGATGGAGGCGCAGTAGTGGAAGCGGTGGTTGTAGTGGAGAAAATGGGGGAAATCGTGAAAAAACGGCGAGAAACTGATCTGATGGAGGTCTGGTGAAAAAATGGTTTTGGACCGTTTGATTAGACTGGCAGATGATAATCAACGGTCGAGATTTGTCGGGGATTGCTTTAGAAGGTTAGGTGGATGAAAAATAACTTTAGTGTTTTAACTCCAAAGTTTAATGTTGGGCGAATTTACAAAGGAGAACGATGAAAATTAATGAAATCGGGGTAATTGGATGGTGGGACCAGAAGGGCGGAGGGTGATTGACTGTGGGTTGTTGGATCTTAGGAGGAGATCAACGGCGGAGATCTTCCGGCACAGTCATTGGATGTTCCGATGAAAACACTATGGAGGAAAACGTGATGAAATGTGGGTTGTAGATCTAGATCAGATCAACGGTCGGGATTGAATGAAGGATCATACAAGAGAAGGGCGGTTTCTAAAGGAAAACCACTGTTTTCGCGCTGCTTCGGAGTAGTTTTGAAAAATTGCCCAAAAAATGGGATATGCTCTGCCGCCCGACACGTGTCCTTTTAAAACCGCTTACATCGCGCTAATTTGAAATGTTAACCTTCAGGCACATAAGTTACGTGATCTGCACCTCAACCGTTGGATGTGGGACCGGGAGATCTGACGGTGCAAGATGGAGAGCGATATGGAGAGATGAGCGGTCGGTAAGGCGGGGAAAAGTCAGCGGTGGTTTTAATGTGGGTCGTCAGATCTGATAATGGACAGTCAGGATCAAAAGGAGGAGCAATAATGTTCCAAAGGGGAAGATATTATAATAGACTAGTGGAACAAATCCTAACCGTTGGATCCATGGGGTGGACGGCATATATTTAAAGAGGAGGCGGAGGCAAAAGGGCCAGTGCATGAACGGGGAGGAAGGGGAGCCGTTGGATCAATCGGATTGAACAGCTGAGATCCAATCGTGTCAGGGAAAGGCAGGGGCCGAGACTCCGAGTTTTGAACTTGCAATTACGTGTGGGCCATTGGATCAACGAGAGATCAACGGTGGAGATTGTTCGGAGAGGGAAATGACCCGGGGCAAATGAGCGGAGCACGATTTGATCTGGGCCGTTGGTTCTTTTGGATTCAACGGTCTAGATTAAAACTGGCAGGACGATGTCGGGCTCAATGAACAAAGGTGCGACGAATCCTGGCCGTTGGTTCTTGTGGATTCAATGGCCAGGATCTAATCGGAGAGTCGGCCAACGGGGGAGAAAGGAAGGTGGCGCGTTTAGATTTTGCAATTAGCGATCATGCGATGGCTGTCGGATCGCGAAAGGGATCAATGGTAAACATTCGATTGGGGGTCAATTAAAGGTGTCGAAGGGTGCGGTGAGACCTAATCGCTGGCCGTTGGATCTATATAGATCAATGGTTGATATCACAGTGGAGGTCTTACAGAACAAAAACAATCGCATCGGAGAATTTTAATTAACAAAGGGAAGGCGCATCACAACAAACTTCCGATTGCGATTAGCGCTCGAGGGCTTAGGGCCTGGTCCTGGCGCCAGGTTACATGCGGGATGGGGCTAAGGGCTAGGCCGAAAAGGGGCTTAAGCTTGTTATGAAAAGAGGGGTTTTTTAAGCCAAAATCAATGTTTTTCAATGGTTTTCTTGGCTTCCAATAAAGGGGAAAAGGGTGATTTAAGCCTATAAAATGGGTTTTAAGTGGCTTTACAGGATTTTTAGAGATTTTTAGGGGGATATGGAGGTTCTAATGAGGAAAAGGAGGCTTAATGAAAATGAGGGGGAATGAGTGGAAATGGGCAATTACAGAGGCCTTTTGAAGCATTCTTTTCACAAATAGCAGGGCTTTTTCATGGGAAACAGCAGTGAGGATTTATTCAAAGGGTAAAAGAAACATAGAGGCTTCAAGGATGAAATATTTTCAAGGGAAATGTTTCTCTTGAAGGCTCAGAAACCATTTAGCCACCTGTTTGCTTGTCAAAAATTTATAGGTGGCTAACAAGATCATGCTCTGCATCCACAGCATCATGTGTAGATCTTGATGTACGTTGCTCAGGGGGAGAAAATCCTATTGTGGGTGGTTGAGCAGTTGTACTGGTCTCAATGACCGATGACTCACTCACAGGTGGAGCATCGGCGCTGCTACCAACATTGGCCCCCATAGTCATACATGAGGATCGTACTCCACCAAAAATTTATGTAAAATAAAGAGCTTTTTTATAAATGATGAAATAACTAAATCATAAACAAATAAATGGGATAATTAAATCAGTGAACAAAAATAATTATCTCATCAATGAAAACAAAATATTATCATTTTTTAGTACTATGTTGCATGATAAATCAATTATAAACTAGCTTTTAACACCCAAACATTAATTTAGTCAATTTTCTAAAAATCATTATGAGACCCCCTTGTGGGAACTTTATTCATGGGAAGTCATTGGATGACATTACTTATTTTTTGTGGGTGCCCCTTTCCAAATCGGGCCAACCCACCAACTCGTTGCACGGGCACCCCTGCAGGGTGGTTGCCCTATCATGCCCAACACGCGATGCCCCCATGGGCGCCCATGTGCCCCGCCTTCGTGCAGGCATGCCCAGGGTGCAGGCATTCGCCCTGTTGTGAAAATTAGTGAAAAAAATCATTATCTCATCAATTATCACAACAAAATATTATTATTTTTTAGTACCATGCTTCGTAATCAATCAATTATAAAACGGCTTTTAACACCTAAAAATTAATCTAGTTAATTTTGTACAAATCATTATAAGGCCCCCTTGTGGTAACTTTGTTCATGGGAAATCATGGGTTGGCATTACTTATTTTATGTGGGAACCCCTTGCCAAGTATGGCCGGCACACTAACTCATCACATGGGTGCCCATATCGGGCAGGTGCCCTAGCCGCATGCCCAACACGTGACGCCCACATGGGCGCCCGGTCACCCCACCTTAGTGTGGGAAGGCCCAAGGCACAAGAATTCACCCTACTATGAAAATCAGTGAACACAAATAATTAGCTCATCAACGAAAACAAATATCATCATTTTTTATTTCCATGTTGTGTGATCAATCAATTATAAACCAATGTTTAACTCCCAAACATTAATTTAGTCAATTTTCTAAAAATCATTATGAGACCCCCTTGTGGGAACTTTGTTCATGGGAATTCATGGGCTGACATTGTTTCTTTTGCACAAGCTCCCTAGTGTGCCCAGCACGCAATGCCCTCATGGGCACCCACGTGCCCCGCCTTTGTGCGGGCACACCCAGGGCACAGTTGTTCGCCCTGCTATGCAAATCAGTGAACAAAAATTATTAGCTCATAAATTATCACAACAAAATATTATCATTTGTTAGTACCATGTTGCATAATCAATCAATTATAAACAGTATTCTAACACCTAAACATTAATTTAGTTAATTTTATAAATATCATTATGAGATCCCCTTGTGTGAACTCAGTTCACGGGAAGTCATGGGAAGACATTACTTATTTTATGTGGGTGCCCCTTTCCAATTCAAGTCGACCCACCAACTCATCGCACGAGCGCCCCTGTCAGACAGGCGGCCTGGTCACGTGCCCAGCACGTGATGGCCCTAACACATGACACTTGGGCACTTGACGACCCCAACACATGACGCCCCCATGGACGTCTGGGCACCCCGCATCCGTACTGGCATGCCCAACGCGTGGGAATTCGCCCAGCTCTACAAATCAGTGAACACAAATCATTATCTTGTCAATGACAAAAAAATATTATCATTTGTTAGTACGTCCATGTTGCATAGTCAATCAATTATAAACCGGCTTTTAACAGCTAAACATTAATTTAGTCAAATTTCTAAAAATCATTATGAGACACCCTGGTGGGAACTCAGTTCATGGGAATTCATGTTTGACCTTATTTTTCACATCTTCCTGACTTTCTTGTCGCCCACTTCACTCGTCGCCCAACTCACCCAGTACGTTTGCTTAATGAAGTCAAAATTGTAGATGATGGTATAAACGTAAATGAACTTCTCTTTGTTTCAAGAATAATATATTCTCTACTTAAAAAGGCCAACCACATGAAGTTGGAAGCTCATATGGCCCCTCCCTCCCCCCCCCACACCCCTCACATCACTCTCAATTCCCTGATACCCAATCTATCTACTCTAATATATTTGAAAGAAACACAGTAACATTCAAACATAAAAACTAGGAAAATAAAAATTTAAGGTGAACGAAAGAGAACAAACCAACTGAAAACATATAAATATGTGCCTTGTACTTTTCAACAATTTGATATCATTAATATTATTCCTAATCCATCTCATCGTTTGTATCATTCAGTTCAGAATTCATGTACAAAGGATTCACCATATCAACATCATCATCATTGTCTACATCATCATCTAGAACATACTCTTCTACATTTGGTTCAAGTTCTTCAAGTTCTTCATCTAACACAACGTAAATATCATATAGTTCGTCCAAATTAACATTGTCTCGATTAACATATATTCCTTGAAATTCTTCAACATCTTCGCCTAGCACTACATGAACCACCTGCTCCTCTACATCATCTTCTTCTTCAATTTCATCTTCTTACACTACATTATACTTTACAAGCCTTCCTCTAGGGTCATATCTAACAACATATGAACCACCCACTTTACTTGGAATGTCGACATAAAATACATGTTCACATTGGATTGGAAGAACATATCACTATGATCTTGGCTCGAGATTCCTTGTATCAACCATGGTAAATCCATTAGCATGCTCAATAAAAAATCTATAAGGGTCACGTTCATGGATTGATAGCCTACACCATTTGACATTGAAAACAACTATTTTTAATGATTCAAAGTCACTCTCAAGTATATCATGTAGATACCGATAGTATTGATTGTGAGATATTTTGGATGTATGTCACCTCTAGAGGAAACATTGATAACTTGAAATACTATAGTTTTCCCATTATTAGAAGTTTTCATCTTTTAATTCATCCTTTCATTCCATTTCACCTCATTTTGTTGTGGTGTTTCAACTACAATACATCAAACACATAAAAAAATATTTTTCAATTGATAAGCATGCATATTTATACTTGCAAATTTTGAAAATTAAGAAAAAAGCACACCATATGCATCAATATAATTGTAAAAAAACTTAGTATGGGTGAATATGCTTGCCTAATAATATTTTAAACCATATGCTAAATCAATTTCCCTCTATGTAATATTTGTATCTCCACTACGTTGAGCTTTTTTTACCAATGTATACACACCATAATATGATAACCTACCATTATTAGCTTGTTTGAATCGTTCAATCCATACCTTCATCCAGTATTTATCGTTCGCAATGTATAAATGTATTTCATCCCACTCTTAACCGACTGTATTAAAATAAAAAAAATCAATATATATACTTAGTTACTATGGTATACCTTCATAATAATGGATTATGGAGGAAGAATAAAAATTAAATAAGTATGATATACATAAAAACAAAAAAGTAAAATGTGCTATAAATATCCACTATCTACTTACACCTCACTTTGCTCATTCTACCTTTCCCTAATAAGTGCTCCCTTCCAAAATCATCCATGGAGTTGGCATCCCAAATCTATCCAATACATTAATACTTTTTCCTACTTCATCACTAGATTTACAAATATAAACCATTATTTGATATACCATACATCCCTCTACCATAGAACGCTCACAATGTACTCTTTGTTAGAACAAAGCCTTCAGTGATTTCAAGTGCCTCTCAACCATCCACATTGATCTTGTGTGTACAGTTCCACACTTTTCAATCTCCTCGACATGGTGTATGAGGTAGTGTTCTTGTGCATTGAAAAATGTCGTAGGTAGATACTTGCATTTCACACATTAGATGAGGAATTTGTTTCTCCAATACAATATATCTTTGTTATCAATTTCTTTATATCAAAACCATCTACATATGAAGCAAACAAATCACAGGTTTCAACAAAAAAAGTGTAATATAGTACATGATGACAAGGAAAACACATGCAATCAAAAATATGCAACAAAACAAATTATTGAACAAATTACACTTTGCACATAAATCTCCACTTACCTCATGTATTTTCCAAGATCATATATAACTTGTTTTACATTATTGTCAATTTTTTTCTGGGAGAGATAAAGGTAGAACATATTGTAACAAAAATAATGATCGATCATTATTTTTTTCCAAATTAGTGAGAAAAAAAAATGATAATTAACAAGATGTTTCACTAATGTATAAAATATATATACACTAGAATAATTACATTAATGAACGTATGCCAATCATGAGTTTTTACCCCACCTAATTCACCTTTCTTTGTTAGGATATTTTTTACATTTGAAGAAAATCTAGTTGGAAATTTATATTTTTCAATAACCTCTTTAACATGCTTGCTTTGATGCTCTATCAATAACCATGGAAAGGTGCTTATATTATGGCCATCTCCATCTCTATTTGAATGAATAACATTTTGCAATGCTTGGTTTACCTCCTTAATGTCATTAAAAATCTTAACAATTTTTTCTTTATCTCTCCTTCCATCTAAGATTCGCCATAAGGTCTCTATTACATTATTCCTTATGTGCATTGTATCAAAAAAATGAACAATTTATAGGTGCTCATAGTAGGGGATTCTATTGAATTGATCGGGATAACTTTTCATTCGGCATGGAAATGCCCTATTATTAATGCCTTGATGACCTACAAAATAGATCATATTAAAGATATTATAAAAACAATATAACATGTCAATTAGTACAATGAATAAAATTCATAAGAAGATAAAATAATCCAAGCATATCATGTATATTGATACATAGACAATCCAATCCATACCTTGAGAGACTCCATTATATTGCAACTTCCATACACGAGGTGTCGTTCTACATGGTCTTAATCTAGTCTCTTCTTTCCCATTGAAAATATGTTTTTCAGTACTTCAGTACCTATGATTCTTAGAAATGAAGTGCCTATACTCGTCAAACACACCCTTTCCTATGCGTTGTGAACGATAAGAATTCATCTTAGGACCACAAATTGGACAAGAAAAAATACCCTTTGTTTGAAGACCTGCAAGAAATGGAATAATTTTTATATCAATTATTTTAAGTATGTACAATGAAGTTCGAACTATTTAAAAACAATACTTGAAATGAACTTCATAAAATTAAACATTATTAAAGTGCAGGGCAACGTTATAAAATACCACAAAAATGTGTTAGCCCTGTGACATTGTGAATTGTCCATACAAGCATTGCATGGAATTAAAATTCCCTTTGTGCAACTACTGGTCTAGAAATATCATACATAGTGACCCCATTCCATAACTCCACTAACTCATCAAGAGGCTTGATATATACATTCATATATTTGACCTAGTACTTACCTAATTAATTGAACATAAAATACATAATTACTACATATATGAGTAAATAAAAAATTATAAGACAAAATTATATGTAACCATAATTTAACATATAAGAAAAAAATATAGGACATAATTATGAAACAAACAAGAAAATGAGGTGTTATTGTGTTAAAAAAATTATTCTGAACAGATTATAGATATCTGGATCGATCATTGTAACATGATGTGCTCCCTCTTTATTGACTTCAACGAAGGAATGTTATTGTTGATTAAAAATGAGCCACACTATGTAAGTAGATTTGGGCTCTCCAAACGGATTGACACCATCAGCTACTAATGAAAGCCTAAGATTACGAGGCTCTCTTTTGAAATCTGGCCACTTCTCCTTTATATTCCTAAATGCAAATCCATTTGTAGGAATTTGAAGAACACCATCTTCACTTATATTCGTTGCATGGTAATCCATAATTTTTGCTACACTTTTGCACCTAAAAAATTTTCATAAACGTGGAATTATGGGAATATAACAAAGAACCTTGTGAGGCACCTTTTTTGTTACTTTATCGGTTTGATATCTACTCTCATCACATTTTGGGCATTTTTCTTTCAACGCATGTTCTTTATAATAGAGAATATCATCATTAGAGCATGCATGAATATCTTCATACTCAATTCTAATATCTTTCATAATGGCATGTAAATATCAATACATACGAGACAAAACATTTGACAATAATGTAGTCACTCCTGTTATCTTATATGGATGTGAGGTTTGGCGTTGCAGCATCTCTAGAGAATCCTGGAGAAATATTGAGCAAATCTAGAAGTGTTTTATAACGTATAACCTTAAAATTAAAAGCGATACACCCTATCCTATTCTCCTTATAGAAGTGGTCTTTCCCTTATCGAGAGCCTAGTTATGACTAGGCTTCTGTTGTACAAGCACAAGCTCAATATCATAGGACACCATAGACTTCCTAAGCTAGCTTTAAATTCCAACCAAAACCACCTAAGGCTTAAACGAGGTTGGTATAAAGACACCAGGGCCTAGTTAAACCATTGGGAGATCGACGCGAATGTTGCATTGCAAAACATTAATAACATTAAAAAAAAAAGAAAAAATGTGGTGTGAGAAAGATCTAGCAGCTAAAAGGAAATTAAGATATTATAAGGAGGTCATCAACCCCACCCTAGAAGATCAAAAGTATCTCTCTGTTTTAACTAGCTCAAGGAAGAAAATTAATATAGCCAAGATTAGAACGAACTCTCATGAGCTCCATAGTGAAACAGGTAGTTGGACAGTTCCTAAAACACCATGGATGGAAAGGATCTGTCATCTTTGTGAGAATATGAACATCAAGGATGAAAATAACTTCCTCTTAGAGTGCCCCACGTACAACCACATTAGAGCTAAATTTCATAATCTTTGTTGCAATACTGATCTTCCTAGCCTTTTAAGATGTCAAAATTATAGTGAGCTCGGGAGGCTTCTCTCCAAGCTTTTTGAGCATAGGAATAAAATCTTAAATCAAACTAAATAACTCTTTTCTTTAGGTTCGATAGACCAAAGATTGGTCTCAAAGGATGTTAACCATCATCATCATCAATATAAATTCACCTAATAATCTACAACATTAAAAAAAAATAGTGGTTAACGTACTAAAAAATATTGATTGTACATATTGCATCCAAATGTTACAAATTAATGAAATGATGAAGATAAGCGTACTAACATTAAAAACAACAACAACAAAAAATGTTTTATCATGTATATTATAGTACTAAATGTCACAAAATATATTATATACCTTAGGATTTGTGACACACATGTGTTTGACAAATCATTCACCACCTTTAAGTTGACCAAGAACAATATAGCAGAGAGGAGATTTTTTTGAGCCTTCATAAAAAGGTTTAGTTTCCCTCTCAAGTATAGGTAAATCAAAAGCACAGTCATCATACTGGTTGTCATCGTCATCCATTCCAACGTTATTAAATGTCTCCTGGATCAATCTATTTGTCCAATCTTCTTCTTTTATGATATTAAATTAAAATTGTTAACAATTTATAATTTGGATGAAAATTATTTTTGTATATACTTACAATTTCTGTGGCCAGTTTTGAGTAACCACCCAAGCCAAGATGATGATTTCCATGTTTGGATATTCTAGCCATTGTGGCTTTCGAAGTATCTGGGAGCTTATATTTAAAACATTTAAAAACTTAATTAGATGTCACAATGATGATAAAGCATCATAATTACATTATTAAAAATGCCTCATACCTTCTTGGTCTGGGTGGAGACCTCCCTGCTTTTTGAAGTGCCTTCTTGTGTTTATCTACTATGAGCGCTCTCCACTCCCGCAAATATTTTAAATGTAGGCATGCCTTTGAGGTAACTCTGGATTTTTTGGAGGTAACCTCACCGAGCACGTGAACCATCCTGTTAATAAGTTCATATTTTAACTTGGAACTTTGGGATTTCAAATTTGTGTGAATGGTCAACACAAATATTTCCAATGTTATGTAATACAAACGCCTATAAAATATATCATTTTCTGCAAAATGATATCATCATTAGTTTAAAATAATCACATACTATACATGAATTTCATTTAGGTTGTACTTAATATTTAAAACACTTCTTAAATACTTGGAAATTTCTCTATTTTCATGGGGACATTGTCATCATCTACCAAAAATGTGATTGGTAGTGATCTCGTGCTATTAACATGGGAATATCAAGGAAATATCACTTCAAATTGTGCAATCAGATCATGCTCTGCATCCACGGCATCATGTGTAGATCTTGATGTACGTTGTTCAGGGGGTGCAGATCCTGTTGTGGGTGGTTTAGAAATTGTATTGGTCTCAATGACCGGTGACTCACTCACAGGTGGAGCATCGGCGCTGCTACCAACATTGGCCCCCATAGTCATACATGAGGATCGTACTCCACCAAAAATTTATGTAAAATAAAGAGCTTTTTGATAAAGGACGAAATAACTAAATCATAAACAAATAAATGGGATAACTAAATCAGTGAACATAAATCATTATCTCATCAATGACAAAAAATTATTATCATTTTTTAGTACTATGTTGCATGATCAATCAATTATAAACTATATTTTAACATCCAAAAATTAATTTAGTCAATTTTCTAAAAATCATCATGAGACCCCCTTGTGGGAACTTTGTTCATGGGAAGTCATGGGATGACATTACTTATTTTTTGTGGGTGCACCTTTCCAAGTCAGGCCAACCCACCAACTCGTTGCACCCTGTCGTGCCCAGCACACGATGCCCCCATGGTCGCCCGTATGCCCCGCCTTCGTTCGGGCATGCCCAGGGCGCAGGTGTTCGCCCTGTTGTGCAAATTAGTGAACACAAATCATTATCTCATCAATGATCACAACAAAATATTATTATTTTTTATTACCGTGCTTCATAATCAATCAATTATAAAATGACTTTTAACACCTAAATATTAATCTAGTTAATTTTCTACAAATAATTATAAGGCTCCCTTGTGGTAACTTTGTTCATGGGAAATCATGGGTTGGCATTACTTATTTTGTGTGGGAACCCCTTTCCAAGTTTGTTCAGCCCACCAACTCGTCACATGGGTGCCCATACCAGGCAGGTGCCCTAGCCGCATGCCCAGCATGCGACGCCCCCATGGGCGCTCGGTCGCCCCACCTTAGTGTGGGAAGGCCCAAGGCACAAGAATTCACCCTGCTGTGCAAATCAGTGAACAAAAATAATTAGCTCATTAATGACAAAAAAATATTATCGTTTTTTATTTCCATGTTGCGTGATCAATCAATTATAAACCATTGTTTAATGCCCAAACATTAATTTAGTCAATTTTCTAAAAATCATTATGAGACCCCCTTGTGGGAACTTTGTTCATGGGAATTCATGGGCTGACATTACTTCTTTTGTGTAGGCGCCCTAGTGTGCCCAGCATGCAACGCCCCCATGGGTACCCACATGCCCTACCTTTGTGCGGGCACACCCAGGGCATGGTTGTTTGCCCTGCTATGCAAATCAGTGAACACAAATCATTAGCTCATAAATTATCACAACAAAATATTATAATTTTTTAGTACCATGTTGCATAATCAATCAATTATAAACCATATTCTAACACCTAAACATTAATTTAGTTAATTTTATAAATATCATTATGAGACCCCCTTGTGTGAACTCAGTTCACGGGAATTCATGGGACAACATTAATTATTTTATGTGGGTGCCCCTTTACAAGTCGGGTCGACCCACCAACTCATCCCATGAGCGCCCCTATTGGATAGGCACCCTGGTCACATGCCCAGCACGTGATACCCCCAACACGTGACGCCCCCATGGACGTCTGGGTACCCCGCATCCGTGTTGGCATGCCCAGTGTTAGCCCTCAAATCTACATCAGGCTGAAATGAGGTAAAACTCAAGGCTACATCAAACCACGCTCAGCCTCGTAGCTAGCCCTATGAGGACAGGAGAGGGCTCTCTCCGTCAATCTCGATAAAATGAACAATAGGGTGCGAGATGACTTTTAAAGGGAACTGATTTTAGGCTAGTAAAGAGATAGGTATGTTTGATTTTTGATTTTTGGGTTTTCGTTGGAGAAATGGGAAAAACAAATTTTGGGTCCGGGGATAAGGTCAGACCTTTGCAGAATTCGAGTTGGGGCGAGGTAGGTGATTGTCTTGATGCTTTTGATTGGATATATGGACGGATTAGAACGACAAGGAGCTGAAGAGGGCAAAGAAGAACTTGGATCCTCTCCAAACAGTCGAAAACATGTAAAACTAAATGAATTCAAAGGCAGAGCACTGTAAACAATGGATTCAACCTCATCTACTCATTCAATTTAGTTTCAGAAGCATATGAGAGGAATGGCATACATTAAACATGAAGAACTTACAGTAAAAAGAGAGAAAACACCATCAAGAACAGAACACCACAACAATCCCAACAGGTGCCGCAAAACCTCTGATCTTTCCTTAGCCAAAATATGAAAAAATATGTACAATGGTGCCAAAAGTTTCCCAAGAGTCCAACCTATAGAGAGTCTCAGAAATTACAATATATAGATCACTCTAACCCCTTCCCATGCCTCTAGGGGTCGAATTCCTTCTTCAGGGATCAGTTTCAACCAAATTCTAATCAAGGAACTAGAATCTAGGCAACTAACAACTTGCCTCTAAAAGAGTGGAAACTGATTCATTTACATGATTTTCACTTTTTTGAGAGTGAATCTTCTAGAATAGGTAGAAATGAGCCAAAGTTACATGCCAAACATAAATTTACATCATAATAACTCAAAAATTTCATCCCCAAGCAAAACTGGTCCCAACTGACCGAAATTCTGAGCTGGAAGTTGAAAATTCAGCCAAAAATTTAAGTGGGTAGCGCCCCTGAACTGAGTGGGTAGCGCGCCTTTCAACCTGATTTTGAGGCACTTCCTGGCATCCCAATTGAGCTCATGATAGCTCGTTGGAAATCCCTGGATGTTGGCTATCCAACCCAAGTGGAATTTCTCAATTTGGAGCTCATTTACCCCTCCAAAACTTCATTCTCCCAGAAGTACTTCCTTCTGGTGCAAAAGGTGGCAGCAAGGTGGTTTTCATGGTGTTTTTGAGCTTTTTGACCATCCAGAATCTGATGAAATGCTTCAGAAATGCCTGAGGATGCATAAATTACCATGAAAAATCCAAAAATGCAAAAATTTCCTTCAGCAAGTGTCCCGAAAAAAAAAAATGAGCATATGGGTGCGCTACCCGCTTAACTAAAAAACCTGTTTTTAGACCAAAATATTTCAAAATGACAAAATTTTCTCTCCATCATGTATCTTGCCCAGCCAACGAAGCCTCGGCCAAAATCCAGAGTGGATCAGGCCTTTTCCGCCGTTTTAGCGCTTCGCTCAACCTCCTCTTCAGAATCTTCATTCTCGCTTTGCAGACATGCATGCGAGCCCAATAATGACCTTTCATGTGACGGAGCATGTCTTTCTCTCTATTGGCCTTTGCCAGCAGTTTCTCCAGATGAATTTTCACATGCGTGAGTACAGAATCTCGATCAGCTGGTGTCATATCACCAGGTCTCTTCCTGGCCAACTGTCGATCCTCACGGATTCGACGCAGCTCATAAAGTGTGTGCTCATCCTCAAGCTGTTTGTTGCACTGCTCCAGATATTTTATCACCCACTTAGCCTTCTGCAATTGATCTTTCAGCGTGTCATTCTCGGCCCTTTGTTCCTGGATGATCTCCCTCAGTTTCGAGCTAGGAGAGCTCGCATCAACATCAATGATGGTGAAATCTGTGTCCTGGCCTCCTGATGGGCCCTCATCATGCATGGGCTTCTTGCCCCTGTCCTGGATCTGTACCTGTGCTGAAGAAGAAGGCGAGACCCCTTCCACATCATGTGGAGATAATACTCGCTCTGCTGATGAAGTCGGCAAGACCCCTTCCACCCTAGGTGGAGATAATACTCGTCGTGTAGCTGCAAATAAGGCCCTGTGGCCTCGCCGATATGTCATGAACAATGGAGCACTGATATGCTCGACCTCAGGAATGTTCGGCTGGTGTGAAGGCTCTCCCGCATCATGAACTACCTCGAGAGGTGGCTGTGACGCTGTGAAAAAGTCACGGGAGATGAAATCCTCCCAAGTGATGCCCTGCTGTGCCAACTGATGTAACACTATGATCTTGATCAAAGCGTAATGATATATACTCCTATGCTGCTGTGCTGGGCTCTTCTTTTGTACAAAAATCATCATCCTCTCTATGTTGCGATACATGAAGTACGGAATGTTCATCATACGTACCCTTGTGAAGTGCATCAACAAATGAACATGGTACGCAAAGAGACGCGCGAATCTGCCCTCGCAACTGAAATACCGAATGATGAGTTTCATCAGCGGTGCAAACTCATCCCTCAGGAATCTGAAAGGAAAAACTCAGCCCAAGTGCCTCATATACTCAGGTTTGATGTATGGCTCATAGTGGGATTTCTCTAAATGCTGACGTTTGTTCCATTCCTCTCCCAGATTTGGTATGCCAGTGGCCTGAGCAATGGTCAATGGTGACAGAATGAAATCAACCCCGGCAAGATTTACACGACCATCATGTAAATGAAGAACAAATAGACGAGTTAATTCCCGATGAAGCTGGGTTTGTGAAATCATCTCACAGAATCGATAACATGACTGATACCGAAAACAATCCATTGCAAGCGGACATGCCTGCAACTGAGCCAAAGAAGTAGGCTCCTCCCTGAGATGTTTACCGCCTTTGCCACCTCTGTGAGGCCTCTGTGGCACATTACCCTCTGTCATGGAATCACTGTCTGACTCCCGTTCATAAGCTGACTCTGTCTCTGACATGGTTTTGAACAAGATATTTGTAATATGGATGCTGATATAGATGCAGTGAAAGCACAGTTTTAATGTATGTTCAACACCCAATAGATATCACCCACGTGCCAAAGTATCACCGGAAAACAAAATTACAATGAGGATGGCTCTGCTTTAGTGGCATGAAAACTATCACTGTTTTGACCATAAGTGAGTTTCACAAATGAATGCCAACTACAAAGTATGGTGCAAGCTTTTGGTAATGATGGGAAAAATTTGTCAAAGAAGCAACAAGTATAGGACTGTGTTTATGAACTAGAGAATAGGGAGAACATGACACTAACCATAGTGACACAAATGACTATCATAGTGGTAATAGAATGATAACAACAGCGATGATGATATTATGGTGATGAAGGCTATAGACTAGTCCACATAAGACTGTGTAAAAATATGAAAGGGCACGAACAGCAGTGATAAGATGATAACTGAGGGCGTGAGGATCATATATACAACATGCTAGGGTGTGAACATATCTACCATTCAAAGGTTTTCAAATTTTTTCATAAAACTGCCCATACAATTTCAAAACCCTTACAGAATTAACTTGCATGTAAATGAAGGATTCATCTATTTCTCTCCAAGCATGGCTTGTTTCCCCAACATCAATGACATCACAACCATAATAAAAATCTACTGAGCAAAGTTTAAAACCTGTTTGCAAGCTTTTGGAGTCGACTTGAATCGAATCTGGGCGCAAAAAACGAATTTTCTGGGCTCTGTTTTAAGTGGGTAGTGCGCCTGCTCAAGTGGGTAGCGCCCCTCAAGTGGGTAGCGCCCGTTCAAATTAACACAGGCCGTGGCGCTCAAGTGGGTAGCGCCCCTCAAGTGGGTAGCACCCACCTCAAACGCTGTCAACAACTCTGAAATCACGGCTTCGGCCTCCAAAAACACGAATTCGACTTCTGCATTGCGGATTTTTGGCAAATGAATTTGTTTGCCATGTTTTATACATGAAGAAAATATCTCATGCAATCAGATTTAATTTCAAATGTGTTTGAGAACCCACTTTCATAATGTTTTTGGCATTTTGACATTTGGTCTTTTATTACAATGCTTTCTCCTTTGGCTTTTCTGAATTTTTGGACTGATAACTTTGCTGTCTTTTGCAGGGATGCGGCACTTTAGCTTAGGAAAAGATCAGAGGCTTGCACTGAAGCTTCTCATGGTGAAATGGATACAATTGTTACAAAAATGAAATTAAACAATTTCTAGTTCCAAAACAAAGTTTTGGACTAGAAATGTTTTCAAATGCTTATGATAATAAAAATATGAAATCAAAACTTGCGAAACCAACCTCATGGCCTGCGGGCTTTATGACATATATGCAAAAGACTCGAAAACCCTAGACTCTAGGACTAAAAACTCTTTTTAACGAAACTGACATTTAATGACCATGAATGAAATGACAATGAACTTCAGTAATTTTTGAGGAATTTTTAAATAGCCCTGCAGGTACAAGCATGAGGAAACACATGACAAGCAGACCCCCTCGTTAGTCAGTGGCATGCTCCTAGCGAAATGAAACGAAGTGGAACAAGCGAGACACCTAAGAATGAATATGCAAAAAGCGAAATGATCTCTGACGAAGGGCTGTAAGGACCGACTCTAACATTGGCTCCAATGGGGATGGTGGCTCCGTGGAGATGCCAAGAACGGTAGATCTCTGGGGGAGTCAGACAGTGCCTTCATCCATTGGGCGGTGGAATCATTATTTTGACAAAAAACTCAAACTCTTGATATATTTATTGACTGTAAATTTGACTGAAAAGAAACTTAAACTTGACCAAAACTAACTCGATTCTAAAACTGAAAAGACTGATAAAACTGACTTGACAAACTTCAAACCAACCAACCTTCATCTCCAGAATTATAGCCTTCGCTCCGGGCCCCAGACTGAAGATGAGAGATCAGTACACACTTGCAATAAAACAGAAGTAAAACGATATATACAATGATGATGAAATCAGCAGAAAATACTCAGAAGTGGTATCGCTTCAGCAACCGACCATTGATCGGTCCTCCAGGAAAATCATCTCCATTCATTTCTTTGAGAAGAAAGGCGTTTTGACCACGATACGCTGCGATCTTAAAAGGACCCTTCCATAGGTTTTCAAATTTGTCGTGCTTTCCCTTATCTTCATTCCGAGCATCCCATTTCAAAACCACCTCATCCAACTGAAACTTATCTGCTTTTGCCTTTCTGTCGTAGATCTTCTTAATGCGCTCCTACAACTTGAAAGTATTTTGAAATACCTCCTCCCGTGTCTGCTGTAAATGAATCATCTGATTAATCCTCCGCTGCATGGGATCTTCCTCACTACCAGCTTCCTGAAGCAATTTGACCACCGGGATAGCAAGTGAAGTAGGAAAAACCGTGTCTGTTTCGTACACCAACTCGAAAGGAGACATGCCAATAGACTTTTTCTGACTTACTCTATCAGCCCACAGTGCATTCACTAATTTCTTGTGCCAGCCCTTTTTGTTGATTTCCAGCAATTTCTTAATGATATTCACCAAGGATTTATTTGAAGATTCTGCCAAGCCATTTCCTTGCGAATGGTAGGCAGTCGAATGTCCCAAGGTGATATTGTACTTATAACAAAATTCAACCATCCTCTTAGACTTGAAGGCCGCTGCATTATCTGTGATTATTTTACTAGGACACCCAAAACGTGACAGAATATTGTTTTCAAGAAAAGAGATAATTACCGCATCCGTGGCCTGTCGAGTGGGAATCGCCTCGATCCACTTTGTGAAGTAGTCCGTAGCTGTCAATATCCATCTATGCTATCCGGAAGATGCTGGGTGGATTTCCCCGATGAAATCCAATCCCCACTGCTGGAATGGTGCACTAACTTCTATTGGTTTGAGAGGCAAAGGCTGTAATTTTTGCTTCCCTTCGAAAATTTGACACTCGTGACAATTCTTAACAGCCTTATATACATCAGAAAACAAAGAAGGCCAATAATAC
This sequence comes from Pinus albicaulis, assembly GCA_034641835.2. Classification (NCBI taxonomy): domain Eukaryota; kingdom Viridiplantae; phylum Streptophyta; class Pinopsida; order Pinales; family Pinaceae; genus Pinus; species Pinus albicaulis. The sequence goes on from CM076579.1 coordinate 1,579,810,759, forward strand.
CCTACCCTTAGAATCTTATTCGCTGTGGTCTTCCAAAACAAATGGCCTCCGCAGTCACCTTTGTGAAAGTCCTCCAAAACTCTTTGAGCTTCCTCCTCTACCAAACAATTCAACAACACTCCCCCAAGGTCTTTCCAATACAATGCAGAATTCAGAATACAAAATTTTGCAGCTCTCAACTTCAATGTTCTACTCTTGTTTCTAGGCATCCCGGGAGGTGGAGACAAATTCTGAAGCACGTATAAAATGTCAACATACCAAGGGGAAGAAACAAAAATATCAGATACCTGAACTGACGTACTTTCCTCATCTTCATCGGACATGGCAGCAATCAAATTTATATCTAGAGCATGCAGATTTGTTTCAGCCATGAGCTTGGCGAGTCCTTGTCCTTTAATCAGCTTGGTCGGTTTAATCTCCACATCGTATTCTAACAACGCAGCGATCCACTTACCTCGTCTTCCTTCTGGATCTGCCTGTACCAAAACATCTTTAACCGCTGCGTTAGGAACGTATGCTATAATGTGGGAATGCAGTATATACACACGGAAATCTTTCAAAGCCTTCACAAGCGCAAGTGCTTGTTTCTCAATAATGATGTATTTCAATGCTCTTTCCCTTATAATCCGACTGAAAAACGCAATGGGCTTCTCAACTCCATCCCTTTTTTGCATTAAAACAGCTACCAATGTGTGCTCAGAAGCAAAAGAAAACAAAATGAAGTCTTGTGTATAGTCCGGGCTGATTAAAATAGGGGCTGAAGAAAGAGCTATTTTTACCAAATTGAATGATTTCACTGCCTCTTCTGTCCACTTTACCTGACTGTCCTTTTTCAGCATGTTCGTGATTTCTCTAAGATGCTCTGCAAGATTTGGAATGAAACGACGCAGAAAATTCATTTTACCATTAAATGACTGTATTTCTTTCTTGTTCTGGGGCTGTTCAATCTGTTGTATGGCTTCAACACGTGCAGGGTCAACTCGAATGCCATCTTTCGATATGATGTGGCCAAGGAGCTTGCCTTCATCCATGGCAAAAAGGCTCTTTTTCGGATTCAGCGAAATGCCATATTTTCTGCACTTCTGGAAAACAATTTTCAAATGATATAAATGTTCCTCATCAGAATTTGAAAACACAGTTAAATCATCAAGGTAAACAACCAAAAATACATCTTTCTCGTTGGCAAAAGCCATATCCATTGCACGCTGAAAGGTGGCGCCTGCATTCTTCAGACCAAACGGCATTTTTGCATAATGAAACGTTCCCCAAGGAGTGGTGAATGCAGTCTTATCACGATCATCTTCATGCACTAAAATCTGATTATAACCTGAGTAGCCGTCGAGTAGTGACATCCTTGATGCTCCAACTACTCGCTACAATATATGGTCCATTTTTGGCAGCGGATAATTGTCTTTTAATGATACCTTATTCAAATTTCTGAAGTCAATACATAAACGGATCTCACCTGTTTTCTTTCTCACGGGCACCAAATTGGATATCCAATCTGAAAATCAGATAGGCACAATGATTCCTGACTTATACAACCTGTTTACCTCTTTTTCAATCGATGGCAGCAGCTTTGGATTGATTCTCCTCAACTTTTGACGGAAAGGCTTCTGATTTGGTTTGATGGGGATAGTATGCTGAATGATGTTAGTGTCATATGTTTTTAGATCTGAATAATCCCACGCAAAAGCATCAGAAAATGAAGACAAAAATTTCACATACTCTGCCTTTACCTTTGGTGACAATGACTTTGATAACTTTACCATCTTGGGATTCTCATCCGTCCCAATATTTACCTCTTCAACACCTTTTTCAGTCGGCCTCAACATCAGTTTTCGGGCTACATCGTCTTGATCAAACAATTCTTCCAACGGAATCAATCCCTTAGGAATGATGTTATCCTTAAGTTGCAGCACTTCCATTTGGTTTATTTGTATGTCATCACTACCATCATCATGTTCTGTATCTATGGAGGTGTCTTTAAACTTACCCTTATTCTGCAGAAATTCACTAATCTCCTCATCATCCTGAAAGACTTGCCAACACCGCTGATTGTCTGGAACGGTGGGGCGGTGTTTCACATGAATCTCGAACTTGTTGCTGGAATTCATTGGAATTTTTAAATTTCTTGCTGCCTTAGCAAGTCCATCAGCAACACCATTTTGTATGTGGGGCACACATGTCAAAGTATGATCAGAAAATAACTTCAGAATATCTAAAACTGCATTACGGTAAGCCCTCATGCGAGGATGCTTGGCCTGAAACTCACCTTTAACCTGCTTTATCACCAACTCTGAATCACCATACACTGCAATCCTTTTCTCTTTCAGCTTCTTAAGAATCTTAAGGCCAGCAATTAGAGCCTCGTATTCCGCTTCATTATTAGAACAGTCAAATGCCAGCTTGTAGGAACACACTCTTACATTGCTTGGAACCTTATCCGGAGCGGAAAACGGACTACGAATCCACACACCAATCCTAGCACCGTCACTACCCACTGCGCCATCAAAATCCATGGTCCAAAGACCATCTTCATCGTCCTCTAAATGCTGAAATTGTGTCGGCTCTGTTTTTTCTGTTTGCTACCCATTGTCTTTAGCTGATTGCTCCACAGTAGCTTGTTTTTCTCTTCTTTCTTTTTGCAAAACTTCTCTAAAATTCTCAGTGATTTCTGGTATATCTTCTGCCTGAACTAATTGACTATCTATATCATTAAAACTATCAGCAAGCAACACAAATGACTCTAAGTCGGTATGTACATAATTTACAGGATGATTGATTGGCTTCTCTTTGCTAGTTATCATGTATTTCATCTTCTGCTCTCGATATAAATTTCTCATTTGACCGAAGACTGGAATTGTAGCATAAGAGAAATCTAACTGAAGTGTACCTTTCAACTTTGCCCCCCAAGATCTTGAAAGGAGCATACCAAATCGCGGAGGAATGTCCGCCACCACCACGTCCATTAAGACATTCTTCGCTGGAATTTGATCTAAGCTTACAACCAAATCTTTGATGAGTCCTATACATCTCACACGGTTGGAATCAAATGAATACAAATCATGATATTTTCTTGTAATGTCTAGTCCCAACTTTTCCATGATTGCCTTTGGCATCAAATTGTGCGAAGCACCCGAATCGAACATAGCATTGTGCAAAACATATTCATGCAACCTCAAACTGATATAAAAGGGAGGGACATCACTGTCAGGTGACTCACCATCTAATGCAGGCCCGAAAATCAATTCTGGCTGATCATCCTCAACATTTACCGTATCGAACATTGGATCAAAGTTCATAATTTTGGAGACTTGACCGCGGTAGCTGCTATTCTTCATGATTTCTGTCAAAGGAATAGATATTTTTAATTTGGAAATTTCATTTTCCAAACTAAATGCTGAAACTTTTTCAACTTCTTTGACCGGAACTTCCTTCTTTTCAGCCTTATCTTTCACTATGTTTGACTGATTTACCTTTTCTGCTGATGATACTTTACTAGCTGCGGGATCAATTGTCTCTTTTCCTTTCTTATGTGGTATTGGTGAATCTGCCTTTGGTGCTGAAGCTTCTTTTCGTTTCTGAACTGGATTTATGGGCACATCTCGGTTTCTCAATGAATATTTCTTATGTTGAGCGGACAAAGCATTCAAATATCCTCTTTGGTAATCATCTGACTCTTCCTCTAAATCTGCATCATTTGCTAATATGAAGTCTTCATCTTTCTGTGCAGCTGAACTTTCTCCGTATTCTTCATCCTCAGTAATATAAATAGGCAGATCGTCGAAAGTAAAGAAATGATTTTGCTCACCTGCTACATCATCATCATCGTCTGAATCTTGACTCACAAAATTCTGCAAAAGAGGTGTCTTAATCTGCTGTTGAGCTGCCAGCTCTGGTGGTCTTTGTTCACGCTGCTTTATCCTGAACTGTGGCTGCTGCTGGCCACGGTAGTTTGGATTTCGAATCTGCGTTTCTGATTTGACAAGGTTCATTCTTTTGAACATTTTTTCCATCTCACGAATCAAGTGTTGTTCAGATGTAGATGTAGGCGGATCTCGATCACGAAGGGAATAAGCCATCTCTGGATCAAAACCATCCGGGAATTTAAGAAGAGCTGACTTTTTAGACGGTCTTAAGTCATCTGGAATTGCATTATACACTGTATTTAATCTAATAATATAATCCTGAACCGACTCACCAGGATTACGCTTGATGTTTGTATACTCTGAAGTGATCTGCAGTGGATCCTTTTTCATCTCCCATCGATCTAAAAACTGTGTCTGAAGGTCTTGCAACGTATTGATACTTCTGGCCGGTAGAGCTCTGAACCATTTGCGAACCTCTCCTCCAAATTTCTGGGCAAACAATCTCATTGAAACATTTTCTGCATCAATTTCATGCAGATCCAAAAAGTCTGTCATTCGAACAATATGCTGCTGAGCTGATATACTCTGTGGGGTGCCATCAAATATAGGAATTTTTCTCTGATAATCAGCAGGCATAGCATCTAAATTGGCCGGCAAAACAAGAGGTGCAAATCTGGCTGCCATGACTCTTGGCGGATTGATGATAATCTGTTGTCTAGGAGAAATAGGAGGACTAGGAGCAGTAGGTGTACGAGGTGTATGCGGTGGAGACGGAGGAGAAATTACTGTTGATTGCTGATCAGAAAACTCAGGCTGAACAGGAATGGTAGGGATAAAAGGAGGTTCAGTGGGAATCCGTGAACTAGATGCAACTTCAAATGGTCCAAGAGTTTGTAAAGCAGATTCAGTGAAATCGGGAGTGTTGGTAGCCACAACGGAATTTTGCAACTGTCTATCCAAGTGATATGAAACAAATCTATATTGCAAATCTTCAGCAAACAATGGATCCGGAACTAATCTTGATAATTCAGTTTCAGAAAAATTTACGAATAAGGATGTTTCAAATCGTGCATCAAAAGGAATTTCATCAACATATATAATTTTCACGAGACAAGATGCAGATCTAGAAAGCAATCTGGAACTTCCAAAACTCACTTGACTTTCTCTTTCAGAACTTTCTTGACTTCCTTGTCTTCTAAGGATCCTAGGAATCAGATTTGGATTTTCAAATATTGTTGGTGGATCAGGGTCAAGATTTGACCTAGTATTCCTTCTTGAAGCCAGTGTATTTATCTTCTTGGGATAAATTTCAAGGAACACAATCAATTATTTTCAGCCTATCGACTTCTAGACTCAATCATCCAAAGGTCTAGAACGAACAAGTATACTGGGGTGATTCGTAAATCAAGTGCTGCACTCACAAGCTTACCGGAGATCGACTGAAGCAGCGTTTATCTACTACCGCTTATGCATGTCAAAAGCGTTTCGAAAGCTACCTGGCGTGACTTCAGACTCCGTCTAAGACTCATGAAACGAACACATCAACCAGCAAACCATTGAGATTGATTTTTTCCCCAGTATGGTCGCCACTATGTTAGCGCTCAAATCTACCTCAGGCTGAAATGAGGTAAAACTCAAGGCTACATCAAACCACGCTCAGCCTCGTAGCTAGCCCTACGAGGACAGGAGAGGGCTCTCTCCGTCAATCTCGATAAAATGAACAATAGGGTGCGAGATGACTTTTAAAGGGAACTGATTTTAGGCTAGTAAAGAGATAGGTATGTTTGATTTTTGATTTTTGGGTTTTCGTTGGAGAAATGGGAAAAACAAATTTTGGGTCCGGGGATAAGGTCAGACCTTTGCAGAATTCGAGTTGGGGCGAGGTAGGTGATTGTCTTGATGCTTTTGATTGGATATATGGACGGATTGTAACAACAAGGAGCTGAAGAGGGCAAAGAAGAACTTGGATCCTCTCCAAACAGTCGAAAACATGTAAAACTAAATGAATTCAAAGGCACAGCACTGTAAACAATGGATTCAACCTCATCTACTCATTCAATTTAGTTTCAGAAGCATATGAGAGGAATGGCATACATTAAACATGAATAACTTATAGTAAACAGAGAGAAAACACCATCAAGAATAGAACACCACAAGAATCCCAACAGGTGCCGCAAAACCTCTGATCTTTCCTTAGCCAAAATATGAAAAAATATGTACAATGGTGTCAAAAGTTTCCCAAGAGTCCAACCTGTAGAGAGTCTCAGAAATTACAATATATAGATCACTCTAACCCCTTCCCATGCCTCTAGGGGTCGAATTCCTTCTTCAAGGATCAGTTTCAACCAAATTCTAATCAAGGAACTAGAATCTAGGCAACTAACAACTTGCCTCTAAAAGAGTGGAAACTGATTCATTTACATGATTTTAACTTTTTTGAGAGTGAATCTTCTATAATAGGTAGAAATGAGCCAAAGTTACATGCCAAACATAAATTTACATCATAATAACTCAAAAATTTCATCCCCAAGCAAAACTGGTCCCAACTGACCGAAATTCTGAGCTGGAAGTTGAAAATTCAGCCAAAACTTTAAGTGGGTAGCGCCCCTGAACTGAGTGGGTAGCGCGCCTTTCAACCTAATTTTGAGGCACTTATCGGCATCCAAATTGAGCTCATGATAGCTCGTTGGAAAGCCCTGGATGTTGGCTATCCAACCCAAGTAGAATTTCTCAATTTGGAGCTCATTTTCCCCTCCAAAACTTCATTCTCCCAGAAGTACTTCCTGCTGGTGCAAAAGGTGGCAGCAAGGTGGTTTTCATGGTGTTTTTGAGCTTTTTGACCATCCAGAATCTGATGAAATGCTTCGGAAATGCCTGAGGATCCATAAATTATCATGAAAAATCCAAAAATGCAAAGATTTCCTTCAGCAAGTGTCCCAAAAAAAAGGTGAGCATATGTGCGCGCTACCCGCTTAACTGAAAAACCTGTTTTTAGACCAAAATATTTCAAAATGACAAAAAATTCTTCGAATTTGCTCAAATTCGCAGCAAAGACCCTCCATCATGTATCTTGCCCAGCCAATGAAGCCTCGGCCAAAATCCGGAGTGGATCAGGCCTTTTCCGCCGTTTTAGTGCTTCGCTCAACCTCCTCTTCAGAATCTTCATTCTCGCTTTGCAGACATGCATGCGAGCCCAATAATGGCCTTTCATGTGACGAAGCATGTCTTTCTCTCTATTGGCCTTTTCCAGCAACTTCTCTAGATGAATGTTAACATGCATGAGTTCAGTCTCTCGCTCAACTGGTGTCATATCACCTGGTCTCTTCCGGGCCAATTGTCGATCCTCACGGATTCGACGCAGCTCATAAAGTGTGTGCTCATCCTCTAGCTGTTTGTTGCGCTGCTCCAGATAGTTTATCACCCACTGAGCCTTCTGCAATTGATCTTTCAGCGTGTCATTCTCGGCCCTTTTCTCCTGGATGATCTCCCTCAGTTTCGAGCTAGGAGAGCTCGCATCAACATCAATGATTGTGAAATCTGTGTCCTGGCCTCCTGATGGGCCCTCATCATGCATGGGCTTCTTGCCCCTATCCTGGATCTGTACTTGTGCTAAATAAGAAGGTGAGACCCCTTCCACATCATGTGGAGATAATACTCGCTCTGCTGATGAAGTCGGCAAGACCCCTTCCACCCTGGGTGGAGATAATACTCGCCGTGTAGCTGCAAATAAGGCCCTGTGGCCTCGCTGATATGTCACAAACAATGGAGCGCTGATATGCTCAATCTCAGGAATGGCGGGCTGGTGTGAAGGCTCTCCCGCATCATGAACTACCTCGGGAGGCGGCTGTGACGCTGTGAAAAAGTCACGGGAGATGAAATCCTCCCAAGCGATGCCCTGCTGTGCCAACTGATGTAACACTATGATCTTGATCAAAGTGTAATGATATCTACTTCTATGCTGTTGTGCTGGGCTCTTCTTCTGTACAAAAATCATCATCCTCTCTATGTTGCGATACATGAAGTACGGAATGTTCATCATACGTACCCTTGTGAAGTGCATCAACAAACGAACATGGTACGCAAAGAGACGCGCGAATCTGCCCTCGCAACTGAAATACCGAATGATGAGTTTCATCAGCGGTGCAAACTCATCCCTCAGGAATCTGAAAGGAAAAACTCTTCCCAAGTGCCTCATATACCCAGGTTTGATGTATGGCTCATAGTGGAATTTCTCTAACTGCTGACGTTTGTTCCATTCCTCTCCTAGATTTGGTATGCCAGTGGCCTGAGCAATAGTCATTGGTGACAGAATGAAATCTACTCCAGCGAGATTTACACGACCATCACGTAAATGTAGAACAAACAGGCGAGCTAGTTCACGATGAAGCTGGGTTTGTGAAATCATTTCACAGAATCGAAAACATGACTGAACCCGAAAACAATCCATTGCAAGCGGACATGCCTGCAATTGAGCCAAAGAAGTAGGCTCCTCCCTGAGATGTTTACCACCTTTTCCACCTCTGTGAGGCCTCCGTGGCACATTACCCTCTGTTGTGGAATCACTATCCGACCCTTGCTCATAAACTGACTCTGTCTCTGACATGGCTTTGAACAAGATATTTGTAATATGGATGCTGATATAGGTGCAGTAAAGGCAAAGTTTAATGTATTTTCAAAACCCAATAAATGTCACCCACGTACCAAAGTATCACAGGAAAACAAAATTACAATGAGGATGGCTCTGTTTTAGTGGCATGAAAACTATCATTGTTTTGACCATAAGTGAGTTTCACAAATGAGTGCCAACTGCAAAGTATGGTGCAAGCTTTTGGTAATGATGGGCAAAATTTGTCAAAGAAGCAAACAAGTATAGGACTGTTTTTATGAACTAAAGAATAGGGAGAACACAACAATAACCATAGTGACACAAATTACTATCACAGTGGTAATAGAATGATAACAACAGCAATGGAGATATTATGGTAATGAGGGCTATAGACTAGTCGACATAAGACTGTGCAAAAATATGAAAGGGCATGAACAGCAGTGATAAGATGATAACTGAGGGCATGAGGATCATCTATACAACGTGCCAGGGTGTGAACATATCTACCATTCATAGGTTTTCAAATTTTTCATAAAACTGCCCATACAATTTCAAAACCCTTACGGAATTAACTTGCATGTGAATGAAGGATTCATATATTTCTCTCTAAGCATGGCTTGTTTCCCCAACATCAATGACATCACAACCATATTAAAAATCTACTGAGCAATGTTTAAAACCTGTTTGCAAGCTTTTGGAGTCGACTTGAATCGAATATGGGCGCAAAAAACGAATTTTCTAGGCTCTGTTTTAAGTGGGTAGCGCGCCTGCTCAAGTGGGTAGCGCCCGTGTAATTTTGCACTGGCTGTGGCGCTCAAGTGGGTAGCGCCCCTCAAGTGGGTAGCGCGCACCTCAAGTGGGTAGCGCCCACCTCAAACGCTGTCAACAACTCTGAAATCATGGCTTCGGCCTCCAAAAACACGAATTCGACTTCTGCATTGCGGATTTTTGGCAAATGAATTTGTTTGCCATGTTTTATACATGAAGAAAATATCTCATGCAATCAGATTTGATTTCAAATGTGTTTGAGAACCCACTTTCATAATGTTTGATATTTTGACATTTGGTCTTTTATTACAATGCTTTCTCCTTTGGCTTTTCTGAATTTTTGGACTGATAACTTTGCTGTCTTTTGCAGGGATGCGGCACTTTAGCTTTGGAAAAGATCAAAGGCTTGCACTAAAGCTTCTCATGGTGAAATGAATACAATTGTTACAAAAATGAAATTAAACAATTTCTAGTTCCAAAACAGAGTTTTGGACTAGAAATGTTTTCAAATGCTTATGATAATAAAAATATGAAATCAAAACTTGCGAAACCAACCTCGTGGCCTGCGGGCTTTATGACACGTATGCAAAAGACTCGAAAACCCTAGACTCTAGGACTAAAAACTCTTTTTAACGAAACTGACATTTAATGACCATGAATGAAATGACAATGAACTTCAGTAATTTTTGAGGAATTTTCAAATAGCCCTGCAGGTACAAGCATGATGAAACACATGACAAGCAGACCCCCTCGTCAGTCAGTGGCATGCTCCTAGCGAAATGCAACGAAGTGGAACAAGCGAGACACCTAAGAATGAATATGCAAAAAGCGAAATGATCTCTGACGGAGGGCTGTAAGGACCGACTCTAACACCCAGCACATGGGCATTCGCCTGCTCTACAAATCAGTGAACGAAAATCATTATCTCATCAATGACAACAAAATATTATCATTTGTTAGTATGCCCATGTTGCATAATCAATCAATTATAAACCAGATTTTAACACCTAAACATTAATTTAGTCAAATTTCTAAAAATCATTATGAGACACCCTGGTGGGAACTCAGTTCATGGGAATTCATGGGTTGACCTTATTTTTCACGTTTGCCTGACTTTCTTGTCGCCCACTTCACTCGTCGCCCAACTCACCCAGTGCGTTTGCTTAATGAACCAAATTCAAAATTGTAAATGATGGTATAAACGTAAATGAACTTCTCTTTGTTTCAATAATAATATATTATCTACTTAAAAAGGGCAACCACATGAAGTTGGAAGCTCATATGGCCCCTCCCCCCCCCCCCCCCTCACATCACTCTCAATTCCCTGATACCCAATCTATCTACTCTAATATATTTGAAAGAAACACAGTAACATTCAAACATAAAAACTAGGAAAATAAAAATTTAAGGTGAACGAAAGAGAACAAACCAACTGAAAACATATAAATATGTGCCTTGTACTTTTCAACAATTTGATATCATTAATATTATTCCTCATCCATCTCATCATTTGTATCATTCAGTTCAGAATTCATGTACAAATGATTCACCATATCAGCATCATCATCATTGTCTATATCATCATCTGGAACATACTCTTCTACATTTGGTTCAACTTCTTCAAGTTCTTCGTCTAACACAATGTAAATATCATGTAGTTCATCTAAATTAACATTGTCTCGATTAACATATATTCCTTGAAATTGTTCAACATCTTCGCCTTGAACTTCATGAACCACCTGCTCCTCTACATCATCTTCTTCTTCAATTTCATCTTACCCTACATTATACTTTACGAGCCTTCCTCTAGGGTCATATCTAACAACATATGAACAACCCACTTTACCTGGAATGTCTACATAAAATACATGTTCAAATTGGATTAGAAGAACATATCACTCTGATCTTGGCTCGAGATTCCTTGTATCGACCATGGTAAATCCATTAGCATTCTCAATAACAACTCTATAACGGTCACGTTCATGGATTGACAGCCTAAACCATTTGACATTGAAAACAACTATTTTTAATGATTCAAAGTCACTCTCAAGTATTTCTTGTAGATACCGGTAGTATTGATTGTGAGAGAATTTTGGATGTATGTCACCTCTAGAGGAAACATTGATAACTTGAAATACTATAGTTTTCCCATTATTAGAAGTTTTCATCTTTTCATTCATCCTTTCAGTCCATTGCACCACATTTTGTTGTGGTGTTTCAACTACAATAGGTCAAACACATAAAAAAATCTTTTTCAATTGATAAGCATGCATATTTATACTTGAAAATTAAGAAAATTAAGAAAAAAGGACACCATATACATCAATATAATTGTAAAAAAGCAAAGTAGTATGGGTGAATATGCTTGCCTAATAATATTTTAAACCATATGCTAAATCAATTTCCCTCTGTGTAATATTTGTATCTCCACTACGTTGAGCTTTTTTTACCAATGTAGACACACAATACCATGATAACCTACCATTATTAGCTTGTTTGAATCGTTCAATCCATACCTTCATCCAGTATTTATCGTTCGCAATGTATAAATGTATTTCATCCCACTCTTGACCGAGTGTATTAAAATAAAACAATTCACATATATATACTTAGTTACCATGGTATACCTTCATAATAATGGATTATGGAGGAAGAATAAAAATTAAATGAGTATGATATACATAAAAACAAAAAAGTAAAATGTGTTATAAATCTCCACTATCTACTTACACCTCACTTTGCTCATTCTACCTTTCCCCAATAAGTGCTCCCTTTCAAAATCATCCATGGAGTTGACATCCCAAATCTATCCAATACAATAATACTTTTTCCTACTTCATCACTAGATTTACAAATATAAACCATTATTTGATATACCATACATCCCTCTACCATTGAACCCTCACAATGAGCTCTTTGTTTGAAAAAAGCCTTCAGTGATTTCAAGTGCCTCTCAACCATCCACATTGATCTTGTGTGTACAGGTCCACACTTTTCAATCTCCTCGACTTGGTGTATGAGTTTGTGTTCTTGTGCATTGAAAAATGTCGTAGTAGATACTTTCATTTCACACATTAGATGAGGAATTTGTTTCTCCAATACTTTATATCTCTTTATCGATTTCTTTAGATCAAAACCATATACATATGAAGCAAACAAATCACAGGTTTCAACAAAAAAAGTGTAATATAGTACATGATGACAAGGAAAACACATGCAATCAAAAATATGCAACAAAACAAATTATTGAACAAATTACACTTTGCACATAAATCTCCACTTACCTCATGTATTTTCCAAGATCATATATAACTTGTTTTACATTATTGTCAAATTTTTCTGGGAGAGATAAAGGTAGAACCTACTGTAACAAAAATAATGATCGATCATTGTTTTTTTTTCCAAATTAGTGGAAAAAAAATAATAATTAACAAGATGTTTCACCAATGTATAAAATATATATACACCATAATAATTACCTTAATGAACATATGCCAATCATGAGTTTTTACCCCACCTAATTCACCTTTCTTTGTTAGGATATTTTTTACGTTTGAAGAAAATCCAGTTGGAAATTTATTTTTTTCAATAACCTCTTTAACATGCTTGCTTTGATGCTCTGTCAGTAACCATGGAAGGGTGCTTATAATATGGCCATCTCCATCTCTATTTGAATGAATAACATTTTGCAATGCTTGGTTTACCTCCTTAATGTCATTAAAAATCTTGACAATTTTTTCTTTATCTCTCCTTCCATCTCAGATTCGCCATAAGGTCTCTATTACATTATTCCTTATGTGCATTGTATCAATCAAATGAACAATTTCTAGGTGCTCATAGTAGGGGAGTCTATTGAATTGATCGGGATAACTTTTCATTCATCGTGGAAGTTCCCTATTATTAATGCCTTGATGACCTACAAAATAGATCATATTAAAGATATTATAAAAACAATATAACATGTCAATTAGTATAGTGAATAAAATTCATAAGAAGATAAAATAATCCAAACATATCATGTATCTTGATACATAGACAATCCAATCCATACCTTGAGAGACTCTATTATATTGCAACTTCCATGCACTAGGTGTTGTTCTACATGGTCTTAATCTAGTCTCTTATTTCCCATTGAAAAGATGTTTTTCAATACTTCAGTACCTATTATTCTTAGAAAGGAAGTGCCTATACTCATCAAACACACCCTGTCCTATGCATTGTGAACGATGAGAATTCATCTTAGGACCACAAATTGGACAAGAAAAATTACCCTTTTTTTGAAGACCTGCAAGAAATGGAATAATTTTTATATCAATTATTTTAAGTATGTACAATGAAGGTCGAACTATTTAAAAAACATACTTGAAATGAACTTCATAAAATTAAACATTATTAAAGTGCAGGGCAATGTTTTAACACGCCACAAAAATGTGTTAGCCCTGCGACATTGTGAATTGTCCATACAAGCATTGCATGGAATTAAAATTCCCTTTGTGCAACCACTGGTCTAGAAATATCATACATAGTGACCCCATTCCATAACCCCACTAACTCATCAAGAGGCTTGATATATACATTCATATATTTGACCTAGTACTTACCTAATTAATTGAACATACAATACATAATTACTACATATATGAGTAAATAAAAAAATTATAAGACAAAATTATATGTAAGCATAATTTAACATATATGAGTAAATTAACAAAAAAATATAGGACATAATTATGAAACAAACAAGACAAATGAGTTGTTATTGTGCTAAAAAAATTATTCTAAACAAATTATATATATTTGGATCAGTCATTGTAACATTATGTACTCCCTCTTTATTGACTTCCACGAAGGAATGTTATTGTTGATTAAAAAACTAGCCACACTATGTAAGTAGATATGGGCTCTCCAAACGGATTGACACCATCAGCTACTAATGAAATCCTAAGATTACGAGGCTCTCTTTTGAAATCTGGCCACTTTTCCTTTATATTCCTAAATTCAAATCCATTTGTAGGCATTTGAAGAACACCATATTCACTTATATTCGTTGCATGGTAATCCATAATTTCTGCTACACTTTTGCACCTTAAAAATTGTCGTAAACGTGGAATTATGGGAATATAACAAAGAACCTTGTGAGGCACCTTTTTTGTTACTTTATTGGTTTGATATATACTCTCATCAAATTTTGGGCATTTTTCTTTCAACGCATGTTCTTTATAATAAAGAATATCATCATTAGAGCATGCATGAATATCTTCATACTCAATTCCAATATCTTTCATAATGGCAAGTAAATATCAATAAGTATGAGATAAAACATGTGATCGTGGTAATGTAAATTCACCTAATAATCTACAACATTAAAAAAAAATAGTGGTTAATGTACTAAAAAATATTAATTGTACATATTGCATCCAAATGTTACAAATTAATGAAATGATGAAGATAAACGTACTAACATTAAAAACAACAACAACAAAAAATGTTTTATCATGTATATTATAGTATTAAATGTCATAAAATATATTATATACCTTAGGATTTGTGACACACGTGTTTGACAAATCATTCACCACCTTTAAGTTGACCAACAACAATATAGCAGAGAGGAGATTTTTTTGAGCCTTCATAAAAAGGTTTAGTTTCCCTCTAAAGTATAGGTAAGTCAAAAGCACGGTCATCATATTGGTTGTCATAATCATCCATTCCAACATTATTAAATGTCTCCGGGATCAATCTATTTGTCCAATCTTCTTCAACTATGTTATTAGCATAATTATATTCTTCCCTAAGATCATTAGATTGATCCTCAATATTAATCGCTCCATGTTCTTGAACAAGTTATTGTACTAAAACCACCTCTTCCTCGTCGAGAAATGCCCTAGGGGGATGATACTATACGATTACAATCAATAAAGTAATATTAGTGGACATAGAAAATAGTGAAACTTTTATATAACAACAGTTTACAAATATAATAGATAAGGAAACAAAGAAAACAAAGACAGAGAAATACAACTTAGGTGAGACCAATAAACAAAGACACCAAATCAATGATGATGCTTGTGCAATTTATCAAGATATTTAAGAATATTTTGAAAAAATATAAGAAATATGTTACCTTTCTTGACATGTAGGAAGTGAGAGACTTTTTGAGATATATAGTCATGACCATAATAAAAATAATATTGATCCTATTTTGCATCCATCATTGTAATTTCATATTCTTTCTTAATGTCATATTTTGCATAATATACTTTAAAAAATTATTAATAATGCTCTATAAAAACCCATGATTAACTATTAATCATCTAGATCCAAATTAACCCCCTAAAACCTTAACCTCGTTCCCCTAAGTCCTTAAACCCCTATCCCATGTGCCCTCAACCCCTAGCCCCTAAACCATTAAACAATAATCGCTTATCCCTAAGCCCATAAAGTAATTAAGACCTAACTCGACCTAACCCCTTAATAAACCCTAACGAAAATAATCAAATAATATTTCTAGTCCAAATCAAGATGACAACATAGTTCAAACACCTCCCAAAAGAATATTATAAAATACATTTACAATATAAAGATAATACAATTTACAATACCAAAACATACAACTTTTTAAAATACAATATACATATAAACATTTGAAAAAACAATCTACAATAAAAAGGCATATAAAAAATAACTTACAAATGGATGATATTCATGTCCACCTTCAGCATGTCCATAGTCTCTACTATTCTTTTTAATTGATTTTATTAGAATTATCCTTGGCCTCAAGCCCTTGCTATTTCTACAAGGGAAATAACACCTTCTATCCTCAGAAGCCCTCAATTTCGATCCCACGTATCCTTGGTCTCCTTGAGGAATGGTATGTGAAAATTTTTGTCTCCAAACTTTTAGTGATGATTTTGTTCAAAAATTAACCTTAAAATAAGCCCACAACCTTTCAAAATAATCACAACTAATATATATATAGCAACTATGTCAAAGTTATATAATGTTAGGGCATATATATATATATATATATATATATATTTAAAAACTTTATATATATATAATTTTTATTAGAATCATATAATAATATATTAATATTAATATATATTAATTATATTTTAATAATATTATATTTAATTATAATATATACTAATTATATTTAATTATAATATTAATGTTAAATTTATTTTTTCCCGATGGGGGTGACAAGAATTGAGGAAATACGAATGTGCAGTTAGTGATGATGAACACATGGCAATTGGTGTGGAGGTCGGCCACCTTGTCCTCTCACCGAGGTAGCAGTACGAGGGGAGTTAAGATGTAGCGTGCGAAACTTCCATCAATTACGTCGGGATTGGGAGCGGGTGAGGGTCATTGGTATATGGAGTTTGTTGATCTCCGGGTTGGGTATTATGTTGTGGTATTTTGGTAGTTTGTTGTTAGTATGCTGAGTTATAGTGGTATTATTGGCCTCTCTAGCTGGTTCCCTGTCTAGGAATGGTCACGTTTCCATAGTCGACACCTCCTCCTCAGCCTCCAGGTCATATAATTGATAAGTATCCTTTCTTATGTGTCGTTTCCTGATTTTTTTAGAGGTCTTAGTGCTTTTTATTTGGTTATCGGATTGGCCCTTGAACCTTCTCGTGGGTGGTCGGTCAATTTTGTTCTTGGACTCCTTTTGTGTTTACGGGGGATTTTTTTTATCCTGTCAACTGGTTTTCTTCTAGGGTCTTGTATCTTTGAAGTTTTTTAAGGCTGCCCACGACCCACGACTAGGAAATCAGTTATTTGGGATGGTGGGGAGTTGTTTGTCTTAAGGGTTTCACATCGGTTGGTTATCTAGGGGGTTCATGACTACTGGTTCAATGGTTAACTGTCCTATCGCTTCATTTGTGTTGCAGTTCCCTATAGCTCCTTCTGTCAGAGTAGTTGGTAATCCTTTGGTATTCTTATGGAGTTTATTTTTCATAGTTTCATTTACTACTCCTCGTGTTGGAAACAGTGGGTTGGTAGTACCTTGACATCAAAATCTTTTGGTAAATTTGGGGTTGATAGGTGCTTTGGTGTGCATTGTGGTGAGTTGGGTGGCAACGTAGTTTGATAGTGCTCTTAGCTTTGTCATAATGTGACCCATGTTGCGTATTTCTTGCTATATGACTCCTTCAAAATTAATTTCTTCCAGCGAGGGGGGGTGTCGCAAGAATTTGAAGGTGGCAGTGATGGATAAGGTGCCTACATGCTCTGCAAAGGGAGGTAGAACTGTCAACATCATGGGCCATGTGGTATCGGGGGCTCGTGGTGGTCAGGAAGTCTTGAAAGCAGCCCGAGGTGGGGGAACAATGGGGATTGTGAAGTTGGGAAGTGTGACACGTAGGGGAAATGCCGGTGGATGAGGTAAGAAGTGTTGGCCTGGGCATGGACTGTCTGTAGGTAGATAATGTTGTTCAGAGATTTGTCGGGACATGTTTCAATTTGTCTTGTGTCGCTTGGAAAATGTTAATAAGGCTAGGAAGGAAGAAAATGATGTCGTCATAACTACACTCAATCAGTTGCATTATTTTCAGTGTCATGTGGGAGCGGCCTATGGTGGTATGCCGTGCTCATAATCTGCTATCTGAGAAGGTGGAATAGTTGGAGTCATGTATGGCTCATTTCAAGTAGCACGTCCAATGTCCTTACCGTCCCCCTCATCCTCCAGAGACTGGTCTAGATAATCCTTACTCTATTACCTCTAATGAAAAAGCATAGTTACAGGTGTTCTACTTGTCTTATTTGTATTTTGGTGCTTTTGGCCACCTAAGTTATGGACTGTGTCTCTAGTTGTACTTATGTTTTTCTGCCAAATGCTACTAGCGGTAGTGTGGAAAACCTGGTCAGTGTGAGACTACCTACATTTTTTCATCAATGTAATTCTTTTTTGATGAATGAATAGAATCTTGACTTACAAAAAAAAAATGTTATATTTATTTTAGTTAGTTAAATTGATCAATGTAAAGCGGTCCCATATTATATGTTGTTAGCGCAAAAGCGGTTAATGGTGGAATTGAACATCATGCAACGGTTATTTTCCATTTGTCGAAAATTGGACAACACATTTTCATATTGGATATAGCGTAGGATATCCAACGGTAAAAGAACTTTTGTCAGATATTCGATGACAGGAGGGATTATAGGAAAACGTTGGATAATTGAAAAGATAGGATGTTTCGTTGAATATTTGACTGTTAAAGAACTTATGTCGTATATTCGATAGGAGTCGAGATTTTAGAATAAATAAATAAAAATAAAATAACATTTAGCTTCTGAAACTCTTTTTTATTTTATCCATTCCGTCATATTTTTCCGTCGGAATTTCTGCCCAAATGTAGTAGTGTATGGCATGCATAAGAATAACACGGTAATTAACAAATTCTAAAATATAAGGAAAAATTAACCCTCATAGTATATATTTTGGATGTTAAGTTTAATTTTATCGTATTTTTTGTGACGAATTGTCCAATTGAATATACACTGTGATTTACATATCAACATCACTATCATGATCGGGTTGGTTAGTAGTCTTCACAAATCCAAATCATGCAGTTGGCAGTTCAACTATCACATCACTCTCATGGTTGGGTTGCTTAATGGTCATGCCAAATAACACATGACCATATTGAGATGTGAAACTTGAGTACTAAGGTCACAGTTGGGTTGCTTAATGGTCATGCCAAATAACACATGACCATTTTAAGATGTGAAACTTGATTATTGAGGTCGGGTTGGTTAATAGTCATCATAAATCCAAATCATGCAATTGGCAGGTCGACTATCACATCACTCTCATGTTTGGGTTGTTTAATGGTCGTTACAAATAGCACATGACCATATTAAGATGTGAAACTTGAGTATTGAGTATTGGTGCATAATCTCTATGCAATTGTAAGCGCATTTTATTTGTATTGTTATTCTTGGTGTTTTCATGCAAAGGGGTGGTGTTTGGTTTAAAGAAAATTTAATTTGAGGGGCATGAGATGGAATGACACATTGCAACAATGACCTAGTATGCCAATCCATATAATGATAGTATCTTGCATATTCTTCCCCAATGCACTCCACATACTTCAATTGTCCAATGAATTTTATTGTGGTACATTATTGTAACACCTGCTATAATGTAGGGGGCACCTACATGAATAGAGACCTTATGGATTGGAAGCCTCTCAGAGCGAGAGTAGGCATTGTGAGCCCCACATTATTAAAAGGGGGAGAGATTGCAACAACTTGGAATAATACTAGCCTTGTGGTGGTTGTCATTAATTGCCAAATTATTATTCACTCATGGAAACAAGGTAAGAGTATAAAGAAAGGCCAATGCTTTAAGAAACTTGTAACTATTGTAATAATTGATGAACGACTAAGAGAATAAACTCCATTCATTCAGTGAAACATAGTTTGATATAAGTGAACCCACATTCAATCATATGGGCACTAATAGAAAAATAACAACACTCTGCAACTCTAGAGAGCTCCTAGCAATTTACAAATGGTATAATACAAAGAAAAATAGTGAGCATTCACATTAATTATTATATTCATTGGTTGATGTCTATTTTGATGATATTATACAATTATGCAAGTGTAAAGTGGAATCCTCTTCAAAATCCCAAGGTTGTGATGTTGTTCATGCAAAAAACCATCATTTGTTCACTAGACTCAAGGCGACAACCCTACCTAAGACATTTGATTAGATGGTTTGATCATGCAACAATGTAAAATTGCATGTGATCATTATTGAAAATACTCACCTCTACTACCAAATTTAGCTTTAAATATGGATTCAAAATTTTAGTGATTCAGTGTTGTCATATTGTCATATACCACAAAAAATTAATAAGATTAAATGGAGAAATGTCAAACCTTGCATCATTGGTGATCAAATCAATCTCCGCACTAGAAAATGTTTTTCAATTGACCCTCAAATGTTTCTTGCAAAATTTTCTACTCCCTGCTATTGTGTGTGTAAGGGTTCTTCTGTCCATGTAAGAAAATTTAAATGAACATTAAAATACACCAAAATGCACTAACAAAAGAGAGATATAAAATCAAAATAATAGGAAATTGAATGAATTCTTTCCCAAGGGCCTTATGGAGGGTTGTATAGGGTTAGTCCTTAATAAATTCATTGAAAGGGTATTGTATTAAAGACACTAGAGGAGGATGAAGATGCAAGAAAAATTGCATAAGTCCAAGGAACACATGGACCCTGGTAGCTAAGTGAATGATTTTCAAAAATATTGTTTTATTTGAAAAGGTTCAACCCACTCCATTAGTGAAATACGCCTTTCATCGAGTTATTTGAGCATTGAATGGTAATCTTAGATAGTGAGCCTTGTTAGTTTTGAGTACAACATAACATGGGCTAGACATTCACTAAAACACCCCATTCCCAACCTGTTTTTGACATTATTAGGGCCAATCCTAAGTGTTGATGTCATAGTTTCAATTTAACCATAAATTGAACATATTCATGGATTTTTTGTTTATTTAATTCTAATTAAAGTGGTTGAAAATGAGGAAATTTAATTAAAAGTAAGGCAATGATGTATAAAATAGGCACAAGTTACTTCCTTTTCTTTACAAAACAAATCAGATAATGATAATTTGAAAAGGAAAATTACCCTTCAAACAATTTTCTTTGGAGATATTTTTTTGGATAAAATGTAACTAAATGTTGATTGTTACATGGTCTTCTATACTGATAATTATCTTTGAAGAGTATGATATTTTGCATTCTTATCCATTAGTTCCATCATTCAATAATTATATTGAAAACATCAACCATAAATCATATGAGACAGTAAAATCATAAAGAGAAATTACACACAAAGAACATAAATATTTACCCCTGGAAAACCCTCATGGGGAAAATCTGATCCAGGTGAATATTGGTGGCCACCCACCTATTACATTTGGGGCCCCACCATTGTCTCTTTATGTTTTTCAGTTTCGGCACAACTTACTATTTTTGGCAGTTTTTCGAGTCCTGAACTTCCGGAGCCATTAAAACACCAATTTACCCAAATGGGGCCCATAGTTTTGGCGCTTCATCTCCTAGGGTTAGGATTTTGGATGTTTAGGGTTTTCCATTATTTCTAAATAATAAATAGGCCCTCGAGCCTCATTGTAACTCAGTTTAGAGGCATGTAGCCGCCACATCTCTTCTCAGAGATAAGCTACCAACGCCCTAGCTAGTTTATTTCTATTCTGTCTGTAAGCAAATTTCAGTTCTTTGATATTAATGAAATGAAGTGCTACTTCCGCTGCATATTTGTGTTTATGGTTACATGTGTATTATGTTGCATTCCTGCATAAATCTAGATCAGTGGTATCAGAGAGGTCTGCTTTTTCTCGATCCTTCTTTGTATGTCCCCAACGAGGTCGGGGTATAAGGAGTTGGGGCTCGAACTGGTTGAACCTTTACAAGATCATCCTTGCAAACCCCGACAGTCGCCCATGGGGAACGAAAAGAAAGATGAGGGAGCAGGAGATCCTATCAAAATATTACTCGAGGATGCCCTCGAAAAGCAAAGGAACATGATGATGGATAACTTTGCCCAGATCCTTCAACGACTGCCCACCGACGGTGCATCCGCATCCAACGGCCACTCTGGAGGCGTGATACCCTTTAAGGTACAAGTAAAATTTGAAATTCCCATATTTTAGGGTCAAATAAATGCAGATTTTGTAGATATATGGTTGAATCTATTATAAGTATATTTCTTGATTCATGACTTTTCTGACCGAGAGAAGATTATTTTTTCACTCCTCAAAGCTACCCCCCATGTCAAGGACTGGTGGGAAACCTACTGTGAGAAAAAGGATGAGACAAAAACCTCTCTATTCTCAGCCGTACCCACTTGGAATTATTTCTGAGATGCCATCAAGGAACAATACTATCCTGTGGGGATCTATGAGGACAAGTACATACAATGGACCATGATGCGGCAATAAAGGGATTAAGATGTGCATGAGCTGACGAATATGTTCCATACCCTGCGCACAAATTTGGGTATCAAATATTCAGAGAAACATTTGGTGCTAAATTATCACAGTTTTCTACACAGATACATTCAGGAGGAAATGGAGTTCCTCGACATCTCCTCGCTTGGTACGGCATACCGATATGCTGCCAAGATTGAGCATAAATTCAAGCAAAAGAAGCGAGACTTTGGATCTGCGAATCAAAAGCAAGGGAAAGGTGCCCCCAAACCGCAAAACAAAGGAAAAAGCCAAGGCATGGCGGCCCAAGACAACCTACCAAAGCCACAAGCAAAGAACAACACCACGAAGCCAAAGAAGGACATGCGAAAGTGGTGTGAGTTCCATAAGAGCTCCACTCACAACACAAGTGAGTGTCGGGCCAAGCAGTTGCTAGTGGCCACGATGAGGGCATCCGAATCAGATGCATGCTCCGACTCTGAATCAAAACCTGACAAGGGGAATGAAAAAGGGAAACAGATTATTGATGCGGATCCCAACACCACTGTTTCCACTGCGAAGATCTAGAAGGAGGAACCGAAAGATCCAGAGGAGGCGAAACATCTCTTCCACTCCCAGATGTGGGTAAATTGTTCCCCTCTACAGTTCATTGTTGACAATGGGAGCCAAAATAACCTCATTCCAACAGATGTCGTGAAGCAATTAGGCTTGCTGACCACAATTTACCCACAGCCATACATCATCGGGTGGCTTCACCAAGGACAGGATCTCCGTGTCAGAGAACAGTGTCGTCGTCCCTATAGCATCAAGCCCTTCACGGATGAGGTATTATGTGACATTGCTCCTCTTTATGTTTCTGATGTATTATTAGGCCAACCATACTTGTGGAAGCGACATGCTGTGTATTAGTCACGGCCTCGCGCTGTTATTGTTACCTTGGGAAATAAGTTGTACAGGATACCAGAGGTACCACCGCCTACAACTATCTCTTTGGTAACTACAAAAAAATGCAGTAAGCTCATTTCCCAAACCAGGAAATTTGTTTTCTTGGTGATCTGCCCCCAGGGCAAGAAGAAGATTGTGGCCACGACATCCAGACATGGCTCCTCTACACGACAACAACAAATGGACAAGGTTGTGGAGTATAGGGACATTTTCACCTCACCCACAGGAGTGCCTCTGCACTGTCAGGTGAAGCACCCATTGATCTGACCCCAGGTGTGTCGCTACCCAACAGACTGATCTATCGGCGCTCTGTTCTAGAGAACGATGAAATCAAGAGGTAGATACAGGAGCTGTTGCAGAAAGGTCACATCCGGCCAAGTTCATCGCCCTGTGGGAGCCCAATCGTGTTAGTACAGAAGAAGGATGGGACTTGGAGACTCTATATTGACTATTGGGCGCTGAACAAGATCACTGTCTGGAATAGGTACTCGATCCCACAGATTGATGATCTTCTATACCAACTCAAAGGGGCGAAATATTTCAGCAAGATCGACTTGAAGTCTGGGTATCACCAGGTACCCATCGAACCCTCCGATGTGTGGAAGACTGCCTTCAAAGCCAAGGAGGGCCTTTTTGAATGGTTGGTCATGCATTTTAGGTTGACGAATGCTCCCGCAACCTTCATGAGATTAATGGACGACATCTTGAGGCCATTCACCAACTCATTTGTAGTGGTGTACTTGGATGACATTATGTTCTTCATCCAGACTTAGGAAGAGCACCTCCACCACATTCGACAAGTCCCCAAACACTACGGCAACACAAGTTGTGTGCCAATTTGGAGAAGTGCACTTTTTGCATGACCTAGGTTCAATATCTGGGATACATTATTGATGAAAGGGGGGTGCATGTGGATCCAACCAAGATCCAAGTCATTCGAGATTGGTCAGCCCAAACCACTCTAACAGAGCTTCGCAGCTTTCTGGGTCTTGCTAATTTCTACAGCAGGTTCATGTTGGGATTCTCTCATATCACTTGGCCCTTGAGTCAAGTCACCAAGGGAGGAGCGAGAGAAAAATTCTTTTGGTCGGAATCTCAACAAAAGGCGTTCATAGAATTGAAACATCGCCTCTGTTCTGCCCCAGTGCTCACATTACCAGACTTGAAACAACCCTTTGAGATCGAAACAGATGCCTCTGACTATGCTATTGGGGCAGTTCTTACTCAACAGGGGCATCCAGTGGCATATCACAGTGAGACATTGTCCGACACAGTTCGCAAGTATCCCACTTATGGCAAAGAAATTTATTCCATTGTTCAGGCTTGTCGACAATGGAAGCATTACATTTTTGGGAAGGAAACAATCATCCACACAGACCACCAACCCCTACAGTTCATACAGACACAAGGGAAGTTGCAAAACGATCGCCATCAGAAGTGGTCCACATGTCTGCAACAGTTTCATTTGAACATCAAGTACAAGAAGGGTAGCATCAATAACGTTGCAGAATGCCTCCACCGACCACTGATCATGGCACTAACCACCGTTCTCAACTCTTGTGGGCACGAGAATTCTAATTGGCCACTTCTCTACAAGAGCGATCCAAAATTCAACCACACATACAAGGCACTCTTGGGGGGTACACAAGTTCCAAATTTCCACCTCCCATATGCACTGTTATGTCACCTTGGACACCTTTGTGTTCCTTCAAGCGAGCGTGTGAATATGATATGGGAAGCACACTACAGTCGAGTCGTTGGGCATTTCGGGGTTGAGAAAACAGTGGCAGTACTGCAGAAGTATTTCTATTGGCCGAACCTTCGACAAGATGTCAAGAAGTACATCAGATCCTGCACTGCTTGCGCCATTTCCAAACCAACCATCAACAAGCAAGGCCTCTATACTCCGCCACCTACCCCTAGTCAACCTTGGGAATCCATCTCCATGGATTACATGTCAAGCCTTCCTTCTAGTAAGCATGGAAACGACTGTGTTTTCGTGGTCGTTGACAGATTCTCGAAGATGGCCATTATGGTGGCCTGCAAGAAGAATATCACAACAGAAGCCACTGCTAAACTCTTCTTTGAACGAGTGTGAGTGCACTTTGGGATCCCACAGTCTATCATATCAGATCGCGACAACAGGTTCCTCAGCACATTTTGGTCCAGCCTCTGGTCAATGTTAGACACCAAGCTCACCAAGTCCACAGCTTTCCATCCCCAAACTGATGGCCAGACAAAGGTCTTCAACAGGATGACTGTACACATTTCGCGCATGTACAATTCAAAGCATCCACGCACATGGGATGAGAGCCTCCCCTATATACAACATAGTTATAATCGGGCTCTCCACAGCTCAACCGGCCACAGCCTCTTTCAGGTGGGCTTGGGATTCCAGCCACTATGTCCCATTGACATAGCCATGCCATTTGTGGCTACTGAGGCCGATTCGACTCATGTCCAGTCTGAAGCTGACAAAGCGAATAGCTTCATTGAGCGCATTCAGCACATCTGCCAACAATTCCATGACATATTGGGCAGAGCCAATGCTACGTACAAGCAACGACATGATCAACATCAGGTAACACACAACTTCCAGGTGGGTGACAAAGTGTGGCTACATTTTCAGAAGGAGCACCTCATTGGACCCCATCGCAAGCTTCGCCCGCTCCGATATGGGTTGTACACCATCACCAAGGCTATAGGAAACAATGCCTTCGAGCTCAGTATTCTACCATTCCTTGGTATGCACCCAGTATTCAATGTGGACCGCCTTCGTCCCTACTTCCCACCTCTACTAAACACCTCTGACATTGCAGAACAACTCACAACAACAGAGTTAAACCCAGACTGCATGGAACAGGCCACCACAGATTTTATCATGGACATGAAAATCAAGAACACTCGCCAATAGAAGATCCAACTATATCAGGTTGTCAAAGTTGGCCAACTCCTGCACCAAGGCAAGTGGTTTACCGGGGACCAAGTTCAGCAAAAGTTTCCTCATCTCATGGAGGAACTCAACACAATGGGGACCATTGCTTCCTGAGGGGGGAGGAATGATCCAGGTGGATATTGATGGCTACCCACCTATTCCACTTGGGGCCCCACCATTGTCTCTTTCAGTTTTTCAGTTTTGGCACAATTTACTATTTTTGGCAGTTTTTCGGGTCCTGAACTTCCGAATTTATTTTGAGGCCCTAAACGACGTTTTTTGGGAAAATTGAGAGCGACATGGGGTCCCTTTGATGCATCAAAAGTTGTATTCCTCGGATATATATTTCTAAAAAGGTATGGTTCACATCAAACGGAGATCGTATGCCAAAGTTACATCCCTGGGAAGTTGAAACACCAATTTACCCAAACGGGGCCCATGGTTTTGGCGCTTCATCTCCTAGGGTTAGGATTTGGATTTTTAGGGTTTTCCATTGTTTCTAAATAATAAATAGGCCCTCGAGCCTCATTGTAACTTAGTTCATAGGCCCAGTAACTTAGTCTCAGAGATAAGCTACCAGCACCCTAGCTAGTTTATTTCTATTCTGTCTGTAAGCAAATTTCAGTTCTTTGATATTAATGAAATGAAGTGTTATTTCCGCTGCATATTTTTATTTATGGTTACATGTGTATTCTTTTTCCTTCCTGCATAAATTTGGACCAAAACCCAACAACCTTTTTCAATAGATAATTCTTCAATTCAACAGAGACACATATAAGTCAACAACTAGGTCAAAACTGGTCTCTGGTCCATCCACCTAGTCAAGTCAATTCGGCCCAAAAACATACTTTGTTCTTGTCTCTTCTTAGCCTCATAAGTCATCCTTCTTTTCTTTGCAGACCTCAAAGAAAAACGGTTTTTTGTAGCTCACAAATGTAGAATGACCACTTTCTATAGCTCACATGTCTTAAACAAAGAGCAACTTTTTGTAGCTCCTACATCATAGAATAACGACTTTTTGTAGCTCCTAGACCTTAAAGAAAGAGCGAAATTTTGTAGCTTGCAAATTGCAGAATAACAACATTTTGTAGCTCGCATACCATAGAATGAAAACTTTCTATAATTCACAAATTGTAGACTTTCTATAGCTTGCAGACCATAAATTTTCTACCTTAGACCTTCCGAAGTTATCTAAGAAGATGCAAGCTAATTCTTGGCCCAAAATGGAGGAACAAATTGACCCTTTAAATAGTTTTTCCTTATGCCGAATGGACATGCATTTTCATCGAGCCAACTTGAATTCTTTGATGGACTCACTTGACTAGGAGGAGGCCGAATTTAAATTTTGGAGCCAAAATTTAAATTTTCAAAAATTCAAATTTCTTCCTTATAAAGTCACAATGGGAGTTTAACTCAAAATATTTTTTTCTTTTGACTCCAAGCATTTAAATATGTTTTACGAATTCAGAATGACTCAAACATACATTATGAAGACCGGTCATAGTTACAAAAATCAACACTAAGGAGGATATTATTGTAACAGTTGAATACCTTATTAAGGGGAAGGATAGTGTTATTTTTTCTTGAGGTATTTTGTTGAAGAAAAGAGAGGAAATTTATTTTTTTACGAGTTCACTAAATGAGCTTCACTTACACATTTTTCATTTTGCAATCATATTGAATATTTCAAAGTATTTTTATTTCTTTTCTTCGGGGATACTATTGATGGAGTTGAAGAATTGGCGCTTCAAACACTCCAAGAAATTTGTGAGAAGATGTTATTTTGTCAGAATCTCATGATGAAGTTGCTTCATTGCACACTATTTATGGGAAGGATCATCATGAGATTTCCTTGGTACAAACTAATGTTGCTTAGACACATAATGTTAGTATTGCATGTCATGTCCCCAACAATTTGCAATTTTGGTATTTTATAAATATTTTGGCATTTGAACTTAGGAAAAAGGGGTATGGAGACATAAATAAAATTTTAAAATGGGATGAAGGCCAACTTAGGAGAAATGGAAAAATTAAAATGTTGGTGGATTATGTGGGGCACCCAAAAGGAAAATCGAACCCTTGGAGAAATTTGAAGTACAAGGGAATGGAAACAAAAGAGGGGAGTTCGAACTGGTGGGACCATAAGGACGAGAAGGGCATCAATTATAAATAGGAGAAGAAAACTCATTTTTATGGTTCCTTGATTGTGTATTTTCAGACTTAGATTTTGTTTGAGCTTTTTAGCCAAGTCAACCAATGCTTCTTAACACAGGGATTTCCAAGCGAAAAATCCTAGCTCTCTTTTGGTGAACGGAGTGTCACCCTAGGAGAGAATTTAGGGTTGATTGGAGGATCAATTTCCAGCTATTGTGAGCCATCTTAGCACTTTCTTCGACCAGCGTGTGTTTCCTTGAGGACGCAGAGGTAGAAATTCTCAGAGCTTAGAAGAGGGGATTTCGTGGGAGCAACACTTAAAGAAATTGTACATATTTTCCTTGAGGGAGAGCAAGCCACTTTGGTGATTTGCAGAGTTGGATATTTTTGCTTTTGAGAGAGCCAAATTTTTCATTTCTAGGGCCTGCGCAGGGGGTATTTCTAGGCACAATTGTAGCACATGGATTGAGCATAATTTTGAGTCAGAGTGGGGCAAGAATTTCACACATAATTCTGAGACTATTTGTAATATTCCCAATTAGCTTTCAGCTAGTTGGAATATTAAATTTTGTTTTTGCTTCTTAGTTAGAAGAATAAGAGGGTAGGGAGACCCATAAATCTCCTTAGTAGGAATAAAATCACTCCTAATGTGAATGAGGAGCATCAAAGTAGCTGGATAAAGCACCCTTAGGTGTGAATAGGGGATGAAGCATGTGGATGGGGTCAAGTTTGACCAAATCGATAGCGCTGGTATGGAGGGAGTGGATAATCAATGAGAGACAGCGCAGTTTTGGAGGGAGAGTCTTTGCATGGAAGTAGTGGCTTTAATGAGTGGGGCCCAAGGCGAGGAAGCTCATCAAACATATAAGGAAGGGAATGGCATCCATGGAGGGCATGTTAATTATTATTATGTTTAAGTTCTGTTATGACTTTTGGCTCTCTTCAGTTGTTTCGCAGAGACTGCAGTGCTGTTTAGCACAAGGGTGTTCCCGAGAGGGAATCCCACCCTCATCCTTAGGGGACTTCGAGTGCCCACTCAGGAGAGGTTATTGGGCTAAATTTCCACATTCTGGCATCAGGCCAAGCTACATCTTTCTTTTGCAATGCAATTTCTACCAGGGTTGTGCTGTGTTGCAGTGTTGCAGCAGTGGAGGGTTTGATAGGGCCATTTTTGAGCTTGTTTTCAGTGGAGGAAGAATTCATTCCACCGGGAGGTCAGCAAGGGAGGTCCTTGGGAATTATTGCAGCATTTGGCACCAGACCAAGCCAATTCCATCCCCTACAGCACAGTTTCAGTCATAGACTGCATTATTTCAAAGGGCAGTTTCAGGGGTGGTTTCAGTGCACCATTTGGGGAGTTAGATTTCCAGTGAAGGGATCAGCCTTTCACCTGGAGAATATATTGGGAGGAGATTCTATTATCTCTACATCAGATTTAGCCATATCTTCCTGGCTATTCAGTTGCAATGAATCTTTAGCTTTAGGGCTGCAGTTCACCATTTGTATTTTTGGTGTATTTTCGGAAACCCTCTTGGGTTGCCTTGGAAAGGTGATATAGAGCCTTGATATTTATGTCTAGCATATCTTGAGGCGTATATCAGTGATTTTATATCATTATATGATTCCAATGGTAGTTATTCTCATTAGGACTGCGTTGTAGCAGCTCTCCGGCATTTTGTGTAGCAGCAACATCTCATGATTGAGGGTGTTTATTCATTTGAGGCTTGTTTGCCCTGATTGTATGAGTTTTTCCTCAAATATATCGCACTTATTTGATGCTGATATTCATAATAAGATGGCTCTTTCATGGTCTCGTATTTGATGTATTGATACTTACTGCTACTTTACATTATTGTGTTCAATATTAATGCTTTTCCTATTTTGGAATATTACAGTGGAATCATAGCATAATCTTGGCTCAACTTGTGCATTTTCAGCCAATATGTCATCAAAAGAGGGAGAGCCTCTCACAGATAGAGAGAAGAGGTATCTTAGAAGAAACCGGAGATATGATTATACAGATGATAGAGAAGACAAGGGAAAAACTCCCATATCAAGAGAGGAGGATGACAAGGAGTTCCCTAAGTTTCTTCTTCAAACCATGCAAGACATTGCAAGAGAAATCAAGGAGATGAGGATGGATAGACACAAGGAATCCCCTAAAGGGTTTCTACATGGAGAAGGCTCCGACATTTCACATCACTGGCATGATCTACCAGTGATGCAACAGATTTCCCAACCCTTCCACTATGCCTACATTCTTAACAGTGGGAAATGGAGGGTTTCAAGAACAAGATACTCTTGAAGACTATTTTCTTGAGTATGAGTCTCAATCTCAGAGATTCAAGGATCATTTGAGCTTTCAAGAGTTTTTTCAGATCAAGGACAATAGGAGACCCTAGCATCACAATAGAGGTGGAGGATTCATGCAAAACAATGATCCTCACTGGACTATGGGTAGATTCTTCTTACTTTCTTTTGATGGATCATCCAAATGCACAGCCAAATCTTGGGTAGAGAAGCTAGACATCTACTTCCAGTTGAACCAAATACCTAAGATGGAAGCCATCAAAATAGCAGCGCTGCACCTTGAGGGTGAGGCACATGATTGGTGGTTTCATGGACTTTCTACATTGGGGCATGCCAATGTGGCTGCATATTCAAATTTCACCGGGAGGTTGGTGGAGAGGTTTGATCGAAGAGACCCGGAGGCACCTTTCATTGAGCTAGCTAAGCTCAAGCAGATAGGTAATCCAGAAACTTACATTTCTAAAATTTATGTTATGGTTCCTTATTTGTCTACAGCTAGGAGGGTCTATATGTTTATTGATGGGCTAGCAGAGCCTCTACATGGGTTGGTTAAATCAACTAAACCAACTACCCTTCAAGATGATGTTGAAAGGGCTAGAGATCTACAAGATGCTTTACCTAGGGCAAAGGCACCATTTCAGCAAAAGCCCACTTTTGCATCAAAGGGAAAAGATGTGAAGGCTCCTCCTTCAAAGGACAGACAAAACAAAGTACCTCTTAGTGATGATGTCCAAAGAGACTTGAGGAGAAGGAAGCTTTGCTTCACATGCCAAGAATCATGGGCACCCGGACATAGATGTGCAGCAAGGAAGGCACACTATATAGAGGTATTTTTTGATGATGAAGAGGAGGAAGAAGAGGAACCAGAAGGAGGTCACAGCGTTGGGATAGCAGGAGAGGATCCACCACCACCAAGAGGTGGGAGTGGAGCATTTCTCCAATTGGAGGGGCCCTTGCATCTTTGCAGGGAGTACCCAAGTACTTGATCTTGAGAGTTCAAGGTTCCATTCTGGATCACAAGGTATTAGTGCTTATTGACATTACGGCTACCCACAACTTTATTGATGCCCAATTAGTGCAGAGGAGGGCAATACCCACTAATGACTTTGAGGGATTTTCAGCTTTGGTCCCAGGAGCTAGAACCATGCAGTGCATGAAGTATATTCCAACATTAGCTTTCACCATGAACATGGTTACCGATGAAATAGGTAACTAAACTGGTACCTACTTTTTTTTGTAGCAAAAAAAGCACCCGATTTTGAAAAGTGGTGATGCAGAATCACTCTTTTTTTTTTGTGCATGTTTTTGACACTTTAATATTTTTATTTATGAAGTATGAATATTTGTCTTAAAATGTTAGTGATTTTCATGCTAATTTTGAAACGTATTGATGCAGCATCAACCTTTTTTTTAGAGTGGTGATTTTCATGTCGGTAATAAAACATAAAAATAAAATAAGAAAAACATGACAAACAAAACTCAGATAAAAATATATATAAAAACAATAAAAAAAACCAATGCAAATGTAAAAATAAAACAAAATTAACTTGTAAAAATAAAAAATTTAAACAAAAATAAATAAATAAAACAAAAAAAAACATAAATATTCGAAAATTATATTTAAAAAAAAAGAGAAAAATTTATTAAAAATAATAATAATAATAATAATAATTTAAAGAAAAAAAACAAAAATTGAACCAAAAAATAAAAATAAAACATCAAAAACATTTTTTTTTAAGTTATTAAAAAAAACCATATAATTAAAAAAATAAAACATAAAATAGAAAATTTAAAAATAATTAAAATTAAAATACAAAAATAAAAAATAATTTAAATTTAAAAATTTAAACTTAAAAAAATAATAAAAATAAGAAGAAAAAAATACAAATTAAAAAAATAAAATAAAATAAAATTTAAAAACTATCATTAAAATTTAAAAATAAAAATAAAAAATAAAAAAAAAAATTAAAATTAAAATAAAAAAAACTATCATTAAAATTTAAAAAAAAAAATGAAAAAAAAACATTTGCAAATAATTAAAAAACAAATATATATAAATTTAATGTTTTTATTTTTTTTAATTAAACCATTTATAAAATTTTAAAATGAAAATAAAATAACAAAAAAAAAAAATTAAAAAATTAAAATTAAAATTAAAATTTAATAAATAAATTTCAAATTTTTAAAAATAATTAATCTAAAAATATTAAAAAAAAGCAAACAAACAAACAAACAAAAAATTTAAAAAAATAAAACAAAAAAACAAATATTGAATCTAATAACAAAAATACAAATTTAAAAAATAAAAAAAATTAAAATTAAAATAAAAAAATTAAAAATTAAAAAAAATAAAAACTTCAACAAAAATAAAAATTTAAAAAAAAAAAAAAAAAAAAAAAAAGTTTTTGCATTGGGTATGGGTGGCGCCGCCTAGGTGGCGGCGGAGGTCAGCTGCTGGGCGGGCGGTGAGGTGGCAGACTCCCTGCCCGCCCAACGCAGCCTCCCCGCCTGCCCAGCGGCTGGCCTCCGCCGCCACCTGGGCGGCGCCACCCATACCCAATGCAAAAACAATTTTTTTTTAATTTTTTCTTATTTTTTATTAAATTTTGTATATTGTTTTTAAATTTAATTGATTTTTTTTTTCATATTTTTTCTTTATTATTAAATTTTATATTAAATTTTTTCATTTAATTTTATAAAATTCAATAAATTTTTATTTTTTTATTAATTTATTTAAATTTAATATTTTTTTTAAATTTTTTTTTTTTTAAATTACATAAACTTTTATATTTTATAATTGATTTTTAAACTTTTTTAAATTTTCATTTTAACAATGTTTTTTTATTTTGTTTTATATTTTAATTTTTTTTTTTTCAAATTTATTTGTTTATTCCTTTATTTATTAAAATTTAATATTTTTGTTTTAAATTTAATTTGTTATTTTAATATTAATTTTATTTTTTTAATTTAATAGAATCTAATATATATATTTTTAATTTAAGTTCTTTTATATATATATATATATATTTATTTATTTATTTTTTAAATTTTTTATAATTTAAATTTAATTTATTTTTTTAAAGTTTATTTGTTTTTTTAATTTAATATTTTTATTATATTTTATTTTTCATTTTTTATTTTTAATTAATTTTTCATTTTTTTTTAATTTTAATTTAAATAATGTTTTTTTTTTAATGGTAATTTTTATTTTTTATTTTAAAGTTTTAAATTTATTAAAATTTAATATTTTTTTTTAATTTAATTTTTTATTTTAAAATTTAAATTTAAATTTTTTTAATTTAATAAACATTTTCTTTTATTTTTAAAATTTAATTTGTATAATCTTACTTTTTATAATTTCCTTCCTTTTTTAACTTGCTTTTTTTTTAATTTAATATTTAGTTTTTTTTTCTTTTTTTTTCTATATATTTTAAAATTTTAATCTTTAAAATGGTTTTTATTTTTTTTATTTTATTTTTGTTTCTTAAATTTTGGGGTTTTTTTTAATGTTTGAATTTTAAATTTTTTTAATTTAAAAATATATATAATGAAGTTTGGTCTTTTTGCAATTATTTATTTTTTTTTTTTTTAATATAATTTTTTATTATTCTAAAATTTTTGTTTAACCACTTTCTGTTTTTGGGGTGGTTTTTGCACAAAAAAAAAATTGGCTTTTACTTCTATTTTTCAAAATGTCGAAAATTTACTCCAAAAAAAAAAAAAAAAAAAGGTTATTCCACAATACAATGTTTCATTTTGAAAGTGTTTTTTGCACCCAAAAAAATTGGCTTTCACTTGCATTTTTTAAAAATGTTGAAAATTTACCCTAAAAATAATAATAATAATAATAATAATAATTAAAATAAATAAATTAAAAAATTAAAATTAAATTAAAATTAAAAATTAAAAAAAATAAATAAAAAAAAATGGTTATTCCAGAATACAACTTTTCATTTTCGAGTTGTTTTTTCATGGTTTTTTTATGTTTTTTTTGTTAGAGTTCCCGTTTTGAGGTAATAGTTCCCGTTTCATCGGTAACTATGTTCATAGGAACATATACCTTGACTGATCACTTCTTTGTGGTTGATATCCCTGATTGGGAGACCTTGCAGATGGAGTGGACAAACAAAAGGAG
Source organism: Pinus albicaulis (assembly GCA_034641835.2). Classification (NCBI taxonomy): domain Eukaryota; kingdom Viridiplantae; phylum Streptophyta; class Pinopsida; order Pinales; family Pinaceae; genus Pinus; species Pinus albicaulis. The sequence goes on from CM076579.1 coordinate 1,579,845,462, forward strand.
TGGTAAGCATCAGGTGATTAGCGACATGCATACTTATCCCTCTCAGACAGCGTCCACACAGAAAACAGAGTTGGATTTGCACAGTGGAAGCAAGGACCTAACAGTCCAATCAGTTATGCAGATGACTTTGGCCCATGACACATTACTATCTAGAGGCATTCCACCAGGGAGACCATTAGACAAGGAGTTGATGAGAGATGTCTCACAACAGGTTGCACCACTCATAGATCCAAGAGGGGTGAGGACCTTGGGAGGAATTGGTACAGCGCAAAGAGTCTTGGATAGGCTCAAGGAAGAGGGAGACATCCTCCCAATATCAGTATTACCCACTCTCACCAACATCTTGCGTTGAGAAAGATGTTTCAGGGATGGAGGATGGCACCATCATGGTGCAAGGAGACCACTCCATGGCTTTGGAGAACCAGAAGATACTTCCACATAGGGAGGAATCTTCCACTTATGGTAGAGGATGGTGGCCACTCATGCATACATTGGCCAAACTCAGAAGGTTTTGGATGGGTGATAGCTTCCCATGGAAGGCTAACCTCCAAAAACCTCAACCTCTACTTGAGCATGGGCAGCTACAGGAGGGGCAACAGATGCAGGATAGCAGCATCCCGGTATATGACTTTGGCATGGGAGATATCAAAGGAGAGGGCAGCAACATGACATATGTTTTACATTGTAGAGAAGCGGCGTTGTCATTATGGAGTATAGACCCTTATTGGAGATCCGAGCTGTTGGTGGAATACTCCAAGGATCTCTTTTCATGCAGGATACTTGATGACCAATTATCAGATGGGAGATATGCAGTGAGAGATGGGGTCATCTATTATCATAGTAGGATCTTCTTGACTAGAGCCTCTAAGCTCAAGGAGAAGCTACTACATGCAGCATATGAGGTTTTTCTCTCCAGCCACACTGATTTCATGAGGGCATATCAGACTATCATGGAGAGATTCACTTGGGAAGGCTTCAAAGAGGAGATGCACCATCATATGATGAGATGCATGGGTTGTTTGGAGATTGAGGGGAGACATAACACTTTGGCAAGAGTTATCACAGCCACTTCCTTTATCATTCGGAATGAGAGGAGGCCCATAATGATCCATTTCACCAGCTTGTTCAAGGTACATGGTAAGGGTTGTGTTTATGTGCATAATGATTCACTAACTATGTATTTGTATTTCCTTACCATTCATGTACAGTACATTTCTCTAAAAGGGGGCACTCTTTTCTTTAGACTGCATGATCTACTGGGAGCCATAAGCAGTGATGAGGATGGCCACTCCCTAGGAGATTTTGGGGAGCTTATATATTATTCAAGGTGTGCTCAATCAGCACCACACATCATTCACCTTTTCCAAGCATGTGAGAGGATTGGTGCAGCAAGCAAGTGGTTGGGAAACCACTCATCATATCATATTCGGAGACAGTTAGGAGTAAAACTGTGTTGGTTCCACTTGAGGGACCATTATCCTCCTCTAGTATTACATATGGCAGCTAGTATGACTTTGATTGTGATCCCATATGTTGATGATGTTCTTATTTTTATTGTGGGCATGATTGGAGGGATGACACATGGATTGGATGTGCCCATGGGGAATGAGATTCTCCACATTTCTTTTGTCTCATGCTTTGGGGAAAACGTTGGGCAATACATGATTGCTACATTAGACCTCTTGTTTCCTTATGGGATGAGCCATTTGGTAAACTTGAGCACTTGGGAGATGCATCTCATGAGCACTAGGGAGGAGCATTTCAAGGATGGATTGATTGGGGGACCCTTGGTTCATGAGGAGAGCTTATCACATGGAGGTGTCACAAGGGAAGGAGGAGACGTTTTGCAGCACTCACCTTTACAGTTTCTTGATGACAAGCAACATTTGGGAGGGGAGGACTGTAATATTCCCAAATAGCTTTCAGCGAGTTGGAATATTAAATTTTGTTTTTGCTTCTTAGTTAGAAGATTAAGAGGGTAGGGAGACCCATAAATCTCCTTAGTAGGAATAAAATCACTCCTAATGTGAATGAGGAGCATCAAAGTAGTTGGATAAAGCACCCTTAGGTGTGAATAGGAGATGAAGCATGTGGATGGAGTCAAGTTTGACCAAATCAACAGCACTGGTATGGAGGGAGTGGATAATCAATGAGAGACAGTGTGGTTTTGGAGGGAGAGTCTTTGCATGGAAGTAGTGGCTTTAATTAGTGGGGCCCAAGGTGAGGAAGCTCACCAAGCATATAAGGAAGGGAATGGCAGCCATGGAGGGCATGTTGATTATTATTATTTTTATGGTCTGTTATGAATTTTGGCTCTCTTCAACTGTTTAGCACAGACTGCAATGTTGTTTAGCACAAGGGTGTTCCTGAACGGAAATCCCACCCTCATCCTCGGGGAACTTTGAGTGCCCACTCAGGAGAGGTTATTGGACTACATTTCCACATTCTAGCATTAGGCCAAGCTACAGCTTTCTTCTACAGCATAGTTTCTGCCAAGGTTGTGTTGTGTTGCAAGGTTGCAGCAGTGGAGGGTTTGATAGGGCCATTTTTGAGCTTGTTTTCAGTGGAGGAAGCATTCTTTCCACCGGGAGTCCAGCAAGGGATTTCCTTGGGAATTATTGCAGCATTTGGCACCAAGCCAAGCCATTACCATCTCCTACAGCGTAGTTTCAATCATAGACTGCGTTATTTCAGAGGGTAGTTGCAAAGGTGGTTTCAGTGCACCATTTGGGGATTTGGATTTCCAGTGAAGGGATCAGCCTTTCACCTAGAGAATCTATTGGGAGGAGATTCTATTCTTTCTACATCAGCTTCATCCATATCTTCCCATCTATTCAGTTGCAGTAAATCTTCAGCTCTAGGGCTACAGTTCACCATTTGTATTTTTGGTGTATTTCCAGAAACCCTCTTGGGTTGTCTGGGAAAGGTGATATAGAGCCTTGATCTTTATGTCTAGCATCTCTTGAGGCATATATCAGTTATTTTATATCATTATATGTTTCCAGTAGCAGTTATTCTCATTAGGACTACACTTTAGCAACTCTCCGGCATTTTTTGTAGCAGCAACATCTCATGATTGAGGGTGTTTATTCATTTGAGGCTTGTTTGCCCTGATTGTATGAGTTTTTCCTCAAATATATTGCACTTATTTGCTGCTAATATTCATAATAAGATGGCTCTTTCATGGTCTCATATTTGATGTATTGATATTTACTACTACTTTCCATTATTGTGTTCAATATTATTGCTTTTCCTATTTTGGAATATTACACTATTTTTGTAGAGAATTTTCAACCATTTGAGGGAGCATTTGGAGCAAAAGTGCAACAGTTTCCGGGAGAGACGCAGGGCTGGCAGTTGGAGGAATTCGCACTAATTATGGGCATTTTCGGGCAATCGAAATCAGCCCAAAATATTTATGGGTTGGGTTGGTTGGGGGTTGAGGAGCTTAACTCTAATTTTGCATAATTTTTGGAGCGTATTTGAGGCCCCAAATCATAGTTTGCCTCAAGTAGTAATTTTCTAAGCAGAGCATATAGCCAGTTGTGCCAATTTCAATGTGGAGTTATACCATATTCACCTAAGTTTTGCATGCTTGTTATTGCAAGCCCAAGTGCACTCATTCCATCTCATTTTGTACTCAGATTGACATTGCAAATATAATAAAATGGCTCGGAATTATTATTTATGCCCAATGGTCTTGTGATTGTATTTGCATGTGTGGAATTTTAGATTTGCATGCCATATTTAATTGTTGTAGCTTTGTTCATGTCTTGATATTCACTGTATTTCTCTAGTTAGAACATTACAATGGTATCAAAGCATGTTCTTGGCCAGTTGTGGGATCAATAGCAAGTGATGATAGGGTCATTTGGTAGAGCATTTTATTTTCCCAAAGGTATAGGAAGCGGTCATGGTAGAGAGGACGAGCCTGAAAATTTTCCAGATACAGAGTTTGAGAACGCCAAAGACTTCATGGGGGCCAATGGTGGTGATGAGAAACCAAGCCAGGGTGGGTGTGACCCACTATTCGAGGAGCCAGTAAGGTCGAATTAGTAGATGATGGGGATGATGAGGCAGTTGATGGAGCCGCAATGGTAAAACATGCATGGAGGGTTGCAAGGAGGAACCAATGAGGGAAAAGGAGGATCTCGAACAGGATCGTGGAGCCATGTACATCCACACACAAATGAGCATCCCACTCACACATATGGCCAGACTAATAGAGCCACCATGCCTCGCTTCACTAAGGATCCAGAGCGAGAGAGAGGATTCGATGCATTCATTGAGCTGATTAGGTCCTTCACTGATGGGGTTGATGAGTATGAGCCGTTGGATCCTAGAGTCAGGAGGATTCTAAATTTTGCAGATTATTTCCATTTGAAGGAGAAGTATGGGTTAGGGGTTGGAACTTCGTCCAAAGGAGGGCAGTGGTATCAAAGTTGGGATAATCATAGATTGGTAGGGAAGGTGACACTACCCAGTTTTGATGGGTCAACCAGGAGTTCAGCGAAAGCATGGGTTCATAAATTAGCTACCTATCTCAATTTGAACCCTTTGAGGGAGACAAATTTCATCATATTTGTCACACTACATATAGAGGGGGATGCGCATAAGTGGTGGTATGATGGGTTGATCACACTCAGGCATGCCTCCATCACATATTATACCGATTTCACTCGCATACTAGTGGAGAGGTTTGAAAGGAAATACTCGGAGCTGCACTTCAGGGAGTTTGCTAAGTTGAAGCAGACAAGCAGTGCAGAGGCTTATATAGCCGAGTTTCAAAGACTTGTAGTGATGGCCTCAGAAATTTCCAAGGTGAGGTTGATTATGTTGTTTATTGAGGGATTAGCAGAGCCATTGCATGGCTAGGTACGAGCATACATACCAATATCATTGCAGGATGTTATTAGTCGGGCACGGGACATGCTTAATGGAGTCCCAAAGACGAGAGCTCCAATGCCTATTGGGCCCATTTTCCCTCAGAAGGGGAAAGACATCAGACCCCCTCAGAAGGAGTGGTCAGAGAGAGGATAGTTAGAAAATGAGACTAGGAGGGACCTCTGGAGGAGGAAATTGTATTTCACTTTCTAGGATTCATGGGAACCAGGGCATCGGTGTACCAAGGGCAAGGGCCACTACATAGAGGTATTTTCAAACAGTGATCCAGATGGGGAGGAGACAAAGCAGGATGAAGATACAAGAGATTTTGAACCCCATGGCACGGGAGGAGGTGGCCCACCACCCCCACCTAGTGGAGGAGTGCTCTTTCTCACTAGAGGGATTATTGATTCACTTCAGGGAGTCCCGAAGTATTTGAAACTACGATTCAGGAGCACAGTACAGGGGCAATGTGTGTCTGCATTGGTGAAAGCGGGGCTACCCACAATTTTATTGATGCACAGTTGGTTGAGCGAAGAGGCATTCAGATAGATTCCTTTGAGGGGTTTTCATTATTAGTTCTAGGAGATAGGACCATGCAGTTCACTAGGTATGTCCCCAGTATTACTGTGACCATGGGGAACTACTCAATGATAGATCACTTCTTCGTGGTGGACGTTCCGGACACCAATGTAGTGATGGAGGTTCGGTGATTGTATTCTCTCAGACATGTCACCAAATATTGGAGGAAATTGGAGATGGAGTTCATATGTCGGATGGGAAACTAGTGGTTTTGAGAGGTATGCACTCATATCCACCTCAAACAGTGTCAACGCACTGGATAGAGGCCGACTTGAGGCATGGAGATATAGCTTGGGTTGTAGTGTTGTGGATTTTGGATATAGGGGCACAAGCGCAGCCGACACATCCATACATATTGGCTCTCTTGGAGAAGCATCAAGCGATATTTGAGGACATCCCTCCAAGCCATCCTCCAGATAGAGAATTTGAGCATTAGAGGAAATTTCAACCTAAAAGTGGCCTCTTAAGGAAAAATAATAAAATAAAAGTTAAAATAATAAAATAAGAGTTATGAATTTTGGAGAGAAAATAACAAAACTACTTTTTTTACTTGTATTTTTTGCTTATATCTTTATCGATTTACCCAAATTTCAAGTGTAGACACTCGTTAGATACAAAATTAAATTCCACATTCAACGAGCACCCAATATGCACACTTTTGACAAGACCCACATTGGTAAAATTTGAAGATACATTAAAAAACCATGTTGAACGCATTTTTTTAATGTATCTTCAATTTTTGTCAATGTGGGTCTTCTCAAATGTATGTATAATGGGTACTCGTTGATTATGAAATTTAATTCTTCATCCAACGAGTTTCTACACTTGAAATTTGAGTAAACCTATAAGGAGATAAGCTAAAAATACAAGTAAAAATAGTATTTTTTTCTTCTTTTCCCTCCAAAATATTTATATGTACCTCTTTTTTAATTTTTTTTATTTTGATTGGTTTACATATTATAACATGGAAATTACATGAACATTTCATGGGCACTTTTAGGCTAAAATTTCCTCTAATGCATACCATCGAGTTGGAGGGGGTCCATGCGGTCATTACCACTCCCTGTAGGAATCCCAAGGCATTATCGGGATGAGATTGAGAGAGAAATACAGGCGCTACTAAGATTGGGGCAGATTAGGCCCAGTTCTAGTCCCTTCGCTTCTTCGGTTGTATTGGTGAAGAAGAAGGATGGGAACCTTCATATGTGCATAGACTACAAGGCCCTAAACAAGAAGATATTGAAGAACATGTACTTGATTCCCCGCGTCAATGAGTTGATAGATGAGCTTAGAGGAGCTAAATACTTCTCTAAGATAGATTTGTGCTCGGGATACCACCAGATTCGGGTGAGGGAGCAGGACATCCCAAAGATCTCCTTTCGTTGTCACTATAAACACTTCGATTTCTTGGTGATACTCTTTGGGCTAACCAATGCACCAGCCACATTCTAATCTTGCATGAACCATGTATTCCGGAAGCAGTTGTGTCGATATATTTTGGTATTTTTCAATGATATTTTGATATACAACAGGGAATGGGAGGAGCAACTCTAGCACTTGGAGGAGGAACTGCGCATTCTGGAGGAGCAATAGTTGTATGTTAAAATGTCCAAATGTGAGTTTTGGCTAACAGGGATGTTGTATCTTAGACATGTGATTGGAGAGGATCGAATATGTGTGCATCAGGAGAAGATCAAGGCCATCTTGGATTATCCTACAACCAGGAACGCGACATAGTTACAGGGATTCTTGGGCATATGCACATATTACAGGAGATTTGTTAATGGGTTTTCCCATCTAGCAGCACCCCTCACGGATCTAACGAAGAAGGGAGCTTTCGAGTGGATAGATGTTGCACAGGAGGCCTTTGAGCGCCTCAAGAGGGTGATGAGTAGTTGTCATGTTTTGCCCCTACCATATTTTTCACAGCCCTTTATTCTAGAGTGCAATGGATAGAGAGAGGACGTTGGGGTAGTTTTGACACATGGAGGCCATCTGGTAGCATTCGAGAGTCGGAAACTATAGCCACATGAGAGATTGTACTCCATTTATGATAAGGAGATGATGGTGGCTATGCATGCCTTAGCCAAGTTCTGAGAGTACTTCGTGGGAAACAGGTTCAAGGTGAAGACTGACGACAACAGTCTTCGATTCTTCTTAGAGCATAAAACCGTTCAGGAGAGGCAGCAAAAATGGGTCAACAAGATCCAAGCATACAATTTCGAGATTGAGTATCTCAAGGAAAAACAAAACATAATGGTTGATGCACTATCACGGAGGCTCGCAACACTCTCATTGATGGATATCACATAGGACTAGACAGCGCGGTTGTTGGTAGAGTACTCCAAGGATCGCCAAGCATGTGAGATCTTGGATGGTACTTATGGGGATGACAAGTATCGAGTGATGGATGAGATCATATACTACAGGGACAGGTTCTACTTGGTACCAAGCTCATAGTTGAAGGGGAAGATCCTGGATGCAACTAGTGACTCACCTTTGACAGGGCATCATGGGTTCTACAAGACATACAAAGCTATTAGGGAGCGCTTCATGTGGCGTGGTCTTAAGGAGGATGTCCTAAGGCATGTTCAGGTGTGACGTTTGCCAAAGGAACAAGGGAGAGCATACACACTCGATTAGTTTACTACAACCTCTTTGTATTCTGGAGAGGAAATGGGAGAGCATCTCAACGGACTTCATTACAGGGCTACCAGCAGTACACAGAGGAGATTGCATTTATGTGGTGGTTGACAGGTTGACAAAATTCACCCACTTTTTCGCCATTCCAGCCAATTACACGGCTTCGCAGGTAGCCGAGTTATTCTTTCGGGAGGTGTTCAGATTGCATGGGCTATCTAAAATGATTGTTAGTAACTGGGATAGCATATTCATGGGAGGATTTTGGCAAGAGCTATTTCGCCTTGTGGGCACAAAGCTTACCCCCAACACAAATTACCACCCCTAGACAAATAAACAGACGGATATAGTAAATAAGTGGTTGGAGGGCTACCTGCGCAATTATGTGACCGGACAGAAGAGAGTGTGGGTGAAGTGGCTACACCTCGAGTAGTAGTACTACAACAACCCCTATCACATGTCCATAGGTATGTCACCCTTTTGTGCTTTATATGGTTATGTTGTGCTAACTTTTGTTGATATGATCTTCAGAGATAGCAAGGCCCCAAGGGCCAAGGATTGGATACAAGAGAGTCAGGATATTCTTAAAGCCCTCAAAGATAACTTGCAGACTGCTCAAAACCAGCAAAAGTTGTATGCAGACAAGGGGAGAATTGAGCAACATTTTGAGGTGGGTGACTTGGTTTTTCCGAGTCTCCATCCATACAAGCAATCCACGCTAAAGCAGAAGGGAGCTAAAAATATCAAACCACGCTTTTATGGACCATATAGGGTGACCAGGAGGATAGGAGAGGTACCATATGCGCTGGAGCTTCCACCAGGAAGCAAGGCACACAATGTCTTTCATGTGTCTTGCCCGAAAAAGGCTTTGGGTCAGCGTGTGACAGCTATTACAGAGCTACCACCAATAGATGATGAGGGGAAATTAGTTTTGGAACCGGAAGCTATCTTATAGGAAAGGGAAAGGAAGCTCATAAGCAGGGAAATTAGGGATTTCCTTATTAGATGGATGGACTTACCTGAAGAGGATACCACATGGGAAGGAAAGCCAATTTTGCAGCGCCCAACATTACAGTTGCTTGAGGACAAGCAACATTTGGGAGGGGAGGACTGTCATTTCCCCAACAAATAATTTTCTACGGAGAATTCACAATTTTTCAATTTTGATGCTTGATAAATGTTTTGGCATTTGAGCTTAGGAAAAAGGGGTATGGAGGAATAAATTAAATTTTGAAAAGAGGAAGAGGATCAACATAGGAGAAATGGAAAAATTAAAATGTTGGTGGGTTGTGGGGGGCACCCAAAAGGGAAATCAAACCCCTTGGAGAAATTAGAACTACAGGGCAATGGAGGCAAAAGAGGGGAGTTTGAACTAGTGGGCCCACAAGGAGGAGAAGGGCAGCGATTATAAATAGGAGAAGAAAACTCATTTTTGGGGTTCCTTGATTGCGTATTTTCAGACTTTGAGTTTGCCTGAGTTGTTTAGCCAAGTCAACCAATGTTGCTTAGCACAAGAATTTCCAAGCAAAAAAATCCTCACTCTCTTTTGGTGAACTAAGAGTATCACCCTAGGAGAGAATTTGAAGTTGATTGGAGGATGAATTTCCAGCTATTGTGAGCCATCTTGACACTTGTTTTAGCCAAACCGTGTTTCCTGGAGGACGCGAAGGCAGAAATTCACAGAGCTTGGAAGAGGGGATTCCAGGGGAGTGACACTTGAAGAAATTGCAAAGATTTTCCTTGAGGGAGAGTGAGCCACTTGGGTGATTTGCAAAGCTAGAGATTGTTGCTTTTGTGAGAGCCAAATTTGTCATTTCTAGGACCTACGTAGGGGTCCTTTTTGGGCACAATTGCAACACAGGGATTGAGCAGGATTTTGAACCAGAGTGGGGCAGGAAATTCACACAATTTCGGGACTATTTTTGCCGAGAATTTCCAGCCATTTGAGGGAGGATTTGAAGCAAAAGTGCAATAGTTTCCAGGTGGTATGCAAGGCCAGCAGTTGGAGGAATTTGCACTAATTTTGGGCATTTTCAGGTAGTCAGAATCAGCCCAAAATATTTCAGGGTTTGGTTGGTTGGGGGCTGAGGAGCTCAACTCTAATTTTGCAGAAATTTTAGAGCATATTTGAGGCCCCGAATCACAGTTTGCCTCAAGCGGCAATAGCAATAATTTTCTAAGCAGCGCATAAATCCAGTTGTGCCAATTTCGGCGTGGAAGTACTCTCATATTCACCTGGGTTTTGCATGTTTATTGTAACAAGCCCAAGTGCACTCATTCCATCTCATTTTGTACTAGATTGGCATTGCAAATATAATAAAATGGCTCAGAATTATTATTTCAGCTCAATGGTCTTCTGATTGTATTTGCATGTGTGGAGTTTCAGATTTGCATGCCATATAAAATTGTTGTAGCTTAGTTCATGTCTTGATATTCATTGTGTTTCTCTAGTTAGAACATTACATTGCACTTCATGAGAAGGTTTTATCTATAGTCTCTAATACTTCTTTGTAATGAAGGCTTCTTCGCATGGTATTAATGAAACTCTGTTGTTCAACATTATTATTAGCAGGGAAAAAAAGACAAATACATCCATAATTTGCATTATCAATATGAATCTTCTCACAGAAATAACTAAAATAAAAGGTAAGAATGATCAAGGGATGTTTTTGAAACATGTGTTCATATTTTATTTTAACAAAAGATTCTACTAGAATTCCTTGTATTCTGAAGAAATATAATAGGAATGTTAATAGGTAAACTCTAAATATTAATGAATGAAATTAAAACTTGATACATTAATATTTATCAAAAAATCGTAATAAATTAGGGAAGGAAGAAATACTTGACACACACACACACATATATTCTTAGATGTCCATTGCTCTCGTGCACTCTTAACTACTCATAAACAACATTCTCCTAAGTTTGGGAAATGTATCCAGGAGTTTGTTTTCAAATTACTTCATTAGAATCTGAAATATACAAAATGGTGAGCCTAGCAATCAAAAACATTATAACATAAGATTTTGGTTTAGAGCCTTATGTTTCAAGCTAATACTTCACCCATCCTTAACAAGACTACAGAATATTTTGTCACTGTAGATAAATGAAGCATTCACCTACAATGTGCAAAACCATATGATCCAATTACAACCAAAATACATATCATCCAATTACAACAAAAATACATTAACAAATGTATCGAACAATAAAAGTTTATATAGTCAACATAACTATTTCTTTTGATTTAAAAAATAAAATAAAATAAAAACACTTGGCAAACCCTCAATAATAATCACCCTACTTTAAACTTCATTCTTATATTTTTTAAAAAGCATCTAACAGTCGATGCAGTGATGTAATCCATTTAAAACATATCATTAAAAAGGCATCTATCTATTGATAGAGCCATGTAAATCCATTTACTTACACGAGATTATATATATTTAAAGGATTAATAGAAGAGATTATATAAATTTATCGAGAGATATTACACATAGGAAATTGCAGTCCAATCATTTGAGTTTAAAAAATAAATAAATAAATAACGAGTGATATTTTAACTCATTTCAAAAAAAAGGAAGATGGTGATTTACATTGAAAGTACATTGCTTCTTCGACTCCCATGTGAAGTTCCCAAGAGCAAACAAGAGATAAAGAAAAGAAATTCAAAGACGTTCATATTCTATCTTCTATCAGTTTTTCTTAATCCTTGTGGAAATCCGCTAATCACATTTTCTTTAAATTTTAGATTTTAACTTTAAAACCTAAATCTTTAATTTTAAATTCTAAATCCGAATTTACATCTCCTATGTTCTCTGCTGTTTCCCTTGAAAATATATTTATATTCATACACACTGAGAGCAACTCCAAAAATGCATAGAGCATTAGAATATAGCCATACGTGAAGGTTTCCAGAGAACAATGCCCTTGAAAACACGTTGAATGACTGCTGCATCTTGAGAAAACACTTTCCATGTACATAGATAACCAATTTCATCTAAAAGGAATAAAAGACAAATCTTAATCATGTACAAGAAACCTTTGGTAACATACATTCTTGATTTAGAAGAAGATATTGTAATCTACATCTTGGAGAGGAAGAGATCGTAAGTCACATCTTGGAAGGTTTTGATATAGTAATTTTGTGTAGCTGTGGACATGCCTGGTGAAAGTAGGTAGCTGTTTGGGGCATCTGCCTCTTGAGCACCACCTAAATCAATAAAAAAATTGGCCTACTTTCCGTACAAATGGAAGGGTAAACTTCACAGCTTTCATGGGATACCAGTATGGCAGTTGTTTTGGTTTTTAAAAAACAGACGTTGAAACCAAGTCCACATTAACATGACAATGACAACTTTGAAAAAGTAGGATGACTAGAAACTAGAAGAAAAAAGATCTCAAGTTTTAATTTTTTTATCACAAACTTCATTATAAGAGTTAAAATTATATATACAAACCTCAAATACTTTTGAAGATTAAGAATATGAAACAAAGCCCAGGATACTGTACAGCTCAGACTCAATACCATCATGTCATGTCTGATGTTTCATGAGTGTGGACTGATAAGACGGCCTTCTGTACTTCATGTCCACTTATTGACTATAAGCCATTGGGATATTAACCAATTCAAGTGAACAGTTTCAACAAAGAAATCAGAACTCACGATCTGGGAAAAAAATAGGGGCAAGTAGAGTCCAAACATACAAGGCTGCAGTAATCCACTCTGTGCAAATACGGACCCAAACAGAAGACCAACCTACATCAACAAGTTCCTCAGAATCCTTAGTTGAGCTTGTCCAACCAGTGAGAAGCATTGCAGAGTACATGCTGGCAAGAGCAAAAATCAAATGGAAAAAGGTATAGGAATAGGTGACAGGGCGTCCCTCATCATTCTTTTCATCCTTCTTTTCATCCTTCTGTCCTTCCTCTACATCTTTAGATTGTAGCAAAGGCTTCTCAGAACCTGCAAATGAAGTTGCCAAGCACACCTTTATTAAATAAACAATGCAATGATTTGTCAGGGTTGCAAACTTTTTTATCTACACCATTGCAACTACAGAAATTTGGGCACAGTCATAATGAAACAAGTATCTATGCAGAGCCGACAGGAGTGTGGTCTAGTGGCAAGCAGCAAGGTGATCAGGCTGTATTGATGCTAAGCCTCTGGCTCAAAACTCCCCCTCACCAATGAGATTCTATAAGAAGTATTTCTCAAAAAAGAAGCAGTATCATGAGCATCACAATAATAATACCTCTGCGTGGAGATGTTGGGGGTGAAAGAAATGTAGTTGAGGATCCAGCACGAACAGCAGAGTAGACCACTGAAAGAACTGTTGTCAGCATCCCAAGAATGAGAGTACCAGTAGAAACAGCAGCTGTATGATTATGAAGCCCATTGCATGTATAGTCCCTAGGTTCACTTGAAAGTCCGCTGTAGCACAAGTATGCACAGTATACAGATATTACAGAAGCAGGTAGAAGACTTCCATTCACCTGTTCCAACAGTGTGCATATGCAGATACGGACATTTAGTCTATAACTGTTTTCTAGCTGGCAAAATTAAGATGGTTACAATATTGCTCATACACAATCAATATAATGCCTGCAGCAATGCTTTCTAATCAGTAATGTTCACAAGAAAATTTTACAATTGCTATTTTGTTACATCTTGTTAGGATTACTATCACACAGCAGTTGTTGAAACACAACGATAAAGGTAAGACTGTTCATTTAGTCAAATGTTCAAAAGTCAGACATCCCCTATAAATTATTGACAAAACATAGACAAATAGAACTAAATGTTGCAGATACAGCTCCAACATCCACTCCCAGTGACATTCAGTTGAGGGCGCTGTCCACGAGTATTAGTGTGTTGTGTATGTGAAATAAAAAAGTATTAGAAGTCAGAAGGCAAGTGTCATTTAGATGAGAGTGAGTTGAGGTTCACAATCTGATATAACAGGCATGCCACCTATCACTTGTATTGAAATATTCTTGCTACGATTATAAACTGTTTCTGAATATTTCCTGCACATTTCATTTTTCTACAGCTTCTAAATATTTCACACTAAAGACAGAAATCAAGATGGAATATACTCTGCTCAGATTTAAATTTTGAAATAGTTGTTATGTTTTTCTTTAATGCCCCAATCCACCCATGGTTTGTGGTTTGCCTTTTCAAGCTGCCCCCCGTGGTTCCAACCTCACCGGGGACATGTTCTTAAGTAATACACCTCATGGACACTACAAGCAGGCTGTTATGAATTCACCCTTCATGGACTGTTCAACCCTGTGAAAGTGGGATCGCATATAATTATTTCAATCTAGCTCATGGAAGATTCAGTTCCAATTGGAAAAAAAATCCCAATTCAAACTGGAAATGTCCTGTTACCCACCCCACCACCTGTGGGTAGTGTATATAGGAGAAAATTTTCTCCTAGATGGTCCTCAGCCAACAGCCAGCAGCCCCTTGAAGCCACCAAATAGCTCAATGTGCCATTGTCTCCACCACTTGAGCCAGCCCAGCCATGTGGTTCCTCGATCACTTTTCATGAATGTATGTCTGAAGGTGGGCCTCCCGACCCCAAAGGTATCACTTTTGATTGGTATAGTAAAGTAATTTTCCTTACTTGTCATGGGCATTTTTGGGCATGGATTGGTGGGACAATTCGGCGGAAGGAGCGGGTTAGGCTTGTATTTTTGTCTCCACTGCCCGATTTCATGGTTACCCTTGTAACCTAGTCTCGTGGGATCTCCTTTATTGACCATTTGGTTTTTGGGTTGGCACTACACAGGAAATCCCGATTATGGTTGTGTGGTCCCGCTTCCCGATACCACCTACATCACTCCCCTTCCACTCATTTTAGCACCATTCTTCTATTTTCCCATCCGGGTCCACATAGGGTTAGCCTTGCCCCTCCCCTTGTCCACACCTTGGGTCGGGTCTGGAACGATGCCCTGGAGGTTGATGCAACTAAAAAGAAAAGAAAAAGCATAATTTGGCTACTCTCAACAGGAAATGTACCACAAAATGGAAAATATGGCCGGGACATACAAATTTAGCACATGGGCAAAAGCCAAACATGAGCTCTACCCCTTATCCGTGACCATCACCCTAGTTCCCATGGGCCCTATATGAGCCCCCTCTATCATTAAGGAACCCATGATTGTCCCAACCCCTGGTGGGCACTGAACCGCTCCACCTCAAGGGGGTATTCACTGCTACATATTACACACCATACTCTCATCCCCTGGAGCACCGAGCAGTTATGAAGAAAAAACAATAAAAGGCAAAAGGCATATGAAGAAGGGTGGAAAAACAAAGGTTGGGGTAACTCATGTACCACAATTTGCTCCCTCCTACACTCATATACCCAGGTGTGGACTTCCCTTATCACAACTACCCTTGCACCTTGACATGTGGTCTGGGTGTTTCCCCTGACCCCCACTCCATTCCATTATTATGTCATTTGCCACCTACCAATTACGGGGTGTACCATGGACATATCACCCCCTTTAGAGGTTGAAACCACCAAATAGGGTCTTTGGCTAACCGCCTATTGAGCTTAGAGACACTTGTACATACCAAAGCCCATTATGGAAGGTCATGCCACCATGAAGTGCCCCATTGATTCTATGACTTGCAAGCTCTTTTACTTGATTATTCTAATGACTTGTTGTATTGGAGGGCAAGGGGACACATTGGATCTTATGCAGGATTGCAGGTGAATTCCCATTTGGGGCGTGGTCCCCCTATACAAAGTCCCAGCCCTCCGGAGGGCCACATTGGCACTTGTAGAGTGAGCGTTGAGAGCCATGGGCTTCCTCCATAGTTAAGATTACTTCCCCAGCAGTGTTCGTTGATTGCTCCTATTCCACCTTTTGGATGGATGATGCACCTGGTTCAACATGTTGAAGAATGTAACTAGGTTCGGTCTTCATTATTAATATATTTGTCAAAAAGAATTTATTATTATTAAACGACTTGTTAAAGCATGGGTTTCATGCTTGGGTCATATTTAGATGAAGGTCCCCATTGTGGACTTCTAGGTTGGTCATTACAAATTTAAATTGACTCATTTTGGGCTTTTAAAAAATGTAATATAGGTTGTTTAAAAGACTCCTCCATCAAGTCATCTCCTTCAAGGTCATCATCCTCAGTCTCTTCAGCAAATCTTCTTCAAAACAGCATCTTCAAGTCGACCTCAAATTATCTACAAGACAACATACTCAAGTTAGCTCAAACAAGAGACACATCTTTTCACTGGGACATGTCAGCCTATTATCTATGAGAGAAAACTATAAATACCAATCTAAGTACCTCGCTCAAGCTCAGAAGTTCGGATCATCTTTTGCAATTCAAATCACTTCAGAAGTCCAAAAATTACAGGGGTTGCAAGTTCGATCAAGCTCTATAATCTCAGCGATATTTTCGGTGTAATTTCAGGGATGAAGTTTCGGTATTACTACAGGTCAACCACAGTCTCATTTCAGTGCTACCACAGAAATAAACTCGGATGCGTCGGTGCTATCTCAGTTCTACATGAACTCGATGCTACTCCGGTAATGCTTATCACAATAAATGTTTCAGTGTCATCAAGATGGAAGAATCTCAGGGAGGAAGATCTCAGAAAGAATGTCTCGGTGTTATTGCAGTAATGAGGATTGGAGTTTCGGTGCAAGCAAAGGAGATCTCGGTGCTAACACAATGAAGGGATGACTTGGTGGAGAGAGTATCTAGTTAGGGTCTTGGTCGTCTCATCTTGAATCTACAGAAGGAAGAATTTTGACCGGGTTTTCCCCTAAGAGTGGGGTTTTTCCCAGGCGTGTGCCTACATCTTGTCTTATTCTATTTGTTCATTGACATTAATCTTGATGATAAGAAAAGATAAATTGAAAGAACAAATTATAATAACAAAATATCACAAGATGATGTCATAACAAGAGAAATTAATTAACTGTCATTTCTCTAACATGGAATCAAAGCTATGATCATGATTCAAGGCAGTTTGAAGATTAGTGAGATCAAGTCAAGAAGGATTCAAAGGCATCATGTAAGACTAACTTCAGAAGATAAGTTCAAAAGGTCCAAAATCATAGTAAGACAATTCAAAGAATGGGTGATCAAGCTCGGTGCAATATCAGTGCATCCTTAGAAAACAAGTTCAATAAGTGAAAGAATACAAAACAAATTTGGATCAACTCCTGTGGTGAATCTGTGTTAGCTTAGAAATTGGTTCAGTATCACAGAAGATTTCAGGCTCATTGATATGTTTGAAGCACTAAGTGTTGAAGCCATGATAAGGTTAATATATCCAGTGAAGTAAGGTCTCGGTAGTATCTCAATCTCACAAGAAGGTCACGGTATCTTCTCACAGTCAATGTTTCGTAACCTCAACTCGGTGATATTTTAGTGATGCCATAGTAGTATAAGTCTCGAATACTTTTTAAGTATTGTTACAGTGGTTAAATAAAATCACAGGATACCTATCATTCACTACAAGTGTACATGGACTCAATAATGTGTATTGTTATAGTCAGGAACCAAGTATTGGGACTACAAATTAAAGGTATGAAATCACAAGGTATGTATATAAATATCTGAATTTCTATAATCCTTGTTTCTATCTAGTCTAAGGTCAAGAATGTAGTATTAAACCTTAATCCTCTCCCTCTAGGGTTTACAAGTAATTTAGAATGTTTAGTAGACGTCCTTGAAAGAAGGAACAACTTTTCTAGGATTCTATCCCCCATAGCTACATAGGAAATCTATTTTAAGAAATTAAATTATGCCCTTGGTATCACAGTTTTGCATGAAAGCATGTATTGCAGGTATAAGAAGACTGTGACTTATAGGAGCATGAAGGAAGGTATCACAAGAAGGTTTGTCGAGAAACAAAGGTATGTCTTAAATTATAAAGCTTTGTTCATTCTCTTTGGCAAATCCATTCTACACTACTAACATTTGTTGTGACTAGCTCTCTTGAATCTTAAAAGATTCTTGTTTGGGATGATTCATCATCTGATGAATCTACCGACCTTATACATCTCTGGTTGTTTGCATAAAAGGAACCCTAAAAGGTTCTCTGGAAAACCCTAACTAAGGGTATGTTGATAATGTGTGAAACCTTAAACCTACTTAGGGTTATTAATAAAGAAATTGATATACTGATGATGTCGTGTTTGGGATTTTGATATGATCGTGAAAGCTCTAACTTATTAGAGCTGAAATAATGTTGTTTGAAATATCGAACCTTGAAAGTTTGAAGGTTTTCTCTGAAAAGAACCGAAACCCTAGGTTTTGGTTAGGTCTACAAGCTAAATCCTTGTTATGAAAAGCCCTAGGAATGAAACCCTAGGCATATGCTCATTTGATTAAAATCCCTAGCTTAGACTAGGTCGGTATATGTCTAATATATTGATATTGTTTGACATATGATCTATTCTTGCATGATGATAATATCCTAGATAGGTGTATTGACCAAATTTCTAATGGTCATGAGTCCTAGGGTTTGGAAACAAGCCCTAGTCAAAGTTCGAAGTTTCTAGGATGATGATTGAAGAGTCTATGGTTTTACATCTAAGTCCTAGTAATGATTAAAGTTCTCTAGTATGTGTATTCATCTGAATCTATATAATGTTTTCTGAGAATTTATAAATGGAAAATATAGGGTTCACATCGAACCCTAGTAGAAGTTATTTATGCTATGATTAAAATCTAGGGTTTACATCAAACCCTAGTAGAAGCTATTCATGGTATGCTTGTTTTGATTAAATGAAATCTAGGGCTTACATAAAACCCTAGTAGATAGTCTATCATATGGCTTTTGAAAGTTACCTTTATTTTTCTTTTGACTTATTTCTAGGGTTCGCTATATGACAAAACTAATCTTTTGTCGTCTTGATTTTGTTGCTAATACGATTCAAGGTTTGCAACAAACCTAGGCTAGAAATTTGAAGTATTGAAGTATAGTCCCTTGACGATGCTTTCGCTACTACAGACTTTATTATGACTAACTTCATGCTTCTATAGATCTGGTTGTACTTGTTGTCTAAGTTGTGCAAGTACATCATATTCAAGGTTGATGAAGATGTTCGTAAAAGAAGTTAATATAATAAGCATGATAAGAAGGATAGAAGCCATGAAAGATTCTCCAACACCGAAGGAAGAAGTTAATCTCCCTACATTAAGAGGGAACCTGGATAAAAGAAGAAGTGATGGTTATGGTTATCTACTTCATGTGTCATGCACTAGACCAGGACTAACAGTCGTAAGTCTTAGTGAAGGCCATGAGCAAGAATCATAGTCATGATTGGAGAATGCTTTGTTGAGGTGTTGTTGTAAAGAAGGAAAGCAGGATCTGATTGAAGAATATGTTGTTGCATACAAAGTACGAAAGGAAAGTGTATGATGAAGGAATCTTCTGTTAAATATTTGGTTGATAGTCCTACTATGATAATTTGAGAAGCGAAATCTAGAATGACCCTGGAGGTTTGTATTTGAGTATGTACATATGAAAGTATATTATTGATGGGGGTTGTGTTTGTACAGGTGAATCTCTCAAAGGTTTTTGATAGCATGTTGGTTACCGATCAGTTTGATCAGGAGAGATTTGTGGTCCTTGACCTGCTGGATCAAGGGGTGTTGAAGCTTTGTGAGTGAAGCATTGCCTGGGAGGACATCTGGCCAGCACTTTCTGTTGATGTCTAGGTCCTGAAGTTGGAAGGGTGGTGTTGGTCATTGAACTTTGACACGCACCTGGATCCTTGGGTTGATGGTTAGCAAGTAAGCCCGATGGTACCTAGAGAGGCTGAAAGCTTGAGTCCATCTTAGTCCCACACGAATAGATTGCCCTGGTCAGGAATCTAGTCCGTGGCATTGCAGTGCCTAAATTGTTGAGAGACCAAATGGATAGATTGCCCTAGTCAAGAATCTAGTCCATGGCATTGCGGTGCCTAAACTTCTTCATAGTTAAAGTGAGATCTTGCATGTAGTTCTTTAATTACATATGAATACCTCCCTAGTTAAGAGGGAGTGTTGAAGAATGTAACTAGGTTCGGTCGTCATTATTAATATATTTGTCAAAAAGAATTTATTATTATTAAATGACTTATTAAAGCATGGGTTTCATGCTTGGTTCATATTTAGATTAAGGTACCCATTATGGACTTCTAGGTTAGTCATTACAAATTTAAATTGACTCATTTTAGGCTTTTAAATCATGTAAAATAGGTTGTTTAAAAGGCTCCTCCATCAAGTCATCTCCTTCAAGGTCATCATCCTCGATCTCTTCAACAAATCTTCTTCAAAACAACATCTTCAAGTCAGCCTCAAATTATCTACAAGACAACATACTCAAGTTGGCTCAAACAAGGAACACATCTCTTTATTGGGACATGTCGGCCTATTATCTATGAGAGACAACTATAAATACTAGTCTAAGTACCTCGCTCAAGCTCAAAAGTTCGGAACATCTTCTATAGTTCGGATCACTTTAGAAGTTCTGAAATTACAGGGGTTGTAAGTTTGATCAAGCTCTATAATCTCAGAGATATTTTCGGTGTAATTTCAGGGATGAAGTTTCGGTATTACTACAGGTCAACCACAGTCTCATTTCAGTGTTACATGAACTCGGTGCTACTCCAGTCAATGCTTATCACAGTAAATGTTTTGGTATCATCAAGATGGAAGAATCTCGGGGAGGAAGATCTCAGAAAGAATGTCTCGGTGTTATTGCAATAACGAGTATGAAGTTTTGGTGCAAGCAAAGGAGAACTCGGTATAAGTAAATCTCGATGCTAACACAATGAAGGGATGACTTGGTGGAGAGAGTATCTAGTTAGGATCTTGGTCATCTCATCTTGAATCTACTGAAGGAAGAATTTTGACTGGGTTTTCCCCAAAGAGTGGGGTTTTTCCCTGGTGTGTGCCTACATCTTGTGTCTTCTTCTATTTGTTCATTAGCATTACTCTTGATGATAAGAAAAGATAAATTGAAAGAACAAATGATAATAACAAATTATCACATGATAATGTCATAATAAGAGAAATTAATTAACTACCATTTCTCTAACACACCATCCCCAACCGGCTCTACAGATGTACCATACACTTGGCAGGTTTTCCAAGATCCCGAAGATTGTTCCCCACGGCAGAGGGAGGTCTTATGTCATCATTTCAGCCCTTACAGATGGTCTACAAGCACTTCTGATCCATTTGGAGACCCATGAGGATGACCTTGTGCCCCCACACCCACTTGGGAGCACCACAAATTCTTTCTTGCAAAATAAGGGGCCAACCCTTTGTCAAATATTATGAGAGACCATTTCTGCATCATGGCACCCTTTGGACTTCATTAGGCCTCCTTAAAGGCAAAACGACTCACTTTTTTAATCATTTGACCCTCTTGAGCGGCTTGTTCATGAATTATTGAGTTATTTGGTGGGTTTGTCACCAAAAGTTATTGTTATTATGCACATTATTTTATTCTAGGGGCTAAATTAGGTCAAATTAGCTAAATCGAACTCATTAGACATGTAAGGTTGGGAGGGTAACTCCACGAATCTGATTCATTTTGCATGAAGGTGGAACATGGATATATACAAGGAGAGAGGTCTATTGGGTTTCATCTCCCAATATCTCTTCGTCTTCCAATTTAATTTATTTTACTATTTAGAATATTTACATGGATTTACCTAATCCCAAATATTAGGTGTCAACCAATGTTATCAGAACCGAACCAGTCATCGAACCGGAAAACCTTGTGGACCAGGAACCGGTCGGAAGCGGAAAAAGAAACCAGCAAAAAAAAAACGGTTTACCAAAAACACATAAAATATTCATATTTTAAAGAAAAAACAAATATATTCATGTGCATCCATATGAATCCAAACCATTTATACACAAATATGCAAAAGTTCTCATTTATATAGCAAGTAATAGTGCATATAACCAAAATAACACTTAGTGAAAAACATCATTGAACCAAAAATGTTACAAACATCAAGAAGCGTGCTCTAAAAGGCCTTTATAGTCCAAAATAACATCATAGATCATAGTATTATACTACAACATACAATACTACAAGCTACAGCTACAACAAATTAATGATCAAATCATCAATCTTCAATCATCATCAGAATCATCATCCTGATCATCCTCCTCATCCTCATCTGAAGAATGAGTAGCATCCAAGTCTGCAATGGGATTATGGCTTGATTCCCCTGGCCCTTGATTTACCCTCTAAATTTTTGGAGAAAATCAGCTCCAAAATCCTCTGAAATCAACTATGTAGCAGCCCCAACAAAATAAAAATAAAAATCTTCCACCAGTTGCAAAAACGACTGAAGAAAACCCAAAGATCTCTGGGAAAAAAAATCTTTGAAGTAGCTCGAAATCTGCCAACCCAACAACTCTCCAAGACTCCACTCAACTCTTCAAATTTGCAAAAAGTCTCCCTCAGAACAACCCTGCAAAAAACTCTAGATTTTTCTCACCGAACTCAGCACAAGAATTGCAAGAGACTCGAATGAATAGTGTGAGTGAAATAGAGGGGGTGGGGTTGTTTAAGTAAAGCTAGGGTAGTGTTAGTAACTAGGAAAAATAATAATTAAAAAAAAAAAATAATGCCTAGGCTTGTGAACCGATGGAATTGGTTCGGTGCCGAAATCGGTCGGTTCAGTACCGAACCAGTCATTTCTGGTTCATAGGGCCGGTTCGGACTGGTTTTGCCTCCAAACCGGTCAAACCAGCCAGTTTTCCGAAACCAATTCGGTTCCGATAACACTGGTGTCAACATCCCATCCCCGCCCCTGCCGCCCCCCTCCCCCTTAATCTAGAGTGATGTTAGTGAGTCCAACCATCATTCTGAATCTTTCAAACTTTTACCTTCCGAGCACTTTGGTGAAGATGTCTGCAATCTGCTCATTTGTGGAACAATGTCGTAGGTGGATTGTTTTGGCCTCAACATGATGTCGAATCAGATGATATTTTGCATTGATGTACTTGGTTCAATCATGGAACTTTGGGTTCTTGGCCAAATTTATTGCAGAAGTGTTGTCAATCAAAAGAGGAGTTGAATGCACTTGTTTCTCCTGCAAATATTTCGGGATTTTCCCGAGACACAATTTCCTTCGTTGCTTCAGCTGCTATTACATATTCTGCCTCAGTTGTGGAATCTGCTGGAACTAATTGTTTGTGAGAACTCCAGGAGACAACTCTTGATCGAAGACTCGTAACATAACCTGAATTAGATACCCTAGTTTCTTTATCTCCATCGAAATTTGAATCAGAGTATCCAATCAAGCTGAAGTTACCCACCTGTGTATACTTGAGTCCAAGTCTTGAGTTCCCTTCAAGTACTTCAGAAATCTTTTTGCAGCAGACCAATGACCCTCACAAGGATTTTGCATAAACCTGGAGAGGATTCCAACAGCAAATGAAATGATTGGTCTGGTAGTAGTCAAGTAGTTGAGACTTCCTACTAGCTTTTTGTACTTTTGTTGCATCCTCAAATTATTTTCCTTTAGTGGAAGTGAGCTTTAAGTTATGTTCCATTGAAGTAATCAAAGGATTGCACTCAGCCATGCCAAACTTGTTCAACAAATCTCCAATGTACTTCTTCTGAGATAGGAGAATATAAACTTCGGATGTTGGGTTACTTCAATACCAAGATAGTAGTGAACATAGCCCAAATTTTTCATCTCAAAACCTTTCCTCGATTCCTTCTTTATGGATGCAATGTAGCTCTCATTGTTCCCTGTCATCAGAAGATCATCTACATGCACCATAAGATATACAATTTTTTTTCCAACTTTCTTGACAAACAAAGTTGCATCATCAAGATCATAATGTTTGAAATTTAGTTTCAGAAGATGCTCAGTTAACTTCTCGTACCAGGGTCGCAGTGCTTGCTTGAGGCCATACAAGGATTTTACAAGCTTGCATACTTTCTGTTCCTAGCCCTTCACAACAAAAGCTTTTGGTTGGGACATAAAAACATTCTCTTTCAAATCTCCATTCAAGAAAGCAATTTTTACATCCATTTGATGGACTTTCCAACCGTTTTGAGCTTCCAAGGCCAATAGTGTTTGGATGGTAGCCCATTTTGCTGTGGGGGTAAAAGTCTCCTCATAGTCGACCCCTTCCTTCTGTGCAAAACCTTTTGCGACAAGCTCGGCTTTGTGCTTGTCAAGTGAGCCATCTACTTTTCTTGAAGACCCACTCACAGCCTATTGGTTTGGCTCCCAATGGAGGATCAACTAGCTTCTAGGTGCCATTATTTATCAAAGCATCATATTCTTTCCGCATCGCTTCTTTCCATTCATCATGAGAAGCGGCTTCTTTGAAGGAAGTTGGTTTGAAATTTGTAGACAAATTCAGTTCACAATCATAAGAAACATCCATATCAATGGAATCTTCTACATCACCTCCATTCTCTTTCAAGTGTCTTTGTCAGCCATTTTAGAGGACCTTTCTAAAATGGCCCAGGCTGCTCAGTTGACTGAGTTGGGGCTGAATCAAGATTTAGTCTCTCAATTTTGTCAATCACATCACTCAAAGTGTCATCAGTGATTGGAGCTTCATGCGGGGGAGAGAATGCTTCAGAAGAAGATTCCACAGATTGATCCAGTATAGGAATCCTCCCTTCAAGATGTGGAATCTCATTATCAAACTCTTGAAAAGACTTTGCATGTCCGAATCTATCCAAGTGATCAAGTTGCCGCTCAACAACATTGTCAGTCTTGGAAGATTCAAAAAAGATCACATCTCTAAATATTATAAACTTCTTATTCACTTCATCATAGGGATGGTATGCTTTGAAGGTATTTGAGTACCCTAAGAAGATACATTTGTGACTCCTTGCACCGAGCTTGTTTCTCCCTGAGATGCCTCACCGAAGGAATCTAGCCATGCCATATTTCATAGGGATTTTTGTTTTTGATAAGCATTAGATGGACACATATTTTTTATATATCCAACACATATAACTGCATCAGCCCAAAACATCAGCTTAACATTCTTGAAAAACATCATCGAATGTACCATATTTAATATAGTCTTGTTCATTCTTTCAGCTACTCCATTCTGTAGAGGATTATAAGACATGGTTGTTTGATGTTTGATCCGATGTTGGCGAAGATAGTTTTCAAATTCATTTGATGTATATTCTTTTCCATTATTAGTACAAATAGATCCAATATGAGATTGTGCATCATTTTCAATCCATGCATGAAAGTTCTTGAATGTTTCAAAAGCTTCATATTTGTTCTTCAATAAATAAACCCAACACATTCTGATATAGTCATCAATAAATGT
The DNA here is from genome assembly GCA_034641835.2 of Pinus albicaulis. Lineage (NCBI taxonomy): Eukaryota > Viridiplantae > Streptophyta > Pinopsida > Pinales > Pinaceae > Pinus > Pinus albicaulis. The sequence goes on from CM076579.1 coordinate 1,579,870,891, forward strand.
CATCATATATCTATTACCATTTGCAGAAGGAACAAGCATTGGGCCACATAAATCAAAATGAATGAGTTCAAGTTTTTTATGTGCTCTGGAATGAGAATCATGAAAATACTTTTTGTTGTGATTTCCTAAGATACAAGCATCACATTGCGTAAGTTTCCTAGGAATTGTAGGCAAACCAGTAACACCATTTTTCTTCAACAAACGAAGGTTGTCATAATTCAAGTGTCAATCTAGCATGCCATAAAAGACTTGATGGAAATGTACTTTCATCATAGTGAGAACCGTATGAAAAGTTTTGTGCACGAGCAGAGGTTCCTTGAATCTTTGCAGCTTCAAAAGTCTTTCTTCTTCTATCCCAGTCATGACAAGTGAGTGATCTGACGCTTTTCTGACCTCAACATTGCCATCAAATATGTGAATGGAGTGTCCTTGCTGGCGGATATGGCCCTGTTGACCACACTTTGTCAACGACCCCATAGTGGTACACCCCCATTTTTTCAAATGGGATTCATCATGTTCGACGTGTTCACGCCATTCAGATTCCATCATCAGTCGACAGTTTTATAAACGATGTAAACCCATTCTGCATGTTTATGATGTAAATGATCTAAGTAAGACCATCATGTATGTAACAACCTAGGTAAGCCTAGTATTTTGGTGACGACTTCTATCCTAGGAGGTTTTTTGTCTCACTGATTCATTTGTGTTTCTCGACACAAGTGATCGACAGAGTTTTTCCTTCCAGCTTCACCCCAAAGCTAGGGTGGATTTTGTTGTCAAGATACTAAGTGAGTCCTAGTGTTTTCTATCAAGTCTTTGTAAAGTAATCTGAGAATGATCCTAGCTAATTGGCTAGATCATTTTATTGAAGATTGCTAGGTCTACTGGATCATGTTTTGAGTCGCAGAATTGGGTAACTATTTGAGAGTCTATACAAATGGGTATTCTCCCTTTATGTGTCTAAATGGATTTATCTTATGTAAAGAGGGTTGGAAAAATAATTAAATCCCCTCTCAGTCAATTAATTAAATTTTCTGACCAAATTAATTAAAAAATCCTAAGCCAGAAATTTAATTAATTCTAAGTCCTAGGTGAGATAAAATTCTTCAAAGGCAAAATTCGTGGGTCCTTAAAAAATAATTTTTTAAACGTCACAGGCCAAGGGAATATTGAGAATTTCAAGAAATTTTGGACCCTTGGGCCTTGGGGGTTGAGTCAAAGTCAAAATTTTGAGGTAATCAACTCAAAAATATTATTTTTGAGTTAATTAAAATGGAATTAAATGATAAATTCGAATTTCCTCAAAATTATAATTTCAACAGTCCAAATTAAAAGATGATCAAATCTTTTCGACGGTCGAGATTACTTTGACATGGATAAACCGAACTAGCCGTTGGAGATTTTATCTTATAAATTAGAAGTCTTTGTCAGTCTTTCAGTCATCCGATCTTTGGATCGTGCACTCGCTCTTGAATCTCTCCTGTAATATTTTCTGGAATAATACAAACAAAGACTTTGTGGTTTTATTCTGATGGTGGTGTTTCTCTTCAGTATTTTATGGTAAACTTGTTCTTAAAACTCTGCTGGTGATTATTTTAATGGATTGGTGATTAATAGCTCTTGTAGAGTAATCTAATGTACAGGTATGCTTAGGTTACTGGATCTAGGGTAAAAATATTAATTGGATCGAGTTAACAGTTATCTCTAGCTCATGAAAATATTATGTTTTATCACTATTTCTCTATTAATTTAACAGTTTAACTTTAAGTGTGCAGAAATCTTCCAGATTTAATTTGGGTGTTTGGGGAAGTCTTAGTTGAAATCCGAATTTTAAATCTGAGTTTGCTGATTCTGGGGAAGGAAAAAATTTTAGATTTTATGCACCGGTTGTCTGAGTTTCACTGCCATCATTCCTGCTATGCGTATTTCACTTGCCAGCATCCGTCCTGCTCCCTCCGCTGCCCATCATCCATCTCACTGGCTGCTATCCTCACGCTGCTGTTTTCACAATGCCTCTTTTCCTGTAGGAGAAACCCCTCACGTTGCCTGAATCCCTGTGTTCTCCCTTCGACCTCATCGCATTACATTGCTGCCATCATCCCTTGATCCTCTTCACTGCGTCCTTCACTCAGCCATGCCCTCACGACTCCTTCCAAACCTACATAAACCTCTTCACGTAAAAGAGCTTTTAGATTTTCAATTTTTTTTTTATTTGGTTTTAGCTTTAATTTTTTTTTATTTTTACTTTGCTTTAGTTTTAATTCTAAACCTTTAATTTTTAGTTTTAGTTCTAGCTTTAGATTTTCAATTTTTTTACTTTGCTTTAGTTTTAGTTTTAAGTTTTTCTAATTTTTACTTGGCTTTAGTTTTAGTGGTAAGTTTTCTTCGATTTTTTAATTCCTTTGAATTAGTTTAGCTGGCGTAAGATTCGATTTATTTTTAGAATTTGATTTTTGTTTTTTTTAGATTTTGAAATGTTAAGATATAAAAAATGAATAAAAAATTTTAATTTTTTCATTTTTGGTAGAAGTTTAGTTTTAGTTGTATATATATTTTTTAGTTTTATTAACTTTAGATTTAAAAAATAAAAATAAAAATTGAAAAGGGTCCAAAAACTTTAATAAAGTGGTTCTGGATTTAAATTTTCCAATAAGTCAAGGGTGGATTTTTTTATCTAAAATATGACTATAGGAAAATTTTAATTTTCTGAATTGGAATTACTTGGAATATCATTTAAAATTCAGAATTTATTGGAAATGTCTGGCATTTAAATTCGATGGTACTCTCATGATAATATTTTTTGTTTCGAATTTAAATTGTTTCGAAGTTTAATGCTTAGTTGTGGTTGATGATTGTTGAGCTATCTTTAATTGTAGTTTTGAGTTGCTCGAAATTGGTTATTAATTGCTTTGGTCAACTTTGAGAATATTTCAAGTGATGATAAATTACATGTCTTTATCAAACATTGTTAATGCATAATTGTGAGGGTGTTTTTACTGAATATCATTGTGGTGGATTGATTTTCCAGAGCAGCAGTTACACATCAATTACTTGATTTTAATAACGGGATATTTTGACTCCACAAGGCACTGGTTCTAAACTTTAAATCTAATTCAATCTATAAAACCTCGTTAATCTGAAAAAGTACTTGGTCATCTAACTGTATCTCCTGAATTGGTTGGTTTCCAACCAGTTCTCCTTCTTCATTTTCGTTAGGGCCTACCTCCCTTAGCTTGCAAGGAGACAGCTTAGATAGAGAGATTAGGGATCAGGCTGACAGCCCCCGATCTGAGTCATTGTCGCGGTGCCTAGACATTCTGTGCAACAACAGGACCAAAGACAACAAGTTTTTCCTCAACTCCAAGAGGTATAGAACATCGTGTAGAAGAAAGCCTGGAAGACCAGGTAGTTTGAGCCTAACGGTGCCAAGCCCTGATGGCTTGAGTTTTGACTTGTCTGCAAAGTATATTGCTCCATCAACATTATCAGTGAATTCTTCAAAGAAATCCCTTCTGAAAGTCATATGGCAAGTTTCTCCTAAATCAAGCATCCAAGCATCTTTCCATGAAGTAAGTGAAACATTGAATAAGTCTTCAGTTACTCCAATGTTGCAATGTGCCACAACATAATGAGCGGATTCAGGTGCTTTTCCTTTCCCTTTACCAAGTGTTTTACCCTTTTCCTCATTTATTTCTTGCTCAATTTTGTCCTAAGGCGGCTTACATGTGGAAGCATCGTGTCCATCTCTATTGCATTGTATTAGATCAGACCTTTCTCCTTGGAAATGTCTGCCCCCCTGCCTCTAATATTCTTCCTTCCTCTTCCTCTTCGGCCACCTCTTCCTCTAGACGAATCTTGTGCATTATTCTTCTCTTTTTGTGCAAGGCACACAGCTTCTTCAAAAGCATGAGGAGATGTCTGCTTCCCAAAAGCCTTCTCTCTCTCAGCAAACTTCTTCTCAAGGGAGTCAAAGGTACTCTCCTTAAGGTTGCCACTTTCTTGCAATGACTCAAGCTAATGTGAATAGGTGGGATATAGTGCCTTGACATAAGCTATGAGAGGAATATCTATTTCAACACTAGTGGCTTTTATGTCATGCATAATGGATCTTACTTCTAATGCTAAGGCAAGAGAGTCATCATTTTTCAACTCAAGGCTGAACAACTTGATCATCAATTGAACAACTTAATGATCAGAGTGTGAGTCATACAATTCCTTTAATTTCTTTAAGGCTTCAAAAGCATTTGAAAATGGAGAAATATGGCAACTCACCTCTTCATTTAGGAACGCTGCAATCAAGGCATAGGCCTTGCTGCTCTTATTTCCCAAATGGCAAGCTCTTTGTCTGAAGTGGTATTTTTTGATGCATTGTCTCCTTCTCCTTCACAAATTCTTTTCCATAGCTCATTAAAAATTAACGTGTGCTTTATCTTCCTCGACCACTCATGATACTTCTCTTTTCTAAAGAGAACCACTGCAACAATAGATATAAGTAAATGCATTCTCTAAAAACTATCTGTTTTCGATTTCCAAAATAATTATAGTCTTACTCTCTTCCTTTGTGATATCTTCTATTTAGGTAAGAAATTGATGGAAAAACTTCACTCTTTATTATACTATGTCAAAAATTTTAATATGGCCATATATTCTATGCATATACATTGTCACATAATAATTACATACCACCACTCATATATCATATATCATGGCTCCAACTTATATCAGGGTTTCAAACATGCCCATCTTACATATATATTATGGCTCCACTCATATACACACCAACATAATATGCCATTTCATATAATATAACCATAAAAAACTTCAATGAATTGTAAGTACCCAACACGGTCTTCAAAACATTCAACAACGAATGCACATACCAAACAATCAATGCACATATCTCAAAAAAACTTCAGCATTCACCATATACGGCGACCATTCAACACATAGTATCATCAACGCAGCATGAACCGTACCATTCATACCATTGAAATGTAAATGAAACAACCTTGCACCAAAACGCAGGAGTCGAATTGTTACCAATTGTTCGACACCATGTAGTGGCAATATATACAAGAATTGCAGGAGCTACCATCACACCATAAGCACTACACAGTCTCCAACATATTGCAGGAACAACAAGACTCAAACGCACCGAGCACAATTCACAGCATAGTTCACACACAGACAGCTTCCAAATGCATCACGAAACACAAACTACGACCTTTACATCCCAATAGAGTTGTGTTCAATGCAAAAAGATATCAAGCAACGATGCATAGTCGCACACCCTTCAAAAGCACATACGCACTCACCAAACACAGGTAAACAAACAGTCAAGGAGCCCACGATCTTCACAACGCTCACCAAGGGAAAAAACGTTTCATTAACGAATGGACATAGGATACAGAGAATAAGGCAAAGAATTTGCAGGAATTACGATGCAGAAAACTAATTTAGGAGTTGGCTCTGATAGCATGTCAGGCCAGGAGGGTAACTCCACGAATCTGATTCATTTTGCATTAAGATAGAACTGGATATAAACATGGAGAGGGAGACTATTGGGTTTCATCTCCCAATGTCTCTTCGTCTTCCAATTCCATTTATTTTACTATTTACAATATTTACATGGATTTACCTAATCCCAAAGATTAGGTGTCAACAAGACATTGTATAAATAGATGAGAGTTGATTCATTCTCTCATCATCACTTGGATTGGATCATTTTCTCCTGTGAGATTTTTGCTATCCTTCTTGGAGGACGAATTTGAATGAATGGATGAATTTTTATGTTTGGATCTCTTTCATTTTGTCTTGGAGCTTCACTATTAGAAAATAATGATGATTGGATACACTCTTTCTTACATGTAAGTACTCTTTTAATGTTATTCTTGTTATTTTCTTATGTCACATGCATGTTGTTGGGGATTTCTGCTATACTAGGCTGAAATTTACTACTTTTCTTATGCAAAATTGTGGAAATTTGTTCTTTTATAGTGTTGCATCATGTCATGGGCCATGTATGAGTGAGTGAATACTCCTAGAGATGTTTCATCGGAAGATTATCTCAATAAGTCATCATATATTGCAAATCAAAGTGTAAAGACCTTGAAGCAATTGTTCTCATGCCCTAATGCCATGCAAAATTGTTCTAGAGGCATCCTTGACTAAGTGAATCCATTCCAAGCATTTGAATCTCCTTGACTCCATATTCCCCAAAGGATTAGGCACTAATCCTCCATCGGTGATCACTAAAAAGCTTATATCTCTCACCTTCTTCTCTTTTCTAGGCCTAGCCTACATAGGTCACCTAGGGCATCAATTATATCACAATCTAGCCATCCAAACACTTCGATTTTTGGTCCACAACTGCGTGTGAAAAATTTTGAATATGGAAACCCTATTGCAATATCTTGATTTACTTCTCCTACTTGTTTGATTTAATTAACAAGTTATTTTCTGAAATATTCAGTAAAATATCAAAGTAAACACAACTGCAGCCTACACATACATACAGATCATTTACTGAAGCATAACGCACACATGACAAAGGACATAGTATTTTTTGGACAATGTCCCCGGAAAAACCCAATGCGGGAAAACCAGTGCAGCAGCTCTTAGAAGGTTTGTTTATTAAGCAGAATATCTGAATACAATCAAGGGCACCAGTAGTGGTTTGCCCAACAGAGAAACCACGGAAAATGTACCTCTATCACTCGGAGATAGAAAATATGGTTGATTCAGCTGAGGCTTCACACCTTCTAAATCGCTGAATACAAGCCCTTTCTGGCCCACTGGAAATCCCAGCGTTGCCTCTCTCGACACTACGTCAGCTCTGCGTAGCTGCAAGAGCCTCTGCGCAGCACAGGCTTCTCCTGCGTCACCCCTCTAGGATCAGCACTACCTCTGCGTCACCCTGAAGGGCCTGCGTCAGCCTCTATGTTGCCTCTACGTGAGCCTAGATGGGTTGTGTCCCTCCTGCTGGGTCTCTATGCTGCCTCGTACGGATCTGCCTCTCTGCCTATGTATTCTCGGCCTCAAATCTGAATATCCCTCGTCGATCTACCCCTCACTAGCACTGCAAGCTCACTCGAAAATTCTCAACAAACCACGCCCCAGAATTTCAACTTAGCTCAAGTGCAAACGCTCTGTGTGTATTCTCCAACTGACCCCAAGCCTTCCTTTAATACTTTTCTCGTTGAACATTCAACAGTCGTGATCTAATCTCTAATCAATGGCTAAGATTAGAAAATACTTGATCCATGTTGCTTAGAACATTCTCACCCACATGTTTAAATTAATTCCCTTTAATTAATTAATGTCCCTAAGTTAGACTTAGGGTCTCCATTAAAATAATTAATTTTTGGAATAACTTAGGCTTCGGGTGGAATTTCTCCAAACGATTTCTGGGTCTTGGAGATCTTGACCCCTCTAAAAGGTTTCGGAGCTAGAGCACATCCAATGATACCCAAAATCTCGACACTCCCTCTTAGCGAGGAATGTGCTCTAGCAACACTTCACTCCAGAAGCGTTACTCTGATCTCTGGCATCGGTCCCCTACACTATTGATGCTCGGCCTGCTGCCCTTCATCCACTGCGCTGCTTCTTTCTGTACTGTTGCCCATGGCACTGCCACTGACACTGCCACATTTGTACTTCAGCTCCCTCTCAAATGTTGCATCATGCTGCCCATAGCACTGCCACTGACACTGCCACATTTGTACTCCAACTCCCTCTCAAATGCTGCATCATGCTGCCCATAGCACTGCCACTGCTAACTGCTACACTGCAACTCAGTTGTTGAGAAGCAATCACTAAAGGACATCACCCAACAATTGACAGACAAGTCATTCTGGCTGCATCTCATCACTGAAGCACCCTCTGTTGTTGCTCTATGTTGTCTCTCTAGAGCCTCTGCGTTGTTGCTGCTCTACATTGTGTAAGCACTGCCCCTCTGCGCTGCTTAAGTCCCATAAGCCTCTGTGTTGTTGCTGCCTCTGCACTACGCTGCTCCAATCTTCAGCGTTCTAGCACTGCCCTGTGCCTCTCTATGATCCTTTGCATCCACTAACTCCAGTCATTTTGCTACTGTCTTTAACGGCTCTCGTATGTGATCCAAGAGTTTGGGCACCCCAAGGATCCTGTCGCCACCATACAGATCTATGTCGCCCCACCTCTTCTCTCGAGGTACATGAGCACTCATAGCCACAACATCATCACTGCCGCTATTCCCTTTCGTTGTTGCTGCCTTGGAATCTGAATCTTCCTTGCCCTTCTTCTTTTGAGGACAAGTATTGGCGAAATGTCCCAATTCGCTACATCTGAAGCACCGGACCTTGGATAGGTCCTTCTTCTTCCCTTGTTGCCTCTGTCCCTTTGATGCTAGGGTTGCATTTTCCTCCTCCTCTTTCTTAATATTGACTCCTCCGCTGTTGAATTCCCTCTTGGCTATTCTCCTGATCTCCTCCTGTCGAAGGATTGCCCACATGTCCCCCTAGTTTGGAAGTTGTGCTCTACCCAAGATACTTTGGACAAAGGTCTCCCAAACATCAGTGACTGCATTCAGGGCAGTCCTCACTATAAATCCATCATCAAGAGTTGCCCCCATGGAAATCAATTGGTCTCAGATAGTCTACAATCTAAAGAGGAAAGGATCGATCTCCTCTCCCTTGTGCATCTGGAACAACCAAATATGATTCTCCAAAAGCATCTTCCTGTGGACGGAGCTACCTTGACACAATGTGGTTAATGTCGTCCACACCTTGTTTGTTGTCTTCTTCTCGGCAATATGTGGAACCACGTGATCTTTTACTCCATCCATGATCAAGCGTTTAGCCCGCGCCTGATTTTCATTAAACTTCGCTAGGAGAGCAGCATCAGTTCGAACAGCCAAGACGTTCTCGGCATGATCTATGATGCCATATTCTTAAAGGACTGACAGGATTCTGGCTTTCCAGATAGCAAAGTTAGACACACCGTCTAACCTATCTTGATCTCTCAATCCATGCGGGGCAATCTCTGCTCAAACTGTCGAAGCAAGTGCTCTTTTACCTTCTACTGCTGCTACACTCAGCAAAAGGCCGGATCTGAGTTTCTTGGCGATAGAAACCCTCTAGAGAATATGCTCCCTCTGACAAATGATTTCCCTCCCGGAAATCCTTCACCAATTTTGTCGAATCGGCCTTCTACGATCACTCCACTTGATCGAATCTCAGATTTCTTGGCTAGAAAATCTGCTAAGGAATTATTTCCCCTTACTTTGTCAACCATACTAGGCACATTTTTGCACAGGAAAAAACGATGCCCCACCAGCAACTTCGAAGATCAAAAAACTGTACTTCCAGCAACGGCAACAGGCACAGAGTCACTCCCTCTTAGACTGCGTCACCCTCTTGGGCTTGCGTCAGCCTCTGCATCAACTCAGCGTGAGCTTGACAGGCTCTGAGTCACCCTTCTAGGTCTGCGTGAGCAGACAGACTCTATGTCACCCCTGCAGGGTCTCTGCGCTGTCCCTCTGGTGTTGCGCTACCTCTTTCTGAATCTGTGCAGCTTCAGCTGCCCTCTTGCGGCAAAAAAATCTTCAGCCCTATGCTGATGGCTTCAACTTGATCTGCAATCGCTCTGATACCATGTGAAAATTTCTGAACATGGAAACCCTATTACAGTATCTTGATTTACTTCTCCTACTTGTTTGATTTAATTAACAAGTTATTTTCTGAAATATTCAGTAAAATATCAAAGTAAACACACCTACAGCCTACACATACATATAGATCATTTACTGAAGCATAACGCACACATGACAAAGAACACAGTATTTTTTGGACAATGTCCCCGGAAAAACCCAATGCGAGAAAACCGGTGCAACAGCTCTTAGAGGGATTGTTTATTAAGTTGAATATCTGAATACAATGAAGGGCACCAGCAGTGGTTTTCCCAACAGAGAAATCACAGCAAATGTACCTCTATCACTCAGAGACAGAAAATATGGTTGATTCAGCTAAGGCTTCACACCTTCTGAATCGTTGAATACGAGCCCTTTCTAGCCCACTGGAAATCCCAATGCTGCCTCTCCCAGCGCTGTGTCAGCTTTGCATAGCTGCTAGAGCCTCTGCGCAGCACAGGCTGCTCCTATGTCACCCCTCTGGGCTCAGCGTTGCCTCTACCTCACCCTGAAGGGTCTGCGCTGCCTTTGCGTGAGCCTAGTTGGACTACGTCCCTCCTGCTGGGTCTCTGTGTTGCCTGGTACGGATCTGCCTCTCTGCTTACGTATTCTCAACCTCGGATCTGAATATCCCTCGCCGATCTGCCCCTCACTAGCACTGCAAGCTCACTCGAAAATTCTCAGTAAACCACAACCTAGAATTTCAACTTAGCTCAAGTGCCACTGCTTTGTGTGTATTCTCCAACTGACCCCAAGCCTTCCTTTAATACTTTTCTCGTTAAACATTCAACAGTCGTGATCTAATCTCTAATCAATGGCTAAGATTAGAAAAAACTTGATCCATGTTACTTAGAACATTCTCACGCACATGTTTAAATTAATTCCCTTTAATTATTTAATTTCCCTAAGTTAGACTTAGGGTCTCCATTAAAATAATTAATTTTTGGAATAACTTAGGCTTCGTGTGGAATTTCTCCAAACGATTTCTGGGCCTTGGAGATCTCATGTGTTCTAGCCCCTCCACAAAGTTTTGGAGCTAGAGCACATCCGATGCTACCCAAAATATTAACATTGCATTGATGTTTGCTCTATAGGCCCTCTAAATTTGAAGCAAATATGACGGTGGGATCTCGAGATATAGCAAGCCCTAACTCTAAGATCAATTCTTGCCCTTGGTTTCCCTTGGCTAGTGACCTCATAGGGATCACTGAAAATTTCTTCTTTTATCCCATTCTCCTCAATTAGGTCAAGCACACCCCTGATTGATGAACTCCACCTTCTTGACCTAATTTTGGGTCCACTTGGACTCGTGTGGTCCCACTTCTTACCAAGGCTAATCTTTCAAAGACCACTTAGAAACCAAGTTTCCACAAGGATTCTAAGGTCTAGCAATCTCCTTGTGAGTCTTATCTTCAAACCCTAGCCCTTGAAACCCTCTTAGCCCTTCCTAGAGAGCCTTTCACCTTGCTTTCTAGGCAAGCAAGCCATATATTTGAGCCTCTCTTGTGAATAGGCTTTCAAGATCACCTTTCATCTTATCATTGATACATTCATTATCGTGATCGTTATCATATCGGGTCTCCTCCCATCGGTGAAAGTCCGTAAAGAACAAGGAGCCTTAGCTGAGGTGACAATGGGCTCTCGCTCCATTGTTTCCCTTGACCTAGTAGATGCCCTATAGGATCCCCTCCTAGGACCCCTGCTAGTTTGAGCGGTAACATGTCCTACAAAGCTAAGTATCTTTCTTTGTGGAGAAGTTTGTGGTGCAGTTAAAATGGTTGTTGGATTTTAAAAAGGGAAATTATTATAATTTGCCTCTTTCCATGTCTAAAATAAATTGCTCTGATAAATCATGTTAGTTTCTGAAGAATATCCATGAAAATTCTGCTCTACTTGAATGAACAAATCTGCTAACTTGTAACCCAAGACACAAAATTTTCTCTACTTATTTGCGACGAAATAGGAATATAAATAAACACAGTCACACAATTGACAAAAACACAATATTTTCCATGGAACACAACTGGGAAAACCCTCTACTTGTTTCAGAATTTTATTGATATAATTTTGAGCATTAGATCTCTTATAATACAACCTTGTTTCAATAGAAAAACAGTCTTGTTCTTCCCTGCTTGTCCTAAGCTGAAACACCTTGCAAGAACCCTAATCTTGCTTCCCTATTTCCTTTGCACAAACCCCAAGGAAATTCTCCTCTATCAACTACACACAGGTTTCTCCTTAGTACGCCCTTCCCACCCACAAGCTTTTGCATACAAACTTGTGCTTTCTATTGCCTTGTCTCACCAACTCATGCTCACAAAACAATTGATCAATTTTCCGCCTTCGTCCTCCTTATAAGAAATTTGCATTAGCTAAATCTGGCAAGTTTTATTCAAGAAATCACACTTATGATTGTTGGGTTAACTAAGTCCAACTGACTCATGCAACTCGTCTAGTCTTAATTTAGAACTTGAGAATCAATCACTTGTCTTTTCCAATTCTAACTCGCACTAGAAGACAACAAACTGAGCCTTCCACTACTGCATATCAGTCAAACTACTTCATGAACTGTCCTAATTTTTAGGAACTCGCCCTAACTTTTAAGAACTCGTACATGCTAAGGAAAAAAAATTGGTTGTGGTCTCTTTGACTAAGGCACAAGTCAAAGAAGGACCTTTATCGCTACTATTTTCAACACTCCCTCTTAACGAGGAAGGTTCTTCTGGAAGAACCTCGTCCACCTGGATCTATCTCCAATACTACCACATTCTCCGATGTTGTAGTTGCTCCCTGTAAACTAGAAGACTTCCCTCCTTTCTTCTATGAAACCTGATCTGAAGACCTGTTCTTTCCCATCATGCTTTGCAAGTCTATCGCCTCAGTCATAAGTGCCATGTACCCTGTGTATCTTTGTGGTTGTTGCCTCTGGTTGAAGGTGATACTGGAAGATCTCTCATGATCTCCCTTAAACAAATCCTCTACCCACTTGGCTCAAATTCTCCCTATACTAGGATTCACAGATTGAGTAGCTGCCTCCACTCACCCTGAGTTATGATCATCATCATCTTGTTGGTCGCCCCAACTCCCAACTAGCTTAGACTCAAATTGAGACACTAGCTGAGACTCCCTCTTGAGAGCTTTGTCCTGCTCTTTCTCAACCACCACTTCTCTACTTTGCGCTCTCCCAGCCTAGTTGCTCAAGTCTACACCTGTCTCTACCTGCAACTTGTAGAGATTCTTCACCCTCACCACCTATCTGCTTCTTACATCCAGAAGATAAGTGTTGGAGGGAAGTTTTACCTCTGTTGAAGATGACATCATAACCCTTGCCTCAAGGGTAGCTACCAAAACAAGTTCCTGCCTCCATCCTGGAATATAAAGAACATCTCTAAGATGAAGGAGATTACCTGACTCCCTCTGAAAACTGACAGTACCAACTCCTCTAGCTGCATACTAACCATCATCTCTTAGCTCAATCTAAAACTGCGTGTCCTCCTTCTGGTGGCTGAAACTCTTGTTGTTTCTAGTCATGTTAAAGGATGCTTCTAAATCAATATACCATTTATTGTTCTTTGTTAAGTTTTCCATGCAAGCAATCAATGAGAAATCTTTCTCATACTGGGCAGAAAATGCATCTACCTCTGTTGATGCAACTATGTGATCCTTACTGGACACCTTCTTCCGCTTAGGGCACTTAGTGGCATGGTGTCCAAACTCATGGCAATGGAAGCACTTGATCTTACTTAGATCCTTCTTCTTGCCCTTCTGACTAGACTCGGCCTCTCCTTGGCCCTTCTTGCCCTTGGCCTTGCCTGCTAGGGCAAGGTTCTCCTTGTCCATTGTCGTAACTATTCTACTATCTCTGGCCCCTCTCTAGATCTCCTCCTAAATACAATTAGTCCATAACCTTTCCCAACTGAAAAAATTATCCCTGCCACTAACAGCATCTTGGAAACCCCACCAAGACTTGTGAAGTCCTAGAGGAGCAAAACTCACAAGGTCATGCTATGGTACAGTCATACCCACACCACCTAGATCATCTCGTACCTGAGTGAACATTGACAATGCCTAACGATGGGCTCATCCTTGCTCATCCAGATACTCCTTAGTTTTTCCTTAAGAGCAAGCTTCCTAGTATCATTAGAACTTTGATAATAATTGTAAGATGGCTTGATACATCTCATATGTTGTCTTCTTCTCATGGATATGAGGAACTATATGATCTTTGACCCCTTCTAGAATAATCTGCCTTCCCTTGATATCGTTCTTAGTATGTTCAGTGAATTGTTGGGGATCTTGTGGTGGTGGTATAGTATGCTTCACAAATTTTATCACCCCATTACCCTCCAAAACTATCATAATCCTCCCTTTCAATGGAACAACGTTGGATGCTCTCTCTAAACAATGATCTATTCTCAACCCTTGGAACACCATTCTGCTTACTTAGAGAGTTCTCCAACACTTGTGAACTAGGGCTGATTCACTAGCCCTCTTGGCTGCCCTTTAGTCCTTCAAAGTTCGGCCCCAATAATTATGCCTCTCCTATCAGTCTTGTAGTCCTTGACTCCTTCACAAGGACTGAACTTAGGGCTCAATAGACAAATTCTAGCAACCCTCCAATCTGCTCTCAAGCTGCCACCAAACCTATCCCAAACTGAACACCATCAATCTAGCAAACCATCAACATGGAAGGACATACATACCTCCTGAAAGAAGACTTTTTTCCATCTCTGAAACACCTCCGCTTTTGCACCAGCTTCTGGGAATTACGGCCCTGGTTAAGTCTACCTGTAGCGGCTGCTACAACCCTCCTACTCGACCTCCAAACCACCTTCAGAACTGCCCGGTCCTCTCTTCTACCTAGCCCTACTTCTACTCTGATCTTGCGGCTTACTCAGCCCCTGTTCCAGATCCTAATTAGACCTTGTGGCCCTCCAACACTAGGCTACAGGAGCTCAGCCTCTTCCCAAAAATTGCACAGAACCTGCGGCCAGTTCTTGAGAGAATTGGCACCCAAGACTATGCACAGATCTGCCCTCAACATTTGCTTGCAACTGCCCTAAACTTGGCCTTCTTCAAGCACAGAAAGAACCCAAAACAGATATCCTTCTTCTATGATGAATTCGCACTTGTGATGAATGTGTTTATTCAAGCACTGATACCATGTAGAATATCCACAAAAATTCTGCTCTATTTGAATGAACAAATTCTTCAAGCACAGAAAGAACCCAAAACAGATATCCTTCTTCTATGATGAATTCGCACTTGTGATGAATGTGTTTATTCAAGCACTGATACCATGTAGAATATCCACAAAACTTCTGCTCTATTTGAATGAACAGATCTGAAACTAACTTGTAACCCAAGACACACAATTTTATCTACTTATTTGCAGTGGAATAGGAACAGGAATAAACACAATCACACAATGACAAAAAACCAATATTTTCCAGGGAACCCAACAGGGAAAACCCTCTGCTTGTTTGAGAATTTTATTGATAGAATTTTGAGCAGAAGATCTCTTACAATACAACCCTGTTTCAATAGAAAAAAAGTCATGTTCTTCCCTGCTTGTCCTAAGTTGAAACACCTGCAAGAACCCTGATCTTGCTTCCCTATTTCCTTGCACAATCCTAAGGAAATTCTCCTATATCAACTGCGCACAGGTTTCTCCTTAGTACGCCCTTCCCACACACAACCTTCTGCACACAAAATCTTGCTCTCTATTGCCTTGTCTCACCAACTTGCGCTCACAAAACAATTGATCAATTTTGTGCCTTTGTCCTCCTTAGAAGCAATTCGCATTAGCTAAATCTGGCAAGTTTTATTTCTAGAAATTGCACGAGTGATTGTTGAGTTAACCAAGTCCAACTAATTCATGCAACTCATCTAGTTTCAATTTATAACTTGAGACACAATCACTTCTCTGTTCCCATTCTAACTCCCACTAGAAGACAACAAACTGAACCTTCCACTCCTGCATATCAGTCAAACTGCTTCATGAACTGTCCTAAGTTATAGGAACTCGCCCTAACTTTTAGGAACTCGTGCATGCTAACAAAAAAAAGTGGTTGTGGTCTCTTCTACTAAGGCACAAGTCAAAGGACCTTTCTCGCTACTATTTTCAACAGTTTCAGAACTGATAAAGAAACAGGGCAAATTAAACTGCCTAAAGCTTAAAGAAAGACCTGTTTCCTTGCTCTTTTATGAACAAAGCAGATTTCACATGCATAACTCTTGCTATAATATATCAAAATGAAAATGTTTCTCAAATGCTTTCAAGGATTTTATCAACAAAATATGGGTACAATTAAAATAAAAAGATTCTGGTACCTGAGGATGCAATGCAATGACAGCAAACGCAAACGCAAGTATCAATGTCATGACAATGAAGAAAACATTCAGACTGCAGTCATGTCCTGAAGGGTTGAACCAGTAGAAGAGTAACCCAGAAAACGCAAATGTCACTAGATAGCAGACAATAGATACAACAAGCAATGCTACGTACCTGCAAGAGTATGTATCACCACAATTAACATAAATACAACCTAAATGATCAAGTGCAGCAATTTTTTAGTTTTTATTTTCAAATACATTGGATGGGGCAAGAAAGAGACATCAATCAAGTTCCACTGTAGATAAGAAGAAATCAAGAGTACAAACTTCTGGTCATCAAATAAATGGAAAAAAAAAGTACGAACCAGAACTGTTCATCCTTCGCAACCCATGCATCATTCCAAGTATGTGTGAAATCTAGCAATATAATCACTTGAACTAACAAAAATAGACCAGAACCAAACTTCGACAATGTCTCTGTCATTGACCAAGTAACAGATGTTAGCTTTAAACATCATGAGTATTGCATAAACATATTGAAAATATAGCAATAGTCCTAGCGTCTATTACCTGCTCAACAAAATTAACATTTCTTAATGCAGTATGCATAAATTATTCACACTGATGGAACTGAAATTCATTTGAACTGGTATTGGAACTTCACAAATAAAAGTACTTACCATAAACACTGATGACAGAATTGGGAAGGAAAAACATCAAGACTACCAGCAAAGCCCAACAAATTATCTTCACAATCCATCCACCATGGTGCCAGCCATCTCGAATGTCTTTTTGAGTCTTAATTCCAATCATCATGACAGCAAATATAGTGAAAAACAAAAAGTTTCCCAGACTCACACGTAACACAGCGCTTGTCTGAAACCATTCTTTGGTAGGAGTGTGAGCAAAGTCATTGATCCCTGCAAAATTCAATAGAATGAATTCTATCTAGTATCAATTAATATTTTCTTCAACTATCAGCAAGTCACAGCAGTTCATAGATATTATTCTCATGGCTAGTTTTAACTTTTATACAGAGATTAAAATCCCAGCCAGCAGGCATGCTGAAAATCACATAAACTCTGGGATAAAGTATTATAATGAAGCAGACACCATCACAGTGCTTACTGGGTGAATAATTAACTGCAAAACAGATCCCACGGTGCATGTTGAGTGAATAGTTAACTGCAAAACAGATCCCCTTATATTCCACTTCCAACTTAAAATACAAAGATGTCTTATAAACTGGAAAAAAAATCCTATGTGGTCACAGGCCAAAGTAATTTTCATTCCAGGAAGGTTTTAGCAGGAACACAGACTTCTGAATAGCCTACCTAAAACAACTACTAACTGAGGTAAAACAGTCAGTCAGAGATTGACTGGCATTCCTAGCTTTGGTTCTTGTTGGCTATAAATCAGTAGTTCTATCCTGCAAAGTGTGAACAACTTCCCCCAAAAATTTCATTTGACAAGTGAGATGTAATAGTGTTACTACATTGGTGAACAATCAAACACTGTGGGTGCTATTCTGAGCCTATGAACAAAAACAATTTCATTGAAAAAGCAAGTTACATGAAATTCACTTCAAAAGACAAGAGCTTTAAACTGTGAGGAAATATTCAGGCCTCAGAACTGGGCTACCACTAACCTACTAAAAGCAATAGCTGTTTCTAGCTGCACTATGAAGAATGAACTTCCTTCAGCTTAGAACAGGGGTATCAATTCCACCAAAGTTGCTCAAGATTTGCACACAACCTTATCCCTTTGGGAACTCATGCCACAGAGATGGGGAAGAACACTGGCAGACCCAATGGGAATGAAATACTGGTTAATGGTTTGGCACTCCAACCTCACCAGTGAATACACTTATTTTAACGATTACTAGTATTTGCACTCTATAAAAATAGATGGCTCGCACCCTGTAAGAAAATGCAGACTTCCTAAGCCTCTCAGGGAAAACCCGAATACCAAATAAGCAGAGTTACAACTGAGCCCCAAGCTTCGCCAGGTCAAAATCAAAATATGTAAAGATCTAATTAACTGAAATATAATGTACTGGATTTGGTTGCATATAGCAGGAATAACGGCAATTGCAATCAGGTATTAGGTTTAAGTTTAAATGGACATGTATTCTAGTTCAATCTGGAGGAAATAGCGAGGAATTGAAAATGCCCAGCTGAAAATAAGCAGTGCCTATCATAATGTTTCATTCTTTGGGAGGAAATCTAGAGCAAAGGACCAGGAGGAAATTTTAGATCAGAGAGCACTCTTCCAAAACAAAACTTCTCAGAACATTGAAATATAAGAAGACTTGCATAAAGTCATGCAAATTAATTTTTTTGCCATTATCATTATAGTCAATTATAATCAGTGTTGCCAACATTGCGATAGTATTGTGAAACTCAGAAATTTTCCACTGGCCAGTATATTATTGGCTAATATCAATGTTGCTGAAATCAACATTGGGATAAAACCTGTAAGGGTCCAGAAAACGAAAAAATCTAAAAAATTGGGAAAATATCGACAACCATCAGCAAAATTTAAAATAATAAATAAATTCATTTTTTACAAAAAATTTAGCATCTAAAGCATCCACAACATCAAATAGATGCATTGCCACATATATATGAAAAACAAACTAATATATCAAATGTCTGGTTCTACATCACAAATCAACAGTGAATCATGTCCTGAATCTTGAGTCTTGACTCAGCCTCAAAATATCAATAAAAAATATAATAAATTTATCTCATCATCATGAGTCATCTACAGTGAAATTTGATACATAAACTAGTGATTTCCTCTATACCCCTTTTACCAGCAAAGGTAATGGCTTTTCCTCTAGAGGAAGAAGGCCCTGGGGCAGGCGTTGGACTCTGACGTTCTCCTTTGCTCTCAAAACCCTCCTTACTATTTGCAAAATGAAAGAAAAAAGTCAAAAAATATTCACTTAAATCCAATTTTATCAAAACCGGACCATTCATTGAAGCATTGCAGCCCAAGAATGTGACATATAGACCGGAACCAGAAAAAAAGTGAAAAAAAATTGGTCAACCAAATAATACATAAAGATACAAACTCTGAAAAAAAAAAATTATATATATATGAATCCAAACCATTATACACAAACATGCAAAGTTTGTCATATATATAGCAAGACTGCATATAACCAAAATAGCACGAGTGCAATCCATCTATGAACCAAAAACACATCAACAAAAAGGCCCTAAATGGTCTCTACAATCCAAAAGAAAATCATGCTACAATGAATGCCTACATAATCAAAACCATTGTGTATATTGCGAACCTCATCATCAATATCACTCTCGAAGCATTAAAATAAGATAGACAAAGCTTAAAATGTCAAATCGAAATTTTGTTTGAGTTATAGGCACATTTTCACTTGGGTCGTGATAGAGTTCAACAATCAATGCCACCAACAGAAATACATAGAGAGCTTGGTGCTCTTGATTAAATGCTAGTTCGATAGCCTCATACATGACAGACTACAATGTAAACATTGCAATCAATCCAATCTTGAAACCCTGAAAACTGTTAAGTCTACTGGATTTTGAGAGGGATATCAAATTCTTCTCCATATGAAATCTAATGAGATTGGAACTTAGAACCACTCTCAAACATCCTAAAATAATTAATGATAATGTTAAAAATTTAAATAAAAGGATGAATGTCCTTTTAATTTGAGAATTTAACATTACCATTAATTACATAACATTAGTAGGGTCCTATGGTTGAACATTAGGTTGCCCCACTCATAAATTATTTCCTTTTTAAATAAAATCTATACTTCATCCAGTTCAGTTCAGTCTAGTTTGGTTCTTATAACACTAGTAAAATCGCCCCCCTGTCCATGGCCTGGCAATTTCCATCAACTCGCAATATTTTCACACGGTTTATGACAAAATCATGATTTTTTCACCCACGAAAAATTTGTCAATTTTTTTCAGCCGAAAAACTCAGCTATGCCAAAAAATAGAGATTTCCTGACGACAAAATTGTGCTGTTTGCAGCTTAACATCGAGATATTTTCAGATGGCGATATTATCATGATAATATCATAAATATTGTGATAGTATTGCATGACGACCAAAAATATCACCTGCTTGCAAACTATGATGCTTTAAGTCACTTTTGGGGGGCTTTTTGCTAATTTTGCAAACAGAAAGAAGAGTTTGGAGAGCAGAGGAGGAGGAGACCAGTTTAGCTTGAGCCAAGGATGAGGAGGGTACCATCTTCCTTTGCCATCACCATGTTTTTTTGAGTGGGGATTGATTTCCCTCAACCATGGACACATTTGCGAGTATGGGCATGAATTTCCACCTTTTTTTAAAGATTTTTATAAGGGTTCCTTTACCCATTAGTTTTCCCTCATATTTGCAAGGAGAGAGTGTGTTTTGTTGTCCATCATCAATTTATTGTGGATTAGAGTGGGATTCCCACAACTGATGGTGTATTTGCATGGATGTCCATCTCCCTTTTTTTGTTTTTTCAAACTTTTGATAGCTTTTGAACACCTATGCAGTTTTCCCTATTTTTTTTTATTTTCATTGGACTGTAGGAGATCTACCATTTATGTATCATTTAAATTTGTATTTTTTATGCAAAATTTTTGTATTTTGATTCTAAGAAAGTTGATTTTAATTATTTTCATATTTTTTTGTGTCCTGGGTTTAATAATTACATTGAAGACTAAAAATGCCAAGACATTTGTACCCTATATGGGAATATGGTGAACCCATAGGGGATTCAATAGACAAAATTTGAATTGCAAGTTGTTTAGGACGAAAATGATAGGGGGAATCTCCTGATTAAAATAACACATTAAACAAATCCTGGGAAATGAAATAAAAATCTGCACATAAGCAAGCCTGGAAACCAGTTGTATTGCCAAAAAAGCACTTATAGATATGGATGTAGCTAGAGAGAATAGGGAAGCTGTGAATAATCAGGTTGCAAGTGGAGGAATTACATGAACCAAGGGGGGTAAGAAGTGACAGTAGTTCTTTAACATCAACTTCCACAACGGCCGACCCCTCATCAACCTCATTTCTTTTATTTTGTTCCTAGAACCACACCTAATACACAACCTTCAGGCTTCTATCAACTCGATGCATAAAATAAAGGAGAATAAAGATGCTGACAAGCCGGTGGGTAAGCGTTTTCTATCGATTGACATTCCTTTCAAATTTCAACATTGCCAAGAACAATCCATTATGCCAGCCTATGTTTGATGCTATTGCTATCGTTGGCCTAGGGTACAAGGCCCCTTCCATGATGAGTTGAGAGGACCTAATATTCAAATGAAAAGGTTGATTACACTACTGGATTGGAGGAGTTTAAGGCATCATGAGAACACACTAGATGCACTATAATGTCAAATGGTTGGACTCGTCAAAAGGGTAGGAGACTTCTTAACAACTTGATTAATTATCCTAAGGGAACCATAGCAGCCATTTTTTGTTACCCCTACAGTTTGTATGCACAATTGTGCTACCAACATAAGAGACATATTTGGCTGAAGCATTAGACTGTAAACTGGAGAATTAAATGTAATCTTAAATGATTGTCTGAGGAGAGGACGACAGGGATCCATAAATTTTGAGGGAAGAGCAAGCTCGCTTGTTTGAAAAGCCATGAAATTGCCTTGGAGTTATTACAAGAGTTGGTCCTGACCCAATCGGGCTACCACCGCCTAACAACAGTTTTGAGGCTGGATAGGGGCAGTGAAGGATGCAAGACAACGCCCATCTCTTCTCGAAGATCAAGGAATGACTAGGAAAAGGTTGACTCTTCAAGAAAAGAAAGAAGCACTAAGGAGAGGGGGACACTGACATTGGAAAGAGAGAACAGAGAGACTATGTTTTTTTTGAAAGGAAGGGGCACAAAGGTAAATATATTACGCACAACAGAGAAGTGCATGAGGTTCTGTTGGGGAAGCAAATTCTCCTTCTTGTTGGTTGTTTATTGTTTTGAAAAGTGTCCAAGGCTAGTGCAAAGAGCGTGGAGCTATGGAGCATGACAAGAGAAATCCAAGGCAAGAGTAGAGCTAATTGATGAACCCTGCACTCTGTGAACCTTGTGTGTTAATCCATGTGTTTTGTGTTTAAGGCCGCTAGACTATGTGTCTACGTCTCTGAAGTCAATGGGAATCTTAATGGATGACCAAATCACTATGGTGCTTGCTATATAGTTGATAAACCGCCTAGATAGGGCAATCTAAGTCATTGTGGTGCTTGCTAGAGAGTTGTTAACCACCTAGACAGTGAACTACAGACCCCTGTGGTGTTTGCTATAAAAAGATAGTTGATAAACCACCTGGACAGTGGATTCAATCACCCGGACTAAGAAATACCCCATATGGACCTTCGGTGAAGCCCTATCAATGGACTCATGAGAGTGAGTTACTGTGATGCTCACTATCAAAGGATAGTTGATAAACCACCTGAATAGTAAACTACATCTTTGAGTGCCTAAACCATTAGTGTGAAGTCCCTAGAGCAAGCATTCCCTCAAACTATGGATCCTGCTTGAGGGTGGTCAGCTGCAAGAAAGATTTCAGTGTAGCTAGCATATTGGTTGGGTGGAGAGTTGAAGTCCCTCCTTCAGTTACCAACCATTTCAATATATTCAGATAAGAGTATAAAGAAATGAATATTAGATCACAGGCTCTGATAGCCTCGTCATGTTAATGATGGTTAATATGTCCTTGTATATTCATAAGTGAATGCCTAGAGATTGTTATTACACTCGCTGCTAGCTATCTTGCTTGTTATGGTTTCAATGACCTGTGGGACCATGGAGTTACTACTATATTCATGATTTATAGGCTATTTGTGCGATTCGAGTTGAGTGTATACATAAATGTGTTGGTAGGTGCTTACCTTGTGAAATTTGTTGTAAGCTAGGAATCTCCGCAAGTTTTTCTTATTGCTATTATTCGGATTGTAACTCCATTTATTCACTCAGACATTCATCATGTTAAGAAATGAATGATAAATTTCTTAAGAGTGGGTTGCAGACTTGTGTGAGTTGTTGGAGGCTAAGGTTCAGCTTCAGATTGTGCTTTTCAGGACTTTGGCTTATGGTCTATAGCCTCTTGCCTTAGCATCTCTTCCTTTTCTTCCCTGTTTTCTTAGTGCGTCAAAAGAATCTGGGAATCCGGAAGTCCAAAGTTGGCAGCGCTAATCACTTTGGGAGACAGCTCGAATCTCTCTACAGCCGAATTTTCCCCTTTTGTTGCATAAGTACACAAAAATTTGAAATTTTGGGGGATCTGGCCAAGACCACACCCTTGTGCAAGCCAAATCCACCCTTAACCGGATTTTGCAATATATCCGAGGGTCAGGGGCCAAGGCATCCAGGTGTGGCAAAGGTTGTCCATCTCATGAGAGCCTGAACGTTCATAGGTCTAGATATTTCTCCTTTTGTTTATCACATGGGGGCCATAGCGTATAAAGTTATAACGAAACCCACATCGCATTGTCGGGTTATATTAGTTGAAGCCGTTATCTAGAGGTCTGGGAATCCGGGGGTGACAAAGGCTTGCACATTGGTGCAAGCCTAGATTCGATTAGGGTCGAATACACTAGTATCGCAGTGGAATGCCAGCATTGATGTGCCACAAAGACCATATCAAAGTAAACGTGGATGCCATGTGGTAACATATGTGAAATGGCCAATGTTTCACGAGGACGCGCCCCCCAGGGTGGGGGACGCACTTCCCCGCTCCCCCACGCTCCCCAGACGAGGAAACTCCTGGGGAAACGTTTCCCCACGTCCCTTTTTTTGGGGAAACTCAGGGAAACTCCAGGGGGACTTTTTCCTGGTGACGAAAAGCGTCCCCCCGCGTCCCCCCAATTTTTTTTGCTAATGCTAATAACAATTAAAAACATAAAATATTTGTTTTTTGTAAGCTTGGCAGGACTACATCTTCATCATGTCCAATATATCACCCCGATTAGGGAGGGGAATTGAACTGATGACTTCACATCAAGGAGTGCCTTAACAGAGCACTCAATCATCGTCTATTCAAGAACCCATGGACCTAATAACAATTAAAAACATAAAATATTACAAATATTAATATAATTTTAAAAAAAAATATGAAAATAAAGACTAAAGGATAAATTAAAACTTTCAAACATAATCATTCACATTTCTCATTCCTTTCTTATTAACCCTACGATTTTAGCTTACCGCCTAACATTTTCCTTCTATTGTCGCTCAACATTTTACCTTCCCGCTCGAGATTTTCCTACTGCCGCTACTCGACATTTTCCATCTGCAATTTGTTGTGATTCACATTTACCATCGATTGGGGACCTGAAACATTTGGAGTTGCGATTTTCATTTTGTGACTTGGAGCTGTCGGATTGGAGTTGCAATTTTCATTTTGTGACTTGGAGCCACCATATTGGAGTTGTGATTTATTATTTAGTACTTTCTGAGAAATTTACTAGTAATTCACTGCTTTCTATGTTTACTTTTAGTTTAGTATTCTATGGCGAATTTACTTTCGATGTGCATTGTGTAATTTCAATTGTCAAATGATTAATTTAATTTAGATGTACCTTGCATAATATTAATGGCCATTGCCAAATGATTTATTTAGATGGAACATTGCATAATGTCAAATGATGGATTCAATTTAGTAATTTACTTTTAGATTTACAATTTAACATTGATGATTGCTGAAAAGTCAAATGAGAATTATGATTCATAATAGTCTAATATGAAATGATGATCATATTTATATGTACATTTCATAATTATTAAGATTTACTATTTACTAACTTGGTTATTTACATATTTTTGGGATTTTATTTTTTATTTTTATATATTAAACTTTTAATAATTTTATAATTTTTATGAATCTGATGTCCCCCCGTTTCCCCGAAATTTCCCTAAATTTTGTGGTTGCTTATATACGTCCCCCTTGTGCGTATCCCCGCTCCCGCGTTTCCCCGTCCCGGAAACTCGATGGAACATTGGAAATGGCTGGGTTTGAATGGCCAAACTTCTAGAGTACATATCTTGCAATACCGAAGTCTGATTGTTATAAAATTTATATCAACAAAAGCTCAAAGAGTTGAGTATGATGGTGAGGTCAAAATCCAATTCCACAAATTTGAGAGAAGAGCTAATTGTAACCCAATCTTCATAATAAACCATGGGTTTCGAGTTAAATCAAGCAAGTAACACGTTCCACTGCCCAAGATGAGGTCAGGGGGTGGGAGTGTGGTTATAGGAGCAATGTTTATTAAATTTGTTGATGTTTTTGCACATATTAAAGATGCACAATTGTTGTGTGAGTTGTGGAAAGGATCATTTAGGTGGTAGGTCTTGTTGTCCCAAAATCTAGCAAGTCTGATGCAAAGACTCATTGGGCAGGGCAAAACCTTGTGGCAACAAGAGAGAGTTGCAACTGCCATCTCAGCAACCTTTCTCTTGCTCTTTAGTGGAATTATACCACAAGGGAGGCTTTCTTAAAGCACCTAAAGGATATTCTAATGTTATGGCTCAAGATGATGAGTAAAAGGTCTATAATATTGGACAGAGTATCGACAATGCTTGAGATGACCTAAATTTTCAAAACTAGGGTTCAATTACTCTATGCCTAAACTAAGAATAAGGTTGTTATAAATTAGGGTTTGGACAATATGCAATGAAAAGGTATTCAATGTCATATATCAGCCCTAGAAGAGATCTTAAAATGATATTCAACAACAAAGGATTAAAGATCTTCCAATAAAGACTAGGATTAGACTAGGGAACTTATTTCTATGGTTGTTAGGTATGCATAAACAGAAAAAAGAAGGCGACTTCAGCCCTAAATAAGAGGTATCAACCATGCACTATGCTATATTTTGCCTTTAAACAATTTTTTAGATGCAAATCCTAATTTATGAGCCACAAACGTTCACACAAAATTCACTTTTATGCATCAATCTGCCCTAGAAACCTTAGCAACTAGTCTAGACATCTACGAGAAAGAAGATAAGATCAGATAACATAATTTTATTAATGTCCAACAAATGACCATAAATAGGTCAATGCGACTAAAGGATACAATCAATATGAGTACAATGTCGGAGTGCAAACACAACTCCTAGAAAATGCCAAAGCTAAATCTAGGATAAAATGAGTTGAAAAAGGATACAATAATAGGGCAGTCTCATAAACACATATATAACCAGATCATGTAAAGTGAATAGGTTCAGGGTTGGAGGTCGATAATTTCAAGAATGCCCAAGTTTGATAGTTGACGAAGAGGGGGGCGACAGTGGCGTTGACTTGCTATTGGAGTCCCCTAGATCCAACAAGGAGTTTAGCTGCATGATAATGGGGGGGGGGGGGTCTATAGGAGCAAGGAATACTCCTAAAATCCGAGGCCAAAGTAAAGAAGCTCAGGATAAGTCTATGGCTGCTCTGGTAGGGCTAGGAAGGAACCAGTGAAGGGAGGGGGGGTTGTTTGAGAACCATTTGATACTTTTTTTTTTAAGATAACATAATTTTATGAAGAGGAAAATGAAATTTTAAAAAATTTGTGGATGATCAACACACTAATGATTAGTGCCTTATCCTTCTAGAATTTAATGGAGTCTGTTAGGGTTAAACTTTAAGGGAAAGACTTTGAGTAAGGTGGGATGGCTAGGGCTTCCACATGTAAAACTCTAACTATTATTCTTGTGAGGGGAGAAATTAAATATAGGGGTTGCACATTCTGAGTTTCCCTATAGGCCTTAGAGAAAACAATTTTACATGCAAAATGTAGCAAGATTTCAACAATAATTAAGCATTTAGTCATGGTATAAGGAAAAACCCTACTATAAACATTCAACATGCAAAATATCAATGATAAGACATTAAACTTACAAAATTCTCCACAAAAGGCACTTCTTCCAATCCCAGAATAATGTTTCCATGCAAAAATCACATCCATAAGGAAGTTGCACCAATAAAAGATCACATATTATCCATAGTAGCGAAAAAGGCTAACTCGCACTCTCTTAGAGAGAATGTAATGTTATGTTGACAAAATGAAATGAGGGAAGACTCTATTTATATGAGACTCATCACACTCATTTCTACAATAATACAAGTAAAGAAGCCCTCATTACAAATTTACTGTAAGTGTTCCACAAGATAAAGGTTACAATCCAACCCCTCATAGCTCGAAAAACATAACAAAAGATAAATGCCCACAACTGCGGGAGAAAAACCTCCACAAGTATGATGTCAACCTCCAAATAAGCTATAAACGCCACAAGTAAGTGTCATGTGGGCTAATGAATGTTCCATACTCCAAGATGTAGTTCCAAGATCATGTGCACGCCTCCAAAGTGCCTCCACGTCAAAACATCATCTCCATGGTGCCCAACATCACCCTCTAAAGGGAAATGGGGGTGGCATGGCACTCTGCTACTCAAGCTTTGGCTATAATAAGTGATGTCCAAGCCCTCCCCTGCCATCTCAACGATAACCATCATCATTCGGGCTTCTAAATAAGTAATCCCCATCAAACAGTGTCAAGGCCAGACTAAGGCTATCTTAGGTCCACTACGTACATCATCAATTTTTTGGGAAAACCAAGAGCAACATGGGTCGTAGACCAATGTTGCTCACTCAAAAGTTGTAGTCCTCGGATAGATCTTTCTAACGAGGTATTGAACGCATCAAATGAAGATCATATGGCAAAGTTACGTCCCCGGGAAGTTGATGTACCAATTTACCCAAACGGGGCCCATAGTTTTGGCGCTTCATCTTCTAGGATTAGGTTTTTGGATGTTTAGGGTTTTCCATTGTTTCTCAACAATAAATAGGCCTTCGAGCCTTATTGTAACATAGTTCAAAGGCCTGTAGCCACCACATCTCTTCTCAGAGATAAGCTACCAGCGCCCTAGCTAGTTTATTCCATTTTGTCTATAAACAAATTTCAGTTCTTTGATATTAATGAAATGAAGTGTTATTTCCACTGCATCTTTCTATTTATGGTTATATGTGTATTCTATTGCATTCCTGCATAAATCTGGATCAGTGGTATCAAAGCGGTCTACTCTTTCTCGATCCTTCTTTGCATGTCCCCAACGAGGTCGTCGAGGTATAAGGAGTTAGGGCTCGATCTGGTTGAACCTTTGCAAGGTCAGCCTCGCAAACCCCGACGACCACCCATGGGGGACGAAAAGAAAGATGAGGGAGCAGAAGATCCGATCAAAATATTGCTCAAGGAGGCCCTCGAAAAACAAAGGAACGCGATGATGGATAACTTTGCCCAAATCCTTCAATGACTGCCCACCGGCAACACATCTGCATCCAGCAGCCATTCTGGAGGTGCGACTCCCTTTAAGGTACAAGTAAACTTTGACATTCCCATATTTCAAGGCCAAATAGATGCAGACACCGTAGATAGATGGTGGAATTTATTAGCAGGATATTTCTCGGTTCATGACCTTTCCGACCAGGATAAGATTATTTTTGCACTCCTCAAAGCTACCCCCCATGTCAAGGACTGATGGGAAACCTACTGTGAGAAAAAGGACGAGACGGAACCCTCTCTGTTCTCGGTCGTACCCACTTGAAATTCTTTCTAAGATGCCATCAAGGAACAATATTATCACGTGGGGAGCTATGAGGACAAGTACATACAATGGACTACACTGCGGCAACAAAGGGATCGAGATGTGCATGAGCTGATGAATCTATTCCATACCCTGCGGACAAAGTTGGGTATCAAAGATTCAGAGAAACATTTGGTGCTGAAGTACCGCAGTTGTCTGCACAGATACATTCAGGAGAAAATGGAGTTCCTCGACATCTCCTCGTTTGGTACGGCATACCAGTATGTTGCCAAGATTGAGCAGAAATTCAAACAGAAGAAGCGAGACTTTGGATCTGCGAATCAAAAGCAAAGGAAAGGTGCCCCCAAACCGCAGAACAAAGGACAAAGCCAAGGCATGGCGGCCCATGACAACCTGCCAAAGACACAAGCAAAGAACAACACTGCGAGGCCAAAGAAGGACACAGGAAAGTGGTGTGAGTTCCATAAGAGCTCCACTCACAACACAAGTGAGTGTCGAGCCAAGCGATCGCTGGTGGCCAAGATGAGGGCTTCTAAATCAGATGCATGCTCCAACTATGAATCAGAATCCAACAAGGGGAACGACAAAGGGAAGCAAATTATTGATGCGGAGCCCAACGCCACCATTGCCACTACGAAGATCCAGAAGGAGGAACCGGAAGATCCAGAGGAGTGTCTCTTCTACTCCCAGATGTGGGTAAAGGGTTCCCCGCTACAGTTCATTGTCGACAGTGGGAGACAAAAGAACCTCATTTCAGCAGAGGCCATGAAGCAATTGGGCTTGACGACCACAGCACACCCACAGTCGTACACCATCGGGTGGCTTCACCAAGGACGGGATCTCCGTGTCAGCCAGCAGTGCCGCCTTCCCTACAGCATGAAGCCCTTCACGGATGAGGTATTATGTGACATTGCTCCTCTTGATGTTTGTGATGTATTATTAGGCCAACCATACTTGTGGAAGCGACATGCCGTGTATGAGTCCCAGCCTCGTGTTGTTATTGTTACTTTGGGCAATAAGTTGTACAGGATACCAAAGGTACCACCGCCTGCCACTATCTCTATGGTTACTGCAAAACAATGCAATAAGCTCATTACCAAAACCGGGAAATTTGTTTTCCTAATGATCCGCCCTCAGGGCAAGAAGAAGATTGTGGCCACGACCTCCAGATAGGGCTCCTCCGCACGACATCAACAAATGGACAAGGTCCTGGAGGAGTACAGGGATATCTTCACCTCACCCACAGGGGTGCTTCTGCACTATCGGGTCAAGCACCCCATTGATCTGACCCCAAGTGCGTCGCTGCCCAATGGACCGATCTATCGGCGCTCTGTTCTGGAGAACGATGAAATCAAGAGGCAAATTTAGAAGCTGTTGCAGAAAGGTCACATCCGGCTGAGTTCATCGCCCTGTGGGAGCCCGATCGTGTTGGTACATAAGAAGAATGGGACTTGGAGACTCTGTATTGACTATCGGGCACTGAACAAAATCACTATCTGGAATGAGTACCCAATCCCACGGATTGATGACGTTCTGGACCAACTCAAAGGGGCGAAATATTTCAGCAAGATAGACTTAAAGTCCGAGTATCACCAAGTACCAATCAAACCCTTCAATGTGTGGAAGACTGCCTTCAAAGCCAAGGAGGGCCTTTTCGAATGGCTAGTCATGCCTTTTGGGTTGACGAATGCTCCTGCAACCTTCATGAGGTTGATGGACGACATCTTGCGGCCATTCACCAAGTCATTGTAGTAGTGTACTTGGATGACATTCTGATCTTCAGCCAGACTTGGGAAGAGCACCTCCACCACATCTGATAGGTCCTCCAAACACTGCGGCAACACAAGTTGTGTGCCAATTTGGAGAAGTGCGCTTTTGGCATGACCCAGGTTTAGTATCTATGATACATTATTGATGAACGGGGGGTGCATGTCGATCCAACCAAGATCCAAGTCATTCGGGATTGGCCAGCCCCAACCACTCTAACAGAGCTTCGCAGCTTTCTGGGTCTTGCTAATTTCTACCGCAGGTTCGTGTTGGGATTCTCTCATATCACTTGGCCCTTGAGTCAAGTCACCAAGGGAGGAGTGAAAGCAAAATTCTTTTGGTCGGAATCTCAACAAAAGGCGTTCCTAGAATTGAAACATCGCCTCTGCTCTGCCCCAATGCTCACATTACCAGACTTGCAACAACCATTTGAGATTGAGACAGATGCCTCTAACTATGCTATTAGGGTAGTTCTTACTCAACAGGGGCATCCAGTGGCATATCACTGCGAAACATTGTCCGACACAGTCTGCAAGTATCCCATTTATGACAAAGAAACATATTCCATTGTGCAGGCTTGTCGACAATGGAAGTATTACATTTTGGGGAAGGAAACAGTCATCCACACAGACCACCGACCCCTGCAGTTCATACAAACACAAGGGAAGTTGCAGAACGATCGCCATCAGAAGTGGTCCACATATTTGCAACAGTTTCATTTGAACATCAAGTACAAGAAGGGAAACACCAATAATGTTGCAGACTGCCTCAACCAAACACCAATCGTTGCGCTAACCACCGTTCTCAACTCTTGTGGGCACGAGACTTCTGATTGGCCGCTTCTCTACGAGAGCGATCCAAAATCCGGCCACACATACAAGACACTCTTGGAGGGAACGTAAGTTCCAAATTTTCACCTCCAAGATGCACTATTATGTCACCTGGGACACCTTTGCGTTCCTTCAAGCGAGCGTGCCAAGATGATTTGGGAAGCACACTACAGTCGAGTCACTGGGCATTTCGAGGTCGAGAAAACAGTGGCAGTGTTGTAGAAGTATTTCTATTGGCCGAACCTTCGATAGGATGTCAGGAAGTACAGCAGATCCTGCACTGCTTGTGCCATTGCCAAACCGACCATCAAGAAGCAAGGCCTCTATACTCCGCTACCTACCCCTAGTCGACCTTGGGAATCCATCTCCATGGATTACATGTCGGGTCTTCCTTCTACTAAACATGGAAACGACTATGTTTTCGTGGTCGTCGACAGATACTCAAAGATGGCCATTATGGCGGCTTGCAAGAAGAATATCACAGCAAAAGCCACTACTAAATTGTTCTTTGAACAAGTGTGGGTGCACTTTGGGATCCCACAGTCTATCATCTGAGATCGGGACAGTAGGTTCCTCAACGAATTTTGGTCCAGCCTCTGGTCAATGTTGGACACCAAGCTCACTAAGTCCACAACTTTCCATCCTCAAATTGATGGCCAGACAGAGGTCGTCAACAGGATGAATGTACACATTCTGCGCATGTACAATTCAAAGCATCCACGCACATGGGATGAGAGCCTCCCTTATGTACAACACAGTTATAACCAGGCTCTCCACAGCTCAACCGGCCACAGCCCCTTTCAGGTGGGCTTGGGATTCCAGCCACTACGTACCATTGACGTAGCCATGCCATTTGCGGCTACTCAGGCCGATTCGGCTCATGTCCAGTCTGAAGCTGACAAAGCGAACAGCTTCATTGAGCACATCTGCCAATAGGTTCATGACATATTGGACAGAGCCAATGCTAAGTACAAGCAACGACATGATCAACATTGGGTGCCACACAACTTCCAGGTGGGCGACAAAGTGTGGCTACATTTGCAGAAGGAGCCCCTCACTAGACCTCACCGCAAGCTTCACCCGCTCCGATATGGGCCATACACCATCACCAAGGCTATAGCGACCAATGGCCTTCGAGCTCAGTATTCCACCATTCCTTGGTCTGCACCCAATATTTAATGTGGACCACCTTCGGCCCTACTTCCCACCTCTACTGGACACCTCCAACATTGCAGAACAACTCACACAAACAGAGTTCAACCTAGACTGCATGGAACAGACCACCACAGATTGTATCATGGACATGCAAATCAAGAACACTCGCAAGTAGAAGATCCAATTGTATCGGGTTGTCAAAGCTGGCCAACTCCTACACCACGACAAGTGGTTCACCATGGACCAAGTTCAGCAGAAGTTTCCTCATCTCATGGAGGAAGTCAACGCAATGGGGACCATTGCTTACTAAGGGGGGAGGAATGATCCAGGTGGATATTGGTGGCCACCCACCTATTCCACTTGGGGCCCCACCATTGTTTCTTTCAGTTTTTCAGTTCCCTTAAGTGTAGCACAGTTTAGTACTTCTAGCAGTTTTTTGGGTCTTGAACTTCCTGAGCCGTTTTGAGGCCCTAAACGAAGTTTTTTGGAAAACCGAGAGCAACATGGGTCGTAGACCATGTTGCTCACTCAAAAGTTGTAGTCCTCGGATAGATCTTTCTAACAAAGTATTGAGCACATCAAACGGAGATCATATGCCAAAGTTACGTCCCCGGGAAGTTGATGTATCAATTTACCCAAACAGGGCCCATAGTTTCGGTGCTTCATCTTCTAGGATTAGGTTTTTGGATGTTTAGGGTTTTCCATTGTTTCTCAACAATAAATAGGCCTTCGAGCCTCCTTGTAACTCAACTTAGAGGCTTGTAGCCACCACATCTCTTCTCAGAGATAAGCTACCGACGCCCTAGCTAGTTTATTTTCATTCTGTCTGTAAACAAATTTCAGTTCTTTGATATTAATGAAATGAAGCGTTATTTCCGCTGCATCTTTGTATTTATGGTTATATGTGCATTCTGTTGCATTCCTACATAAATCCAGATCAGTGGTATCAGAGTAGTCTGCTATTTCTCGATCCTTCTTTGCATGTCCCCAATGAAGTCGGGGTATAAGGAGTTAGGGCTCGATTTGGTTGAACCTTTGCAAGATCAACCTCGCAAACCCCAACGGTCGCCCATGGGGGACGAAATGAAAGATGAAGGAGCAAGAGATCCTATCAAAATATTGCTCGAGGAGGCCCTCCAAAAGCAAAGGAACGCGATCATGGATAACTTTACCCAGATCCTTCAATGACTGCCCACCGGCGGCACATCTGCATCCAGCAGCCACTCTGGAGGCGCGACTCCCTTTAAGGTATAAGTAAACTTTGACATTCTCAAAATTTTCAGGGCCAAATAGATGCAAATGCCGTAGATAGATGGTTGAATCTACTAGAAGGATATTTCTTGATTCATGACCTTTCCGACCGAGAAAGATTATTTTTTCACTCCTCAAAGCTACCCCCCATGTCAAGGACTGGTGGGAAACCTACTGTGAGAAAAAGGATGAGACGAAACCCTCTCTGTTCTCGGCCATACCCACTTGGAATTCTTTCCGAGACACCGTCAAGGAACAATATTATCGCATAGGGAGCTATGAGGACAAGTACATACAATGGACTACGCTACAGCAGCAAAGGGATCGAGATGTGCATGAGTTGACGAATCTGTTCCATACCCTGCGCACAAATTTGCATATCAAAGATTCGGAGAGACATTTGGTGCTGAAGTACTGCAATTGTCTGCATAGATACATTCAGAAGGAAATGGAGTTCCTCGACATCTCCTCGCCCGGTACAGCATACCGGTATGCTGCCAAGATTGAGCAGAAATTCAAACAGAAGAAGCAAGACTTTGGATTTGCGAATCAAGAGCAAGGGAAAGGTGCCCCCAAACCACAGAACAAAGGACAAAGCCAAGGCATGGCGGCCCTAGACAACTTGCCAAATCCGCAAGCAAAGAACAACATCGTGAAGCCAAAGAAGGACACAGGAAAGTGGTGTGAGTTCCATAGGAGCACCACTCTCAACACAAGTGAGTGTCAAGCCAAGCAGTCGCTGGTGGCCGAGATGAGGGCTTCTGAAGCATATGCATGCTCCGACTCTGAATCAGAACCCGACAAGGGGAATGACAAAGGGAAGCAAATTATTGATGCGAAGCCCAACGCCACTGTTGCCACTGCGAAGATCCAAAAGAAGGAACCGGAAGATCGAGACGAGGAGCGTCCCTTCCACTCCTAGATGTGGGTAAAAAGTTCCTCGCCACAGTTCATTGTCAACAGTGAGAGCCAAAAGAACCTCATTTCAGCAGAGGTCCTGAAGTGGTTGGGCTTGACGACCACAGCACACCTACAGCCGTTCAACATCGGGTGGCTTCACCAAGGACGGGATCTTCGCATCAGCCAGCAGTGTTGCCTTCCCTACAGCATCAAGCCCTTCATGGATGAGGTTTTATGTGGCATTGCTCCTCTTAATGTTTGTGATGTATTATTAGGCCAACCATACTTGTGGAAGCGACATGTTGTGTATGAGTCCCGGCCTCGCGCTTTTATTGTTACTTTGGGCAATAAGTTGTACAGGATACCAGAGGTACCACAGCCTGCCGCCATCTCTTTGGTTACTGCAAAACAATGCAATAAGCTCATTTCCAAAATCGGGAAATTTGTTTTCTTAATGATCTACCCACAGGGCAAGAAGACTATGGCCACGACCTCCAGACAGGGCTCCTCCGCACGACAACAACAAATGGACAAGGTCGTGGAGGAGTACAAGGGCATCTTCACCTCACCCACAGGCGTGCCTTTGCACTGTCAGGTCAAGCACCCCATTGATCTAACCCCAGGTGCATCACTACCCAATGGACCGATCTATCAGCACTCTGTTCTGGAGAACAACGAAATCAAGAGGCAGATTCAGGAGCTATTGCAGAAAGGTCACATCCAGCCGAGTTCATCGCCCTGTGGGAGCCCGATCATGTTGGTACAGAAGAAGGATGGGACTTGGAGACTCTGTATTGACTATCGGGTGTTGAACAAGATCACTGTCTGGAATAGGTACCCAATCTCACGGATTGATGACCTTCTGGACCAACTAAAAGGGACGAAATATTTCAGCAAGATCGACTTGAAGTCCGGGTATCACCAGATACCAATCGAACCCTCCGATGTGTGGAAGACTGCCTTCAAAGCCAAGGAGGGCCTTTTCGAATGGGTGGTCATGCCTTTCGAGTTGACGAATGCTCCCGCAACCTTCATGAGGTTGATGGACGACATCTTACGGCCATTCACCAACTCATTTGTAGTAGTGTACTTGGATGACATTCTGATCTTCAGCCAAACTTGGCAAGAGCACCTCCACCACATCCGACAAGTCCTCTAAACACTGCGGCAACACAAATTGTGTGCCAATTTGGAGAAGTGCACTTTTGGCATGACCCAGGTTCAGTATCTAGGATACAGGTTCAGTATCTAGGATACATTATTGATGAACAAGGGGTGCATGTGGATCCAACCAAGATCCAAGTCATTCGAGATTGGCCAGCCCCAACCACTCTAACAGAGCTTCATAACTTTCTGGGTCTTGCTAATTTCTACCACAGATTCGTGTTGGGATTCTCTCATATCACTTGGCCCTTGAGTCAAGTCACCAAGGGAGAAGCGAAAGCAAAAAAATTTTGGTCGAAATCTCAACAGAAGGCATTCGTAGAATTGAAACATTGCCTCTGCTCTGCCTCAGTCCTCACATTACCAAACTTTCAACAAACAATTGAGATCAAGACAAATGCCTCTGACTATGCTATTGGGGTAGTTCTTACTCAACAGGGGCATCCAGTGGCATATCACAGTGAGACATTGTCTGACACAGTCCGCAAGTATCCCACTTATGACAAAGAAATGTATTCCATTGTGCAGGCTTGTCGACAATGGAAGCATTACATTTTGGAGAAGGAAACGGTCATCCACAGACCACCGACCCCTGCAGTTCATACAGACACAAGGGAAGTTGCAGAACGATCGCCATTAGAAGTGGTCCACATATCTACAACAGTTTCATTTGAACATCAAGTACAAGAAGGGCAACACCAATAATGTTGCAGACTGCCTCAACCGACCACCGATCATGGCGCTAACCACCGTTCTCAACCCTTGTGGACACGGGACTTCTGATTGGCCGCTTCTCTACAAAAGCGATCCAAAATTCGGCCACACACAAGACACTCTTGGAGGGTATGCAAGTTCCAAATTTTCACCTCCAAGATGCACTGCTATGTCACCTAGGACACCTTGGTATTCCTTCAAGCAAGCGTGCCAAGATGATATGGGAAGCACACTACAGTCGATTCGCTAGGCATTTCGGGGTCGAGAAAACAGTGACAGTACTACATAAGTATTTCTATTGGCCGAACCTTCGACATGATGTCAGGAAGTACATCAGATCCTGCATTGCTTGCGCCATTGCCAAACCAACCATCAAGAAGGAAGGCCTCTATACTCCACTACCTACCCCTAATCGATCTTGGGAATCCATCTCCATGGATTACATGTCGGACCTTCCTTCTACTAAGCATGGAAACGACTGTGTTTTCGTGGTCGTCGACAGATTCTCAAAGATGGCCATTATGGCGACTTGCGAGAAGAATATCACAGCAAAAGCCACTACTAAACTCTTCTTTGAACGAGTGTGGGTGCACTTTGGGATCTCACAGTCTATCATCTCCAATCGGGACAGCAAGTTCCTCAGCACATTTTGGTCCAGCTTTTGGTCAATGTTGGACACCAAGCTCACCAAATCCACAGCTTTCCATCCCCAAACTGATGGCCAGACAGAGGTTGTCAACAAGATGATTGTACACATTCTACGCATGTACAATTCAAAGCATCCATGCACATGGGATGAGAGCCTCCCCTATATACAACACAATTAGAATCGGGCTCTCCATAGCTCAACCGGCCACAGCGCCTTTCAAGTGGGCTTGGGATTCCAGCCACTATGTCCCATTGACATAACCATGCCATTTGCGGCTACTCAGGCCGATTCGGCTCATGTCTAGTCTGAAGCTGACAAAGTGAACAGCTTCATCGAGCGCAATCAGCACATCCGCCAACAAGTTCGTGACATATTGGACAGAGCCAATGCTAAGTACAAGTAACGACATGATCAACATTGGGTGCCACACAACTTCCAGGTGGGGGACAAAGTGTGGCTATATTTGCAGAAGGAGCACCTCACTAGACCTCACCACAAGCTTCGCCCACTCCGATATGGGCCATACACCATCACCAAGGCTGTAGCGACCAATGCCTTCAAGCATAGTATTCCACCATTCCTTGGTCTACACCCAATATTCAATGTGGACCGCCTTCGGCCCTACTTCCCACCTCTACTAGACACCTCTGACATTGCAGAACAACTCACACCAACAGAGTTCAACCCAGACTGCATGGAACAGGCCACCACAGATTATATCATGGACATGCAAATCAAGAACACTTGCCAGCAGAAGATCCAACTGTATCGGGTTGTCAAAGCTGGCCAACTCCTGCACCACGACAAGTGGTTCACCGAGGACCAAGTTCAGCACAAGTTTCCTCATCTCATGGAGGAACACAACGCAATGGGGACCATTGCTTTCTAAGGGGGGAAGAATGATCCAGGTGGATATTGGTGGCCACCCACCTATTCCACTTGGGGCACCACCATTGTTTCTTTCAATTTTTCAGTTCCCTTAATTGTGGCACAGTTTACTATTTTTAGCAGTTTTTCGAGTCCTGAACTTCCTGAGCCGTTTTGAGGTCCTAAACGACGTTTTTGGGGAAAACCGGGAACAACATGGGTCGTGGACCGATGTTCCTCACTCAAAAGTTGTACTCCTCGAATAGATCTTTCTAACAAGGTATTGAGCGCGTCAAACGGAGATCATGTGCCAAAGTTACGTCCCCGAAAAGTTGATGTACCAATTTACCCAAATGGGGCCCATAGTTTTGGCGCTTCATCTTCTAAGATTAGGTTTTTGAATGTTTCGGGTTTTCCATTGTTTCTCAACAATAAATAGGCCTTCGAGCCTCATTGTAACATAGTTCAGAGGCCTATAGCCACCACATCTCTTCTCAGAGATAAGCTAACAGCGCCCTAGCTAGTTTATTTCCATTTTGTCTGTAAACAAATTTCAGTTCTTTGATATTAATGAAATGAAGTGTTATTTCCGCTGCATCTTTGTATTTATAGTTATATGTGTATTCTGATGCGTTCCTACATAAATCCGGATCAGTGGTGTCAAAGCGATCTGCTCTTTCTTGATCCTTCTTTGCATGTCCCCAACGAAGTCGAGGTATAAGGAGTTAGGGCTCAATCTAATTGAACCTTTGCAAGATCAGCCTCGCAAACCCCGACGACCGCTCATGGGGGACGAAACGAAAGATGAGAGAGCAGGAGATCCTATCAAAATATTAATCGAGGAGGCCCTCGAAAAGCAAAGGAACACGATGATGGATAACTTTGCTCAGATCCTTCAACGACTGCCCACCGGCGGCGCATCTACATCCAGCAGCCACTCTGGAGGCACGACTCCCTTTAAGGTACAAGTAAACTTCACAATTCCCATATTTCAGGGCCAAATAGATGCAGACGCCATAGATAGATGGTTGAAACTATTAGAAGGATATTTCTCGACTCATGACTTTTCCGACTGGGAGAATTTTATTTTTGCACTCCTCAAAGCTACCCCCCATGTCAAGGACTGGTGGGAAACCTACTGTGAGAAAAAGGACGAGACGAAACCCTCTCTGTTCACGGCCGTACCCACTTGGAATTCTTTCTGAGACACCAGCAAGGAACAATATTATCCCGTAGGGAGTTATGAGGACAAGTACATACAATGGACTACGTTGCGGCAGCAAAGGTATCAAGATGTGCATGAGCTAACGAAATTGTTCCATACCCTGCGCACAAAGTTGGGTATCAAAGATTCACAGAGACATTTGGTGCTGAAGTATGGCAATTGTCTGCATAGATACATTCAGGAGGAAATGGAGTTCCTCAACATCTCCTCGCTTGGTACGGCATACCAGTATGCTACCAAGATTGAGTAGAGATTCAAACAGAAGAAGCCGGACTTTGGATCTGCGAATCAAGAGCAAGGGAAAGGTGCCCCCAAACTGCAGAACAAAGGACAAAGCCAAGGAATGGCGACCCAAGACAACCTGCCAAATCTGCAAGCAAAGAACAACACCGCGAAGCCAAAGTAGGACACAAGAAAGTGGTGTGAGTTCCATAGCAGCTCCACTCACAACACAAGTGAGTGTTGGGCCAAGCAGTCTCTAGTGTTTGAGATGAGGGCTTTTGAATCAGATGCATGCTCCGACTATGAATCAGAACCCGACAAGGAGAATGACAAAGGGAAGCAGATTATTGATGCGGAGCCCAACGCCACTGTTGCCACTACGAAGATCCAGAAGGAGGAACCGGAAGATCCAAAGGAGGAGTGTCTCTTCCACTCCCAGATGAGGGTAAAGGGTTCCTCGCTACAGTTCATTGTCGACAGTGGGAGCCAAAAGAACCACATTTCAGCAGAGGTTGTGAAGTGGTTGGGCTTGACGACCACAGCACAACCACAACCGTACACCATCGGGTGGCTTCACCAAGGACGGGATCTTCACGTCAGCCAGCAGTGTTGCCTTCCCTACAGCATCAAGCCCTTCACGGATGAGGTATTATGTGACATTGCTCATCTTGATGTTTGTGATGTATTATTAGGCCAACCATACTTGTGGAAGCGACATGCTATGTATGAGTCCCGACCTCGCGCTGTTATTGTTACTTTAGGCAATAAGTTGTACAGGATACCAGAGGTACCACCGCCTGTCGCTATCTCTTTGGTTACTGCAAAACAATGTAGTAAGCTCATTTCCAAAATCGAGAGAAATGTTTTCCTAATGATCCGCCCCCAGGGCAAGAAGAAGACTGTGGCCACGACCTCCAGACAGGGCTCCTTCGCACGACAACAACAAATGGAGAAGGTCATGGAGGAGTACGGGGACATCTTCACCTCACCCACAGGGGTGCCTCTGCACTGTCAAGTCAAGTACCCCATTGATATGACCCCAGGTGCATCACTGCCCAATGGACCGATCTATCAGCGCTCTGTTCTGAAGAACGATGAAATCAAGAGCTGTTGCAGAAAGGTCACATCTGGCCAAGTTCATCGCCCTGTGGTAGCCCCATTGTGTTGGAACAGAAGAAGGATAGGACTTGGAGACTCTATATTGATATCAGGCACTGAACAAGATCATTGTGTGGAATATTTACCCAATCCCATGGATTGATGACCTTCTGAACCAACTAAAAGTGGCGAAATATTTCAGCAAGATCGAATTGAAGTTGGGTATCACCAGGTACCAATCGAACCCTCTGATGTGTGGAAGACTGCCTTCAAAGCCAAGGAGGGCCTTTTCGAATGGTTGGTCATGCCTTTCGGGTTGACGAATGCTCCTGCAACCTTCATGAGGTTGATGGACGACATCTTACAACCATTCACCAACTCATTTGTAGTAGTGTACTTGGATGACATTCTGATCTTCAGCCAGACTTGGGAAGAGCACCTCCACCACATGCGACAGGTCCTCCAAACATTGCGGCAACACAAGTTGTGTACCAATTTGGAGAAGTGCACTTTTGGCATGACCCAGGTTCAGTATCTAGAATACATTATTGAACGGGGGGTGCATGTGGATCCAACCAAGATCCAAGTCATTCAGGATTGGCCAACCCCAACAACTCTAACAGAGCTTCTTAGCTTTCTGGGTCTTGCTAATTTCTATCGCAGGTTCATGTTGGGATACTCTCATATCACTTGGCCCTTGAGTCAAGTCACCAAGGGAGGAGTGAAAGCAAAATTCTTTTGGTCGGAATCTCAACAGAAAGCGTTCGTAGAATTGAAACATCGCCTCTGCTCTGCCCCAGTCCTCACATTACCAGACTTTCAACAACCATTTGAAATCGAGACCGATTCCTCTGACTATGCTATTGGCGTAGTTCTTACTCAACAGGGGCATCTAGTGGCATATCACAGTGAGACATTGTCTGACACAGTCCGCAAGTTTCCCACTTATGACAAAGAAATGTATTCCATTGTGCAGGCTTGTCGACAATGGAAACATTACATTTTGAGGAAGTAAACAGTCATCCACACAGACCACCGACCCCTGCAGTTCATACAGACACAAGGGAAGTTGCAAAACGATCGTCATCAGAAGTGGTCCAAATATCTGCAACAGTTTCATTTGAACATCAAGTACAAGAAGGGCAGCACCAATAATGTTGCAAACTGCCTCAGCCAACCACCGATTGTGGCGCTAGCCACCGTTCTCAACTCTTGTGGGCACGAGACTTCTGATTGGTCGCTTCTCTACAAGAGTTTCGGCCACACATACAAGACACTCTTGGAAGGTACGCAAGTTCCAAATTTTCACCTCCAAGATGTACTACTATGTCATCTAGGACACCTTTGTGTTCCTTCAAGCGAGCGTGCCAAGATGGTTTGGGAAGCACACTATAGTCGAGTCGTTGGGCATTTCGAGGTCGAGAAAACAATGGCAGTACTGCAGAAGTATTTCTATTGGTCGAACCTTCGACAGGATGTCGGGAAGTACATCAGATCCTGCACTGCTTGCGCCATTTCCAAACCGACAATCAAGGAGCAAGGCCTCTATACTCCACTAACTACCCCTAGTCGATCTTGGGAATCCATCTCCATGGATTACATGTCGGGCCTTCCTTCTACTAAGCATGGAAACGACTGTGTTTTCGTGGTCATCAACAGATTCTCAAAAATGGCCATTATGGCGACTTGCAAGAAGAATATCACAGCAGAAGCCACTACTAAACTCTTCTTTGAACGAGTGTGGGTGAACTTTGGGATCCCACAGTCTATCATCTCAGATCGAGACAGCAGGTTCTGTTGACGACTGGAGTGGCACCTCATAATTATGTGAAGACTCCATGCCCAAGGATGAACCAAAGGACACTTGTACCATCATATATCATCAGATAGCATCAGTTCAACAGAGTTTTTAAACTCTACTTCTTCTTCTTATCATTTTCTTCTTCAGGCCTCAGATTCCGCAGCCCTATGGGGATATTGCATATATGTCACTAGCATGATGAATAAAGCCATGTAACAGGCCTAGGATGTTTGGACTCGATCAGCAAGAGAGTACACTTTGGAGTTTTTTTTTTACTTGGTTAATTATTCCTTCATTTTAGCAGCGAATAATTTTCTAGGTTTTTTCACTCATTGCATTACCCCAAAGCCGGGGTGACGGCTTGAAGGTTGAGCCCCTAACGCATCTTAGTGCCTAGAGTCAATGTATATTACCATGCTAGGTCATCTTTGAAATTTCGTGGAATTTGACTAGATCTAAGTAGGATTTTTTAATAATTAAAAATTTCCCGCAAAACGGGATTTTTTAATTAATTTCTATGTAATGATGTAAATAAGTGGCCTTAGGAAATATCTGGGGCGTGTGACCACTCGAAATTCATCCTCAGAGACCCAGCATTATCCTAGCGCCCACTTTGAGGGTCAAAAAACGACTTATGGTCCCTCAAAAGCTGACTTTCATAATGTCAATGGCAAAAAATGAGAAAAAAAATTAATAATTGCAAAAATTTAGAAAATTTTCCAAAGTCAAAATAAGTCAAATTTTGACATGGCAATTATGTGGAGAGGTAAAGGGTGATGTGGCACCTATGTGGGGCCCACCACATAAGGTACAACTCAAGTCAAAGTCAAAAAGCAAGTCAAAGACAGTGAAATACTCCACATTGACTTAAAGAAGGAAATTTGAAATATTACGTAAACTCAACATTTGATTTAATATTAAATCATATGTTAAAAGTGCAAGGCATATAAGTTTAAGCCTTAAATAAATTGAGGACCCCACCTCAATATGGTCTACGCATAAATCAGCAAAGAAAAAGGAATTATGCACATGCCAAATAGAAACTACACGCTGGACTGATTTAGATCCACGCGGGCCCACTCAGAAATTCACGCAGCAATGGAAATAATGGATGGCATAAGTTTATGAGAAAGCTATGATAAAGTATAGTATACCATCACACCTGTACATGGGTCCTTCACCGCAGCTCCACGCAAATCAGCCAACAGTTGTTCAATTCAGCTTATACGCACATGCCAAAATCCCCACACAACAGGAGAAAAAATAAAAAATTAAAAAATAAAAATTAAAAAAAATCAGCGTGGATGTGGATCAATTTAATGAGCAATTCAACGTGGAGTTTGGTGGGAGTTTATACCTATACATGTCTAGCTGTACACAAAACGAACGCACAACAAATTTGACTCTACAACTCCTACGCATAGTAAACACAGCAGTTTGTTGGACAGCAATGGCACTTGTGATAGGTGTCACATACATGAGTTCCATTGTGGAGAATTCGATGGGAGTTTGCTCCCTTATCACCTATGATCATCTACACTTGGCAGCCACCAAATATTTTCACAGTAGAATTAGAAATACTCTGGCCAAAACAGGGGATAAACAGACTTGTCACATGCCACCTACAGGTATTCTACAACAGTCTACAGCCACTTGGAAATTCGTTTTTGCATTGGAATTATCTCCCTTCTCCACTTGTCATGAGGTTCCTCATTGAGATCTTCTCCAATTTTTGTATAAATTGAGTCTTGGGATCTCATTGTAATCATGGTTTTACTAGCTATTGTGCTTGCGGAAACGCTGTTGCTTTGTACACTTTCGGAAATATCAATAAAGAC
The DNA here is from genome assembly GCA_034641835.2 of Pinus albicaulis. Classification (NCBI taxonomy): domain Eukaryota; kingdom Viridiplantae; phylum Streptophyta; class Pinopsida; order Pinales; family Pinaceae; genus Pinus; species Pinus albicaulis. The sequence goes on from CM076579.1 coordinate 1,579,914,971, forward strand.
TTTGGAGTTTCATTCATGAGGTGTTCTTCCTTTTAGAGTGTGATGAATTGTTGATCATTGGTATAATTCCTTTTACTCGTGCTTTGATCTAATTTGTTTCCATATGCTCTTGTATATTTGTTAATGTAGAGCTATCTTACATTGACATTTGATTTAGGAGTATGCTCTAGGTATAGAATGCTCTAGTTGGTTTCAAATAAATCTTTAGAGTTTCTTATCATTGTTTATTGTTAGAGCTATATGGAACTAATTCTTGATTGAAGTTTTGTAGAGGGAACATCTTGTGGGGATCAAAGAATCAAATGTTGGGAGAAGTCTTTGGAGAGACCAACCCACTCTTGATACATTCTCAAAGGAGCTCTCATTTGTTCTTTGAACCTTCATAGTCTTATCTTACAGAGTGGTGGTTTTGCAGGGATTTTGGGACATAGCTTGTATACAAGCCGAATACTTTTAAATTTGAATATCTTTTAAAACATTATACTTCATTGCTTTCATTTTATATCTAAGAGTTTGAAGATGACTAAGCAAAGAGGAGAGTTTACTCGAACTCTTTGGCTTAGCGCTTTGTAAATTGTTGTGCCATATTTTGTGATTTTATCTGTCTAATATTTGATTGGTTTTGTAGCCCTCTTTCCGAACTTTTTCTTGTGACAGCTTGAGTGGACAACTACAAGAAATTACTAACAAGTTGTTGCAAGACCTTTGGGCTCTGAATTTCAAATGAGGAATATAACTCTCTCTCTTCTTTGGTTGTGAGCATAGAAGAGACTTAGCTTCTCTTCTCCTATTGTAAAGTCTGAATTCTTTTGAGCTTTTTAGAAATTCTCATCGAAGAAAAGTCTATGGTCTCAATTTCTATTTGTAAAGACTTTCCTTGGTTTAGAAAAGGCCTCATGGTCATTTCCTTCTTGTAAAATTAATAAAAAAAATTGTTTTTGTTGTGGGAGCGTGGGTTTTACCCATTGGCATCCCTGTCTCTCCATTTCAAATGAGAGAATTTGTAGATGAATTGACTTAGTGGTTTTGACATTTCCATTTTCTTTCACATCACATATGCATGCTCTAATTGGGAAGTAATACAAATCGCATAGTCCTTTAATTTCCTAATTTGCAATCTCATTTGTCATCACTTACTTATGTTTTGTTATCTATTTCTCATTTGGATAAGTTTCACAATATACTACAAGTAAAGAGGCATAGCACTTTCAATTTATGGCAACTTGATTTATTGTTCTAACTATGAAGCATATTTAATTGAATCATCTCCATCTTTTACATAGCACTTGCAAACTCACGTTCATATTATTTAGGCATTTCACTTTGCATACTAGACTTACATCTCTAAAAATTAACCTCCAACCTAAGTTGGTTGTATAGAAATTAGGGACCCTCCACCCCTATTGACTCCTCACTGTGAGACCCGGATTTTGGGCGAGGGTGAGGTCTGGGGACAGGAGTTAAATTAAAAATTGTTTTAGAATTCTACTAATAAAATAAACCAAAAGCACCTTCCCATCACAAATTTACTCGCAATTTTTCTATCTCATGTACTTGTTACTTTGGTGGTTATTTAGCTCATGAATATTTTATGTCATTATCCTTTGTTACTTGAGCACTCTCTTACAAGTACATTTTCATTTATTGCAAATGATGCCTATATGTCTATTTTGGTCTAACACTTGGTTTGCGGGATTATTGTCATTGTATCTTGAATTTCATTTGCGAGCAAGAACTTGTCATTTACTTTAAAGCACTGGTCTATATTTTGAACACATTATTAAATATTGCTCATATACTTATATGCTTTTTTACATCTTGGAATTGAGTCATCTTTGATAAGTAATTCCTTCTAATCAATTCTCGTAGAAACCTCTCATCTTTAACATAGTTTTTCTATAGGGACCACCCCTCATAGCTAACCTAGGAGATAGCTTAAACAGAGAGAGTCGAGATTAGTCTGACAATCCCTTCTCTGAGTTCCTTGCCACCAACCACACCTTGTGGGGTTAAAGGCTTTTCCCACTAACTATAGGTAGGTGTAGGCGGCAAGCGATAACATTTTTGGCATCGTTGCCAAGGACAAGTCTTCTTGTGTATGGGAAAACGACTAACTTTTAGTTTTGGCATATTTGAATTTTAGATTTAGATTCTTGCTCAAGTGTCGACTCCACTCAATCTTAATTTTGCAAGAGTCTCTACTAAGAGAAATTCAAGTGGTCTAGTTAGCCCCTCTCCTGATCCTGAAAGGGTTTTTAGAGAGAGGTTAAATAGACTTTCTCATAGTAGAGCTCTTGCTAGTCTTGGGCAAGAGGCTATTTCTGACATTCATTTGTTGTTTCAAGAACCAGTTGAGCCTAACATCATGAATGATCTTTTTTCTCCTTGTAACTTTACTAACATTAATGGCTATCCTCACAATATCCCTGACAAGGCTTTTGAAAGGTTGCCTTCTTTTCAAGGTAGCAATGCCATTAGCGTTGTATCACATGTAAAGAACTTTAATGTTTGCATCTTTAAGTGGTGTAACATTGCTAACTATGCGGATGTAAAGATGAGGCTTTTTGTTCTCTCTTTGGAAGACGATGCTCTTGATTGGTTCACTGAACAACCTGCTAACTCGTATGATTTTTTACAAGCGATTGTTAATGCTTTCATGGGAAAGTCTGGAGAGAGAAGAGAGAATAGTCATTTGATTAGTGCCATTAGCACCATGAAGAAGAATGAGAATGAAACCATGGAGGAGTTTAACAATAGATTCAATGAATTGGATAAAAGCATGCCTACCACTGTTAAACCTCCTGATAAATTTCTCTTATGTTCCTATTTGGATTCTTTTGGTGTTGACACTGCTTATGAATTGAGAAGGAGCTTGCAACTTTGTGTGTAGCTCAAACTGAAGCTTTGAAAATGGAGAGGGCTAGAAAGCAATCAGGAAAATCTGAGATTCCTGGTTTCACTAGAGGGCCATCAAAATCGAATGATTCCAAAGGCAAGGCCAAGGAAGACACTACACATGATTCTATTAAGGAATTAACTCAACCCATCAAGAGCATGGAAGCAAACCACACTAAAGAAATGCAAGCCATGCAAAGTAGGTTGGTGGCCATGGAAAGATCGCAAGTGCAAAGATTCCAACCTAGGCCAAATAATGGATGGCAAAAGAATAAAGGCCCTCAACAAGATTATAGGCCTCCAAATCCAATGGAATCCACCAACATGGTCGATCAAATTCCTCCTTTTTGTAGGCCATGTAATGAGTTCCATGAAGAAGCCACATGCCCATATGTAAAGAGAATTATGGAAGGTAACATGTTGGGAGATGAACATATAGGAACTAGTGGTCAAATCAATATGTTCTCCATGGAAGATGAAATATACACCATTGAAAGTAATCAAGAGATTAACCATAGTCTTAATAATCTTGGGGTCGACAATATGATTGCAAATCTTGACAAAGTCACTAAGATTTTTGGGGAAAAGCCTACATCTGGACAAATTCTTGCTATGGAAAAACACAAAGGGATGACTTATCAGAGAAGAGATATTCAAGACCGGAATAATCACAGGATTTTTCTCCTCCTACATCAAAATTAAATTTTGACTTGGGCAATTGGGTGAATAATGCAAAGGTTTCTATCCCAGTAACAGAGCTTTTAAAGATACCATCTCAAAGGGCCAAGTTACTAAGTGCAATTGAAGTTACTCAAGGGGAAGAAAATCCTAATAATGAACCAGAAGATGAAGAAATTGTATTGAAAAGTATGAATTGTTATGTGGGGAACAAAGATCATCTGCCATTTTATGTTTCTTTGATAGTGAATGATCGTCTTTTACACAACTGCATGCTTGATTCAGGGGCTTCATCAAATGTCATGACCAAGAAAGTCATGGAGCCACTGAATTTAAGGGTATCTAGGCCCTATCACAACATATGTTCAATGGATTCTAAAAGAATTGAACTGTGTGGGATAATTAAAGATTTACAGGTTTTCCTAGCTGCATACCCAAACATAATAATGACTATGGATATTGTTGTGATAGATGTTCCCGATTCATGGGGAATGCTCCTATCAAGAAAATGGGCATCAGATTTAGGTGGTAGCCTTCAAATGGATTTATCATATGCCACCATCCCCATGCCAAATGATACCTTTGTCAGACTTGATCGGGAGTTAGAGAAAAGATATCATGTTGAGGATCCAAGGAAACCCAACAATGAGATTATCTATAGATCATGCCAGACAGGAAGTGATGTTGTGTTGACAAATTTTCTTCTCCCCTTAACAGAACAGATTTAAAATGAAGAGATTAGGCATAGCTCAAAAGGCTTGGGTATTTCAAATCTTCCATCAAAGCATTTTCAAGACAGAGAAGTAGGATTGACAGTGATTGCATCATCATCGCCATCGCAACTAACCAAGAAGAAAAGAAAAAACGAAAAAATAAAAAAGATATAAAAAATAAGCCTCCAGTTTTGAGCAGGATCACACCTCAACGCATCAAAAGGAAAAGGAAGAGGAAGAGGTTTGGTCTATCTGATGGCCACAAACAAGTTAACAGTGGGGCAAGTCATAGTCCTAAGATAGTCAAAATTTGACAAGGCACGTCAGAGAAAGAGCCTATGGATTTGCCTGTGAGTAGGCAGGTTCTCAAGATGGATTTCACCGAAGACATTTGATGCCATGGGGCATCCTGTGTATCATATTCCTAACCCTATCCCTTGTAAATTTTGTTTAAGTAGTTTTATTTCATGAATAAATTGATATTTTATGCTCTTAGAATAAAATTACCATTTCAATACTTGATTTTATTTGATGTTATTTTGAATGGATACTGCTAATATATATCTTTGGTCGGTGGATGCAGATTCCAGGTTCTTGCAAACTATCACTTCATATCTAGCATGCATCCTCATATGGAGCCAAATGTTAACCACTAGAGTGGCACCTGATGATTATGTGAAGACTCCATGCCCAAGGATGAACCAGAGGACACTTGTACCATCAGATATCATCAGTTCAACAGAGTTTTTAAACTCTACTTCTTCTTCTTATCATTTTCTTCTTTAGTCCTCAGATTCTGCAACCCTACGGGGATATTGTATAAATGTCACTAGCATGATGAATAAAGCCATGTAACAGGCCTAGGATGTTGGGACTCGATCAGCAAGCGAGTACACCTTGGAGTGTTTTTTTTACTTAGTTAATTATTCCTTCTTTTTAGAGGCAAATAATTTTCTAGGTTTTTTCACTCATTGCATTACCCCAAAGTTGGGGTGACAGCTTGAAGGTTGAGCCCCTAATGCATCTTAGTGCCTAGAGTCAATGTATATTACCATGCTAGGTCATCTCTGAAATTTCGTGGAATTTGACTAGGTCTAAGTAGGATTTTTTAATAATTAAAATTTTCCCAAAACGGGATTTTTTAATTAATTTCTATGTAATGATGTAAATAAGTGGCCTTAGGAAATATCTAGGGCGTGTGACCCCTCGAAATTCATCCTCAGAGACCCAACATTATCTTAGCACCCACTTTGAGGGTCAAAAAACAACTTATGGTCCCTCAAAAGCCGACTTTCCTAATGTTAGTGGCAAAAAATGAGAAAAAATAATAATTTGAAAAATTTAGAAAATTTTCCAAAGTCAAAATAAGTCAAAATTTGACATGGCAATTATGTGGAGAGGCAAAAGGTGATGTGGCACCTATGTGGGGCCCACCACATAAGGTACAAAAGTCAAAGTCAAAAAGCAAGTCAAAGGCAGTGAAATACTCCACATTGAGTTAAAGAAGGAAATTTGAAATATTACGTAAACTCAACATTTGATTTAATATTAAATCATATGTTAAAAGTGCAAGGCATATAAGTTTAAGCCTTAAATAAATTGAGGACCCCACCTCAATATGGTCTATGCATAAATCAACAAAGAAAAAGGAATTATGCACATGTCAAATAGAAACTACACGCTGCACTGATTTAGATACATGCTGGCCCACTCAGAAATTCACGAAGCAAGGGAAATAATGGATGGCACAAGTTTATGAGAAAGCTATGATAAAGTATAGTATACCATCACACTTGTACACGGGTCCTTCACTGTAGCTCCACGCAAATCAGGACAGCATTGGCACTTGTGATAGGTGTCACATACATGAGTTCCATTGTGGAGAATTCGATGGGAGTTTGCTCCCTTATCACCTGTGATCATCTACACTTGGCAACCACCAAATATTTGCACAGCGGAATTAGAAGTACGTTGGCCAGAACAGAGGATAAACAGACTTGTCACATGCCACCTACAGGTGTTCTACAACAGTCTACAGCCACTTCGAAATTCGTTTTTGCATTGAGATTATCTCCCTTCTCCACTTGTCATGAGGTTCCTCATTAAGATCTTCTCCAATTTTTGTATAAATTGATCCTTGGGATCTCATTGTAATCATGGTTTTACTAGCTATTGTGCTTGTGGAAGCGCTGTTGCCTTGTACACTTTCAGAAATATCAATAAAGACTTTGGGGTTTCATTCATTAAGTGTTTCTCCTTTTGGAGTGTGATGAATTGTTGATCATTGGCATAATTCCTTTTACTCATGCTTTGATTTAATTTGTTTCCATATGCTCTTGTAGATTTGTTAATGTAGAGCTATCTTACATTGTCATTTGATTTGGGAGTATGCTCTAGGTATAGAATGCTCTAGCTGATTGCAAATAAATCTCTAGAGTTTCTTATCATTGTTTATTGTTAGATCTATATGAAACTAATTCTTGATTGAAGTTTTGTAGAGGGAACATCTTGTTAGGATCAAAGAATCAAGTGTTGGGGGAAATCTTTGGAGAGACCAACCCACTCTTGATACATTCTCAATAGACCTCTCATTTGTTCTTTGAACCTTCATAGTCTTATCTTACAGAGTGGTGGTTTTGCAGAGGTTTTGGGACATAGCTTGTATACAAGCCGAATACTTCTAAATTTGAATATCTTTTAAAACATTATACTTCATTGCTTTCACTTGATATCTAAGAGTTTGAAGATGACTAAGCAAAGAGGAGAGTTTACTCGAACTCTTTGGCTTAGCCCTTCATAAATTGTTGTGCCATATTTTGTAATTTTATCTGTCTAATATTTGATTGGTTTTGTAGCCCTCTTTCCGAACTTTTTCTTGTGACAGCTTGAGTGGACAACTACAAGAAATTACTAACAAGTTGTTGCAGGACCTTTGGGCTTTGAATTTCAAATGAGGAAGATAACCCTCTCTCTTCTTTGGTTGTGGGCATAGAAGAGGCTTAGCTTCTCTTCTTCTATTGTAAACTCTGAATTCTTTTGAGCTTTTTATAAATGCTCATCGAGGAAAAGTCTATGGTCTCAATTTCTATTTGTAAAGACTTTCCTTGGTTTAGAAAAGGCCTCATGGTCATTTCCTTTTTGTAAAATTAATAAAAAATTCTGTTTTTGTTGTGGGAGCATGGGTTTTACCCATTGGCATCCCTATCTCTCCATTTCAAAGGAGAGAATTTGTAGATGGATTGACTTAGTGGTTTTGACATTTCCATTTTCTTTCACATCACATATGCATGCTCTAATTGGGAAGTAATACAAATCGCATAGTCCTTTAATTTCCTAATTTGCAATCTCATTTGCCATCACTTACTTATGTTTTGTGATCTATTTCTCATTTGGATAAGTTTCACAATATACTACAAGTAAAGAGGCATAGCACTTTCAATTTATGGCAACTTGAGTTATTGTTCTAACTATGAAGCATATTTAATTGAATCATCTCCATCTTTTACATAGCACTTGCAAACTCACTTTCATATCATTTAGGCATTTCACTTTGCATGCTAGACTTGCATCTATAAAAATTAACTTCCAATTTAAGTTGGTTGTATAGACATTAGGAACCCACCACCCCTATTGACTCCTCACTGCGAGACCCGGATTTCGAGGCGACGGTGAGGTCTGGGGACAGGGGTTAAATTAAAAATTGTTTTAGAATTCTACTAATAAAATAAACCAAAAGCACCTTCACATCACAAATTTACTCGCAATTTTTCTATCTCATGTACTTGTTACTTTGGTGGTTATTTAGCTCATGAATATTTAATGTCATTATCCCTTGTTACTTGAGCACTCTCTTACAAGTACTTTTTCATTTATTGCAAGTGATGCCTATATGTCTATCTTGGTCTAACACTTGTTTTGCGGGATTATTGTCATTGTATCTTGAATTTCATTTTTGAGCAAGCACTTGTCATTTACTTTAAAGCACTGGTCTATATTTTGAACACATCATTAAATATTGCTCATATACTTATATGCTTGTTTACATCTTGGAATTGAGTCATCTTTGATAAGTAATTCCTTCTAATCAATTCTCCTAAAAACCTCCCATCTTTAACATAATTTTTCTTTAGGGACCACTCCCCATAGCTAACCTAGGAGATAGCTTAAACGTGTTAAAATATGACAACACATGTAAATAAGTAATTCTGGGCAAATTTACTTATTTCCTGTTAGTTGGTTGTGTAACGAAATGAAGTTAGAATAACAAAATAGCCCAGGCTAAATTGGATGGCCCGAGAGACTAGTAATATGTGGAGAACCATTTGATTAATAGAGTTTCCAATCCCTTGCCCCGTATAGGTTTCCTTGACACCCTGTCAAGTTTTTACCACGTAAATTAATCTATTTACCTTTTGTGTATGTTTAATTCAGTTTCTCATTCAGTTTTATTCTTCCATTTCCGTAGAAATGAATTTCCCAGTTCAATAAGTGGTATCGAAGCCAAGTTGAAATTCCAAAAACCTTGAAGAGTTGTAACCACCATGAGAAGCATGTCGTTGCCATCCGCTGGAAAAAGGAGGTTGTCGAAGGCCGTGATAAGCACGCTGGAGAAGTCTGCTGTTGAGGGCCAGGTAGATGAAAAACAAAAAAAGTCTACTATCGAGGGTCGTTGCCATCCACTGGAGAAAGGAGGCTGTCGAAGGCCACAGTTGAAGGAAGACCCATCCTTCTGCACGCTGGAACGAAGGCCGCGTTGGAGTGGAGGTCACAGTTGAAGGAAGACCTGTTCCTCTGCACGCTGGAACGGAGCCCACGTTTGAGGAGCCTGCCATCCAAACCCTCTCAGCCGTCGAAGAAAAAAAAAAAAAAACTTTTTAAGAATCGCTCGCATACCGCCCACCGGAGAAGATCATGCAGCGTCAGTGTTGTAGGAGATTATTGCAGTCGGTTTGAAAGAAGAGTCAAGCCGCCATTGCAGGAGGTCTGAAGTCTACAACCAAATTTTTTTTCTAGATAGACCAATCAGAAAAACCGTTGTGGAAGAGCCGCATTCCTAAGAAATTCGGGTACATATTTTTTTTAAGAGATTTACAGTTTTTTTACTGAAAAACAGAGTTATTCTAAATCTTTGCTTTCAGTAATCAAACTCTTTGAGAAAGATTTAGAAAAATGTATTGTTTGAAGAAGGAATTGAAGGAGTTTTCTGGCAAAAATTAAATTTTGGAAAGTGGAATAGGGCTTGAAGTTTTTTGGCAGAAATTAAATTTTGGAAAGTGGAATAGGGTTTTTTTGAAGTTTTGTGAGTTTTTTACTCTTAAGCAGTAGGGATTTAAAGAAATTGAAGGACTTTATTTTTTCCTGTCCCTGTGGAAGAAATTGTTTGTTAGATAAAGGGCTCAGATTGCTGGTTGAAAAGGGAGAAAAATAGAATTTTTTTTTTAAACTCATAGCTGAAAAAAGGGAAATCAGAAACCCTAGCAGAAGAGGGGAAATATTTTTTTTTAAAACCCTAGTTGGAAGTTTAAGTAAGAAGGGAAAACTAGAAATGGCCAAAATGACAAATGCAAAGTTCAAGGTGGATAAATTCACTGGAAAGAACAATTTTGCATTGAAGGTTAGGGATTTGCAGGTGCAACAAGGGTTCCACAAAGCATTAGACGGGGTAAAGAAAAAACCGGCAAACATGACAGATTCGGACTGGGAGGACTTGGATGCCCGAGCCCTCAGTACCATTCAGTTATGTTTGGTAGATGAAGTTCTCTTTAATATTGTTGGAGAGAGTACCACTGAAGGGTTGTGGGAAAAACTGGAAACCTTGTATATGACAAAACCATTGACAAATAGAATTTATTTAAAAAGACAATTGTACAGTCTTCGGATGAAGGAGGGCACAAAAGTTGCAAAACATTTAAATGTTTTTAATACACTTATTTGCCAGATGTCAGATATGGAAGTTAAAATGCAGGAAGAAGACAAGGCAATAACCTTGTTGTGTTCTCTGCCCGAGTCATGGGACCACTTCGTAACTTCAATCAGTTTGAGCACTGCCGATTCATTGAAATTTGAATCTGTTGTGGGTGCTAATCTGTTGTGGGTGCTCCCTTATCTGAAGAAGTACGAAGGAAATCTAGTATTGAGACATCTGCACCAGAAGCCATGGTAGCCAGAGGTCGGTCAAAGGAAAGAGGGGAGAAAGCAAGGGTTCTTCCAGATCAAAGTCAAAAGGCGACAAGAAGTGTAAAGCCAAGTGTTGGTACTGCAACAAACTTGGACACCTCAAGAAAGATTGTTGGAAACAGAAGGAGTCAGAAAACCATAACAAGGAAGCAAATCAGGTTGATTCAGGTATGGTTGATGAGGTTTTAATTGCTGAAGCACTCCCTGTTTGTAATGTCTCTCAAGATGCTGAAAATTGGCTATTAGACTCTAGTGCTTCTCATCATATGAGTCCGCACCGAAGTTGGTTTACTTCATATGAAACTGTAAATGGTAGTTCTGTATTCATGGGAAATAATACATCTTGACAGACTGTTGGGATTGGTAATGTAAAAATTAAAATGTACGATGATACAGTTAAAACATTATCTGATGTTAGGCATGTACCTGATCTAAAAAAAACTTGATTTCCTTGGGAGTTTTGGATTCGAATGGTTATAAATTTACAGGTCAGAATGAAGTGCTGAAAGTCTCAAAAGGAGCCTTGGTTGTTATGAAGGCTGAAAAGGTCAGAAATCTGTATAGACTCAAAGGAAGCACTCAAGTTAGTGAAGCAGCGATCGTATCAGAAAAAGCAGAAGAAGGTTCTCGTCTATGGCATCAGCGTTTGGGTCACATGAGCGAGAAAGGTCTTCAGGTACTGATGAGCCGCAAGTTGCTTCCTGATTTGAAATCCTTGAAGTTGGTTTTTTGTAAACATTGTGTGTTTGGAAAACAATGTAAACAAAGGTTCAAGACTGGAAATCATAATAGTAAACAGATTTTAGACTACATTCATTCTGATCTGTGGAGACCATCTCCTACAATGTCTTATGGAGGTGCATTATATTTCTTAACATTTATTGATGATCTCTCCCGGAAAGTTTGGGTCTACATGTTGAAAAAGAAAGCTGATGTATTTAATGTTTTTAAACAATTTAAACCAATGGTGGAAAAGAAAACAAGCAAATCGGTTAAATGTTTAAGAACTGACAATGGCAGTGAATTTACTTCTTTAGAATTTGAACAATTTTGTAAGGATGAAGGGATTTTTAGACATTAAACTGTTGTTTATACTCCTCAGCAAAATGGCGTTGTTGAACGGATGAATCGGACTCTTATGGAAAGAGCCAGATGCATGATCAGCAATGCTAACCTACAAAAGGAGTTGTGGGCAGAAGCAGTATCTACTGCTTGTTATTTAGTTAACAAATCACCTTCGGTTGCAATAAACTGTAAAATTCCTGAAGAAGTTTGGTTGGGTCAGTCTTGTGATTATTCGCATTTGAAGATTTTTGGGTGTGATGCCTATGCTCTTATTCCTAGAAATCAGCGTTCAAAGTTAGATCCAAAATCGAAATGTTGTGTCTTTGTTGGGTATGATTATGTAGCGAAAGGATGTAGGTTGTGGAATCCTTCTTCACGGAAGATAGTCATTAGTAGAGATGTAACATTTGATGAATCTTCTCTTCTAAAATCAGATGTTGGAAAAGTTGAACAGGAGCAGGTATCGCCAAATCAGCAGATTCAATTGGAGACTAAACCTTTTCTAGAAAGTCAAAAGGAAGGAGATACTTTTGATGAAAAAGGTGAAGAAGCAAAGGAAACTGGAGAAATTCCAGAACCAATTCAGCAATCAGCCACTCTAAGAAGGTCTACAAGGAAAAGAAAAACACCCAAAAGGTATGAAGATTCTGCTTCATCTTTTGCATTGATTACTGAAGATGGGGAACCTTCTTGTTATCAGGAAGCAGTAAATGATGCAGATAGCAAGATATGGAGAAAGGCTATGGAAGAAGAAATGGATTCCTTAGCCAAGAACAATACCTGGGATCTTGTAGAACTTCCTGAAGGGAGAAGCGTGGTTGGGTGCAAATGGGTCTTCAAGTTGAAGAGAAAAGTTGATGGAAGTATTGAGAGGTATAAGGTGAGGATGGTTGCAAAAGGATATTCTCAAGTTGAAGGTATTGATTTTCATGAGATTTTTTCACCAGTTGTTAAACTTGTTTCTATTCGTACTATGTTAGCACTAACTGCATTACTTGACCTTGAGTTAGAACAGTTAGATGTTAAAACAGCCTTTCTTCATGGTGATTTGGATGAAGAGATATATATGGATCAGCCAAAAGGTTTTGTACAAGGTCGCAATAGAAGATTAGTTTGCAAGCTCAGGAAATCACTGTATGGCCTGAGGCTGTCGCCCAGGCAATGGTACAAGAAGTTTGATTCTTTCATGGTGAGCCAGAATTTTATCAGAAGTGAGTATGATCATTGTGTATACTTCAAAAGTTTCAATGGCATATTCATTATCTTGGTGTTGTATGTTGACGATATGCTTATTGCAAGCAAAAGCATGGAAGAAATCAACAGGTTAAAGGCTCAGCTCTCTAGGACATTTGATATGAAGGATCTTGGAGCAACAAAACATATCTTGGGCATGGAGATACACAGAGACAAGAAGAATGGTAAGCTTTGGTTATCACAACAGAAGTATGTGGAGAAAGTACTTGAAAAGTTCGGTATGAACAATGTGAAACCTGTTAATGTTCCATTAGCTTCCCATTTTAAGCTTTCTTCGGATTTAAGTCCTAGAACTAATGAAGAAAAGAAGTATATGTCTCGTGTACCATATGCAAATGCGGTAGGCAACTTAATGTATGCAATGGTATCTACAAGACCTGACATTTCACATGCAGTTGGAGTTGTCAGCAAGTTCATGGCAAATCCAGGTGAAGAACATTGGCGAGCGGTGAAATGGGTGCTTCGGTATTTGAGAGGCACAAGTGACCATTGCATCAGCTTTGATGGTCGTGAAGGTTCAGTCTGCGGATATGTGGATGCTGATTATGCAGGTGATTTGGACAAAAGGAGATCTACTACAAGTTATGTATTTACTCTTGCAGGTGGAGCAATCAGTTGGATGTCAAAGCTTCAAGAGACAGTTGCTTTGTCCACTACTGAAGCAGAGTATATAGTTGCTTCACATGCCTGTAAAGAGGCAATATGGTTAAAAGGTCTGCTTGATGAGATTGGAAGGACGTAGGAGAAAGTGAATGTATTCTGTGACAGTCAAAGTGTTATTCATTTGGCTACAAATCTAGCCTATCACAGCAAGACCAAGCACATCGATGTGAGGTATCACTTTGTGAGACATGTAATCGAAGGCGGCAAAGTAGTTCTCAAGAAGGTCCGTAAACAGGAGAATCATGCAGATATATTCACGAAGCCAATTACAGTAGAGAAGCTGAGATGGTGTCTCGCTTCTCTTGGCTTGCAGAAGAGATGATGAATGGGCATGGGCAAGAGATTAGGAAAATTGTTGTCAAGGTGGAGTTTGTTAAAATATGACAACAAATGTAAATAAGTAATTTTGGGCAAATTTACTTATTACCTGTTAGTTGGTTGTATAACGAAATGAAGTTAGAATAACGAAATAGCCCAGGTTAAATTGGATGGCCCGAGAGGCTTGTAATATGTGGAGAATCATTTGATTAATAGAGTTTCCAATCCCTTGCCCCGTGGAGGTTTCCTTGACACCCTGTCAAGGTTTTACCACGTAAATTAATCTGTTTACCTTTTGTGTATGTTTAATTCAGTTTTATTCTTCCTTTTCCGTAGAGATGAATTTTCCAATTCAATAAAACGGAGAGAGTCGGGATTAGTGTGACAGTCCGTTCTCTGAGTTCCTTGCCACCAACCACACCTTGTGGGGTTAAAGGTTTTTCCTGCTAACTGTAGGTAGGTGTAGGCGGCAAGCGATAACAGGTTCCTTAGCACATTTTGGTCCAGCCTCTTGTCAATGTTGGACACCAAGCTCACCAATTCCACAGCTTTCCATCCTCAAATTGATGGCCAGACAGAGGTTGTCAACAGGATGATTGTACGCATTCTACGCATGTACAATTCAAAGCATCCATGCACATGGAATGAGAGCCTCCCCTATGTACAACACAGTTATAACAGGGCTCTCCACAACTCAATCGGCCACAACCCCTTTCAGGTGGGCTTGGGATTCCAGCCACTATGTCCCATTGACGTAGCCATGCCATTTGCGGCTACTCAGGCTGATTCGGCTCATGTCCAGTCTGAAGCTGGCAAAGCGAACAGCTTCATCGAGCGCAATCAGCACATCCTCCAACAGGTTCATGACATATTGGACAGAGCCAATGCTAAGTACAAGCAACGACATGAACAACATCAGGTGACACACAACTTCCAGGTGGGCGACAAAGTGTGGCTACATTTGTAGAAGGAGCGCCTCACTAGACCTCACCGCAAGCTTCGCCCGCTCCGATATGGGCCATACACCATCACCAAGGTTGTAGCGACCGATGCCTTCAAGCTCAGTATTCCACCATTCCTTGGTCTGCACCAAGTATTCAATGTGGACCACCTTCGGCCCTACTTCCCACCTCTACTAGACAGCTCCGACATTGCAAAACAACTCACACCAACAGAGTTAAACCCAGACTTCATGGAACAGGCCACCACAGATTGTATCATGGACATGCAAATCAAGAACACTCGCCAGCAAAAGTCTTGGACATTGGATAAACCAATGCTCCCCGTGTGTTTCGCGACATGGACTAACCGCCTCTCGTGGATCCTTATCTTTGGCGATGCGATCGTTGACTAACACTTGCGGATTTTGGTCTAACGGCAATTGTGATTCCCAACAAGTGGTATCAGAGCGTAGGTCATGAGTTCGATCCACACCCGGCTCACATTGGGGGGGAGATTGTTGGACATTGGATAAACCAAAGCTCCCTGTGTGTTTCGCGACATGGACTAACCGCCTCTCGTGGATCCTTATCTCTGGCGATGCGATCGTTAACTAACACCTGTGGATTTTGGTCTAACGGCAATCGTGATTCCCAACAGATCCAACTATATCGGGTTGTCAAAGCTGGCCAACTCCTGCACCACGACAAGTGGTTCACCAGGGACCAAGTTCAGCACAAGTTTCCTCATCTCATGGAGGAACACAACGCAATGGGGACCATTGCTTCCTAAGGGGGGATGAATGATCCAGGTGGATATTGGTGGCCACCAACCTATTCCACTTGGGACCCCACCATTGTTTCTTTCAATTTTTCAGTTCCCTTAATTGTAGCACAGTTTACTATTTTTAGCAGTTTTTCGAGTCCTGAACTTCCTAAGCTGTTTTGAGGTCCTAAACGACGTTTTTTGGGAAAACCAGGAGCAACATAGGTTGTAGACCGATGTTCCTCACTCAAAAGTTGTACTCCTAGAATAGATATTTCTAACAAGGTATTGAGCGCGTCAAGCGAAGATCATATGCCAAAGTTACGTCCCCGGAAAGTTGATGTACCAATTTACCCAAACGGGGCCAATAGTTTTGGCGCTTCATCTTCTAAGATTATTTTGGATGTTTAGGGTTTTCCATTGTTTCTCAACAATAAATAGGCCTTCGAGACTCATTGTAACATAGTTCAGAGGCCTGTAGCCACCACATCTCTTCTCAGAGATAAGCTAACAGCGCCCTAGCTAGTTTATTTCCATTCTATCTGTAAACAAATTTCAGTTCTTTGATATTAATGAAATGAAGTGTTATTTCCACTGCATCTTTGTATTTATGGTTATATGTGTATTTTGATGCGTTCCTGCATAAATCCGGATCAAGAGGCCACCTGCAACAACCGATCTTATCTTGAGAAATCGCTGCAAACACCAAGCATTAGCTCAAAATCAAATGATAATCAAATCAGAGATCGAATGAGGTAAAGAAGGCAAGGACTAGGAGGGATAGAGGAAGGCAAAAGGCCAACGCTAGGCCTAGGAAGGGCAGCGACTAGGTTTGGAGGCTTTGTAGGCCTAGCTAGGGTAGAGGGAGGCCCTAAAGGCCTGCGGAAAGGCCTCAAAGGCAGGTCAAGAGGTAGAGGAAGCTCCACAAGGCGCTGCAGCTAAGGTAAGGGAGGTCGAGAGGCCTGCGGCCAAGGAGGGGCAACCCTAAAGGACTTGCGATCCAACTGTATCGGGTTGTCAAAGCCGGCCAACTCCTGCACCACGACAAGTGGTTCACCATGGACCAAGTTTAGCAAAAGTTTCCTTATCTCATGGAGGAACTGAACAAAATGGGGACCATTGCGTCCTAAGGGGGGAGGAATGATCCAGGTGGATATTGGTGGCCACCCGCCTATTCCACTTGGGGCCCCACCATTGTTTCTTTCAGTTTTTCAGTTCCCTTAATTGTAACACAGTTTACTATTTTTAGCAGTTTTTCAGGTCCTGCAATTCCTGAGCCATTTTGAGGCCCTAAACGACGTTTTTTGGGAAAGCCAGGAGCAACATGGGTCGTAAACCGATGTTGCTCACTCAAAAGTTGTAGTCATAGGATAGATCTTTCTAATGAGGTATTGAGCGCATCAAACGGAGATAATATGCCAAAGTTAAACCCCTGGGAAGTTGATGTACCAATTTACCCAAATGGGGCCCATAGTTTTGGCGCTTCATCTTCTAGGGTTAGGTTTTTGGATGTTTAGGGTTTTCATTGTTTCTCAACAATAAATAGGCCTTCGAGCCTCATTGTAACACAGTTCAGAGGCCTGTAGCCACCACATCTATTCTCAGAGATAAGTTACCAGCACCCTAGCTAGTTTATTTCCATTTTGTCTGTAAACAAATTTCAATTATTTGATATTAATGAAATGAAGTGTTATTCCACTGCATCTTTGTATTTATAGTTATATGTGTATTATGTTGCGTTCCTACATAAATCCGGATCAAGAGGCCACCTGCAACCACCAATCTTATCTTGACAAATCACTGGAAACACCAAGCATTAGCTCAAAATCAAATGATAATCAAATCAGAGATCGAATGAGGTAAAGAAGGCAAGGACTAGGAGGGCTAGAGGAAGGCAAAAGGCCAACGCTAGGCCTACGAAAGGGCAACAACTAGGTTTGGAGGCTTTGTAGGCCTGGCTAGGGTAGAGGGAGGCCCTAAAGGCCTGTGGAAAGGCCTCAAAGGCAGGTCAAGAGGTAGAGGAAGCTCCACAAGGCGTTGCAGCTAAGGTAAGGGAGGTCGAGAGGCCTACGGCCAAGGAGGGGCAATCCTAAAGGACTTACAACGAGCTGAAAGAGGAGGAGGAGGCCCACGGCAAAGCCTAAGGCCTACCAAAGTTGTGGCAAAGCTAAAGGACAAGGTCAAAGGCCCAAAAGGGCTTCCCAGGCCCACAAGAAGGGAAGAAGAGGAAGGTCAAGGCCCTTGAATGCCTGCGGCTAGGCCAAGGAAGAGGGTTGAAGCCCTAAAATGGCCTCTTAGGCCTGCAGCTAGCCCTAAAAGGGCTAGCCGCTCAATTTGAAAGTTTGTTGAATGGAAGAAATGACTCCAGGAGGGCTGAAAGCTAGGTGAGGAGGCTGGACAACTAGGCCAAAGGGCCACAAAAATCTTTTGAAGCCTGCAAAATCAAATTTGAGGTTAGATATTACCCTCAAGGGCCTAGATCTAGCTCAAAACCCCAACGAAAATTCTCCTGATCGCCTCGAAGATCACCTGCACAAAAAATAAAAAAATTCCCCAAAACCCAAATATATACAAAGTTTCAAATAAACCACAAACCCCAATCGCTGCAAAACAAGGGTTAAAAAATTTATTTTACAATATTTACACTTGTCTACAAATATATAATGCTTGTAAAGCAAAAAAATTTGAGAAATAATTTTTTGAATAATGACACTGGATCAATGTGTTTGGAAAGTTATAGTAATAACCACAACCTTTAGCAAAGTAAGAAAATCACATAAAAATTCTCGAGGCCCAAACAAGGTCGGCTCTTCTCCAAAGTCTATGAACTTGGAGCCCAAGGGTCGTTGTACCTGTAAATCTCTGTATATTTCTTCAAGCAAACTTGTTAGACATATGGTGAATAAGATCACCTAAGATAGACCCAAAATCTACCAATAGAATGTTCTTATCGCCGACAAATGAAATAACAAGCTTATATAAAAATACAATACAATATAGGAAAGCACATAACCAGCACATACCACAAATCAATAGACTGAACACCATGAACTGAACCCCAAAGTCTTTTTATTATGATCTCAAATGTTCCCAATAAATCAACAGATAAGTACCAGCATTACAAAATTACATAGACCAGAGCCAGAATTTTCATCATGACTTGAGAAGCAAAACGCTTTTAATTTATAGATAAATCCTCCAAGTGGAAAATAACGGCTAGTTGGCTTGATCCTTGTCAAAATAATCTCGATCGTTGATAATCGCTTGATGATCTTTTAATCTCCACCGTCAAAAATATTTATTTTGGCAAATTTTCGAATTTCTCATTAAACCAATTTTTTATTAATTCAAAAATCAATTTTTTGGATTAATTTCCTCAGAAATTTGACTTTGACTTAACCACCAAGGTCTAAGGGCTAAATTTTTCCTAAAAAAACCATTTTTGCCTTTGCGGAGGATCTCCAAAAATTAACTTCTTTTTGACCCACGAATTTTTTTTGGTCATTTTCCACTTAGAGAAAACAATTTCTCAAAAATTATTTTTTGACTCTAAATTAATTAATTTTTTGGCTTAGAATTAATTTTATTTTTGCAAGAAAAACTAATTAATTAACACAAGAGGGGATTAATTATTTTTCCACCCTCAAATATTTTAGCCATGGTGTCTAGACAAAGAAAAGCAAAGCATTGCCTAGCTAAGTTCTCATAGGATATAGAGGATGGCTCTAAATTCTCACATCACCGCGAAGGTTATTAGGGTTAGGGTAATTCTACAGTAACTGCAGCTCAAGTTGATTGGTCAGCGATGGAGAAGGACGTGGCAGTCATTAGTTATGCGCATCCCACGGTATAGAAGGTGACATCTTTCGCCCGACAGAGATATCATCGGAGTCTGACCCTGTTTTTCACGCTCGGGATGGAGGAAGATTTGGTCGATTATTCGACTGATTCCATCGACTCTAGGTCGATATGGATCGTAGATCCACCTCAACAAAAAGTTCTACTTTCACCGGATGCCACCCGTGAACTTGTTGTCCAGGTAGATTCCCAAATCGTCGCTATGGAAGAAGGGGAGGTATCTTTTTCTTATTTAGGGTTAGCTCATACAACTTTTACCCTTACTTCCTTTGGAGATCACATACTTACGAACTCCCTTTCGCATCCTGTTCTCTCTATCCCGTCCCCTTCTGAGATTCAAACTTGGGCGCTCGACCACCTTTTGACATCTAGTACAGGTGAGAAGTCGGTGGCAGTTGATGGGGTTATTAGATCTGAGAAAGGAGCTCTCGGCTCTAGGCATTTAGTATTTAGAAGCCCAGGAGACACGATCCCATCTGATTAGGCTAACCATATCCCACAACCTGGGAAAGCATCCGATTGTTTCCAAAGAATTCACATCAATCTTCCAAAGCATCAGGAGGAGCCTAGGGTTTCCAAATCGGACGATGCCTTGCCCTTTGATGTAGAGCAATCGGTGGCAAATTCCCACAAAAAATCGAGAACGAAGTCAAAGTGCACCAAGGTCAGGGAGAGAGGTCGGCTTTTGGTTTTTGGAGAAGGAATCTCGATGGGTCAGGTTGCAGACACGGCAAATTCGGTCCTACTTGGAAGTGTAAGGGAGTGAAACTACTCTACGGTGAGGCTCAAGCGTTGGGTTATGGAGAATTGGGGCCAACCCCTCAAGCAGCTACCATCGGTCCTCACCATGACTAGAGGTTGGTTTGCCCTAATTTTTGCACACCCTGACCAGGTTGCCTGGGTTATGTCCAAGTACTGGTACATAAAGATGGCACCTATACTTCTGAAGAGGTGGACTCCATTATTTGACCCTAACAAGGAAAATCAGGGTGTTGGTCCTATCTGGGTAAGGATCCCTGGTTTACCACTTCATTACTGGTCCAACAATGTGTTTCGCATCATAGGCGACGATTTGGACATATATTTAGACCATGACAGATCCTACACTGAATCAGGGAATATGGTTATTGCTCTTATACTTATGCATTTGGATACCAGGGATGGACTAGTCGAAAGCAAGAAACTCCAATATCGGGGGCACACCAGAGTGCAGATTCTAGATTACAAAGGGGTACCATTTCATTGCAGAAGATGTCATAAGGTTGGTCACTTATATAAGGAATGTCCTCTGCACAATAATGACACCAGGGATGCGGCACCAACTCTGGTCGCGATAGGTACACAGACATCTGATGGTGGCTCGGGTATTCCTACAATAGAAGCTCATATTCCCTCATCTTCGAGGCTGAAGGACTCTGGAAAAAGCCCTCAGCAACCGACAGCTCGACCACCTTCAGCGAGGGTTACCCGAACACTCTCTTTTGGATCTGGTTTGCTTCCAAGTAATTTTCTCTTTTCCCAATCCCTGGAAACATCACTTAATTTATTTCCTGAGTTAGCCTCTATTTCTTTATCTATATCTGGGAATTTGCTATCTTCCTGGAATTTGAATACCATTCCCTATCTGTTAATCTCGGCTCCCCCTAGCAACCCCATACCCTCCCCGACCACTCTTGGCGATGGCATGATACTGAATCTGAATGATGGTGAGACCTCATCAGATTCTAGTACTAGCCACAGATACAACCTTCGCTCCTGAGGCATTCCCAAACCTACTTTGTCTATTGGTTTTGGCATTAGTGAGGCCTCCCCTCCCAAGGTTCCAAGGCCATCTAGGGGAAGACACTCAAACATCTCAAAAGCCATCCACAAAGTAGGGATTGAGGTGGCATCCGGCAAAAAAATCTCTATCGATAGGGTCCTTAGAGTAAGAGGCAACCCTGACATTGTTCCCTCATGAAGTGCTTGTCCTTCAATTGTAAGGGCCTAACCAGCCCTAATAAAAAACTGGTCCTCCGGAGACTCTTTGAGATCGAAAAACTGGATGTCATTTTTTTACAGGAGACATTGGGTGAAGGAATTATTATTAATAACATTTTAAAATCGCTAATACCTGGATGGACTTTTCATACCCTAGATGCAAGAGGTAGGTCTGGTGGATGTGCCATGGGTTTCAACAATAGATCTATGAAGATTGTCAATATATGGGAAAGGGAAGGGGTCTTGGCAGCTGATGTATTTTCTGAAGAGTTAGGTACGTCGCTGCGAATGATAAATATATATGGACCCTATCACAACAAAGAAGTCTTCTAGGAAAATTTGATGAGTGCACCCTTCATGGCAAGTGACAACATTATCATTGGAGGCGACTTAAATTTCTCCCTGGGACATTCTAAATCATGGGGAAATCACACACAGATTGACTCCCTCATGAATTTTTTTGAGCATATTTTGGATCACTACAATTTTCTAAACATAGATATGGCTCGGATCCAGCCTACTTGGCGAAATCGGCGCATTGGGGATGCCATGCTCGCAAGAAGATTAGACCGGTTTCTTATCAAAGCACATCTTGTGGACAGTTTTGACAGGATAAGACAATGGGTGGGCTCTGGCGATATTTCAGATCACTCGCCCATCTACATGGAGATTGTGGGCACATCCACCAAACCAAAAGCACCATTCAAGTTTAACTCTATTTGGTTAAAAGATGAAGAATTCCATCAAATGGTCAAAGAATCGTGGATCGCTTTCAGTTAGGAGGTTAACAGAGCTCCAGCGGAAATCATAGCCAATAAACTGTCTAGACTCAAAAATAGAACAATTACATGGGCCAAGGAAAAGAGGAGAAAGGATGAGGCCAAACTGCAACAAATAGAAGTTGATCTTGCAACTTTGGTAGATTCGAATAACACAGTTTTCTTATCAATGGATAACAAACTCACTCTGTCTCGATTAGAAGCTGAGAAGATAAGCCTCTTAAGACAGAAGGAAGAAGAATGGAGGCTCAGGAGCAGAGCCATTTGGCTACAAGCAGGGGACAACAATACCAAATTTTTCCAACAATGTGCTAAAGGGAGGAAGATCACCAACACCATCTGGGCCCTAAAGGATGATATGAGGAGGGAGGCATCTTCTTTCAATCAACTTGCATATTTGGGCATCAGACATTTTTGTCATTTATTTAAAGCACCTCGAGAAGCCACTATTGAACAGCTACTCAGGATTGCCAGACTTTTCCCGCAGTTTGTAGATGAGGAAGACACAGAAAACCTAAACAAACTTGTCACTTTGGGGGAAATTGAATCTGTTCTGAAATGGTTTAAAAGAGACAAGAGTCCAGGACCTGATGGATGGCCCATTGAATTCTATCTTACTTTCTTCGAATTGATAGGACAAGACGTTCTTCTAGCTATTGAAGATTGCAGAATAAATGGCAGAATGTACGAGGCTTTCAACTCCACGTTCATTGCTCTTATTCCTAAAACCGATAACCCCCAGTCTTTTGATGATTTTCGGCCCATATCCTTATGTAACTGCATATACAAAATCATTTCCAAAATCATAGCTAATTGTCTCAAACCTATTCTATCCCAACACATATCCAAAGAATAGTTTGCTTTCCTCAATCATAGGCAAATCCATGAGGCCATAGGTACTGCCCAAGAACGCCTCCACTCTATCAATATTAAGAACCTAAAGAGCATCATTCTCAAAATTGACCTATCCAAATCCTTTGACAGAACTTGCTGGACCTACCTTCATCTCATTCTAACTCAAATTGGCTTCCCCCACGTTTTTATCAATTGGGTTATGTGTTGCGTATCCTCGGTTTCTTATAGCATTCTCATAAATGGTGCAGCCTCAAATTTTTTTCATGCCGAGCGTGGACTTAGACAGGGTTGTCCTTTATCACCTCTGCTATTCCTACACATCATGGAAGGACTGAGTAGACTCATATCCGAAGCCAGGGCTACGGGGGACATAATTGGGGTAAAAATAATTGATGTATCTACACTCTCCCATTTCTTATTTGTCAATAATGTCCTTATTTTTCTTGATGGCTCCATTAGAGATTCATCAATTTTTTTGCACATTTTATCTATCTTCTACAAAGCTACTGGTATGGTCCCCAATCAAAACAAATCCACCATCATGGACATTAATTGCTCACTAAATGATCTTGGATATGCTCAACAACACTTCCAATACAGACACCCAACTCTAGAGGATGGTATCAAATATCTAGGATACAGGCTCAAGCCCAATAACTATCGCATCACGGATTGGACTTGGCTGATTGCAAAGATCGAAGCCAGGATTAATATCTGGCAACAGGGATGGCTTTCTAGGGCGGGCAGACTAGTTCTCATCAAATCAATTCTAGAGGCCATTCCAGTATACAAGATGGCATTAGCCTGGATCCCAAAAGGCAGCATGAATAGAATTCAACAAAATTGTCGCAAATTTCTATGGAGAGGAAGCTATGAGGGTAGAACATTTACCTGGGTAAGATGGGACTGAATCGCCAAACCTAAGAAATGGGGGGGTTGGGGTAGGAAAGATCTTAATTGTTTTGCAAAAGCTCTTGCGGCCAAGATGGGATGGCAATCACTCACATCTACCAGTCTTGGGCAAGAGGTTGTATATCACAAATACATATATCCCCTATCAACTTTGGAATGGATTCGCAGACTGAACAGGCATAGAACTGACAGATCAACAATTTGGAGAGTTGTTTTACACTCCATATTTGTTATTAAATAGGGTTTGGCTTGGCGTATAGGTACTGGAGAAAAAGTACGCATTGGCTAAGATGATTGGTCAGGTTGTGGGAATGCCCACCTACTTCCGCTTGATCTCAGACATTACCTTGACTCAATAGGCATTAAATACCTATCACAAATTGCAAACGCTGAAAATTCTTCACTGTACAATCAAGCTTGGAGATCGGCCACTGACCTCATGATTCCCAATCAGTTTTGACATGATTGGGACAATTATATCAATGCCCTTGCAAAATCCCATTTTAGAATTTTAGATCGGGAGGACGAACTGTTATGGGCCATCTCCTCACATGGATGATACAACCCAAAGGAAGGTTATCTCTTTATATGCGCGGAACAGGAACCTGAATTAAAAGACTGGTGGTGGCACCCTCTTTGGAAGCCGAAATCCCCCCCAAAAGCCAAATTGTTCATGTGGTGTTTGATAAGGCTCCTATTGAAGACAATCTTCTGAGCAGATCTTTTCATGGGCCCTCGCGTTGTTGCCTGCGTAAGAACGAGGCCAAATCCATTGACCACCTCTTCTTATTTTGCTCCATTAGACAACATATCTGGCAACAATTATATCAGTTACTCAAGATAAAGTTAAGATGGTAGGGTGACAATTTCTAATCCACTTGGCAATCTTGGTGGAAAAATGCATCTGACCGCAAACTTCGTAACCTACCACTATTGGTCTGTTGGGGCGTATGAATAGCCTGGAACAAACAAATTTTTCAAGACATCTCAGGTGACTGGCTCATCACTTGCTCGCACATTCAGGGGTTGTATAATTTAATACCTGAAGAAGAACAAACACATCGTGTGAGACTTATTACCCCATAAATTATTGAGAAATCCTTCCCTTGGGCTTATTTTGATGGATTTGCCCAAGAAACTGGTTATGGTGGTGGCGTTATCCTTTATTTATGAGAGGCACATTATTTCAAACTTAAGATGGGTCTTGGCAAGGGCACAAACAATTTCGCAGAACTAAACAGCCTTAGACTCCTCCTCATATTTGCACATGAGAAGCATTGCAGGCACATTTAGATCTTTGGGGATTCCAAAATTGTCATCAATTGGTTTAATGCTATTTCTCAATGTCACGTGCACACACTCAGAGGACATTTGGATGAAATTACAGCATTAAAATCTCATTTTGATTTTATTGTTTGTAAACACATTTACAGGGAAAGGAACCAAATTTCTAATAGTCTTTCCAAGGAAGCCATGCAGCTGCCCATCAGCCAATGGATGATTCAAGAACAACAAGGACAGGAGATCTATCAATTCTATCACAGGCCGTTCATAGAGCATCACACGACTGCACATCCAACATCATGATACTCTGCAGCTATTTGAATGTCGTCACTGCTATAGATTTTGTCTCAACAGGACTATTATTGTTTATATATTTATTTTGTACTGAACATGTCTATATCTTTTGAACTCTACGGACTTATGGTTTGATTCGTCCAAATATCATGCATATGCTTTATGTAGCCGATACAACATGTAATTTTCAATATTTTTATAATGGAAATTACAACTTTTTCCTTGCGAAACAAATTTTAGCCATGGTGTCTAAGTATGAGGGGCCATACACTAAAATATTTTTTACATCAGATATTACAAATTCAACCCTCAAAGGGGGGATACCTCTTTACATATAGACCCTCAAATATCTTACCCAATTCTGCAACACAATATGATCTAGTAGACCAAGTGATCTATAATAAAATAATTTAGCCAAATAGCCTAAATTATTCTAAAACCACTTTTACAAAGACTCGATATAACACTAAGACTCACCTAAGACTTTGTCAATAAATTCCACCCTAGCTTTGGGGTTTACGCTGGAGAAAAAACTTTGCAGATTATCCGTGTTTAGAAACACACATAATGCAGTGAGGTTAAAAAACCTCCTAGGATGAAATTCCTTGCCAAAATCAGAGGCTTACCTAGGTCGTTACATAATTAAACGGTCGTACTAGCATCATTTACATTACAATTTGCAGAAATTGGGTTTACAATGACATGACAGGTAGTTGGCTGATGATTTTGATTATTGAAAAAGATTTGTACATTGCTTCCTTGGACTTGTGACAAAATAGGTGCAACATGACAATCACACAAGCTAGAATCCCAGCATCTTAATGACATAGTCTATATTTACTACAATATTTGATTGTGACTAAGGCAACTTCGAGACACACTTAACGTGGATGTCATCATGTTGGATGTGATTGACACCATTGTTGCAAGGAGAGTTGAGACCAAGTGGCCTATCATGGAATCGATCTCTAATTGGTTAATGGAGGAGGTAACAGGGTAAAGAGAGGTAGAGAAGGAGGGAGAAGAGGTGACTATTGAGAAGGGGAGTGAGCCAACACCATCACCTTCAAGGACTCCGGAAAAGTGAGTTGAACTTCACAATAGTGCCAACAGATGACCTCAAAGTCTACCTCTTGCTACTTATAAAGGACAAAAGAGTTAAATGCCAACTCCAACGCCTTCTTCCTCTAGAGGAAAAGCCATTTCTAAATCCATTACCTTCGTCCAAAAAAAGCGCAGAGGAAATCATTAGTCTATATTTATCTAATTTTATTGTAGATGACTTGTGATGATGAGATATATTTATTATATTTTTTGTTGATATTTTGATGCTGAATCGAGACTTAGGACATGATTCAATGTTGATGTGTAATGTAGCACTAGACATCCTATACATCTTATATATTAGTTCTATTTTCATAGTTATGTGTCAACGCATTTATTTGATGTTGTTGTTGCTTGAGATGTTAAAGGAATTGAAAAAATGAATTTTACTGATATCTTGCAATATATTACGATATTTTCCCGATATTTAAGATATTTTGTTTTTCCGACCCCTCAGCCATATTTTTGCCAACACAATGTCAATGTCAACAATATTGATTATAATCAACTTGTATACTTTCTTTTCTGTTTTAAATAGGATAAAATTATTCAACTGAAAATAACCCAATGGATAAAGGATGTCCTTAATGAAAAGGAAAAAAAGATCTGCACGTCAAATACAATACTTTGGCTTAAGAAAAGCAAGGATAATATAGGTAATACCAATATTCAATCAAAAGCTGTGGATCGTCGCATACAGGTAGCTACCGCCTACATTCTCTTTCAGGTCGTTCAAAGGCATACTAACAAACTTTTACAGCTCACCCTCACGCCTCCAAAACCTCCATTCATGACTTCGCTGGATCTATTTCAGGGAGGATGATTCGGAAGTGCCCCGATTACTAGGACCACTATGACCAAATCATTACGAGGAGCAAGCTAATGATGACTGAAAATTCATAAGTGGCCAGTGCAGACCTCCCAAGCAACAGTAGAACATGGGTGCCTAATCAGCATGTACCATGAATTTCCATTCGAATCCCAAGCTTTGCCAGCTCAAAATCAAAAAACGGGGAGCCATAAGGGACTGAGGTTCAGGTCCAACCACCATTTGTAGATTTAACAATTTGCACTAACTTGGAGCATAACAAAACAAAAACAAAAAAAACCCTTATAACTCAGCCTCTGTGCGAGCGCAATAAACAGCAGGGTAAATAGTTGGCAGTTAATCTAAGATCTATGTGTGTCTGTTATATAGGGTTTCCTATACACTGATTAACACATAGCTTCTTACATATCAATGAATATGGTATGTGGAATACCAATAGATAACATGCTGCATAAATTTACAGTTCAAAGAACTGCACAGAGCAAAAACAAATCCTTTACAGCTGTCTGTGAAACAATTGTCAGATATTAAATATAATAACCCAACAACAATAGATTATCATCTCAAAACAATAAGAAATTGAGAAGGCTGTTTGTAGATTTACAAGACATTTTATACAGAAAACATGATGAATTGCCTAAATTGAAGAAACCAGATGGGGAGTTTCAGTTATAAATGTTTGAATGGTGAAGTTTGGGGATGAGAAGAAGAACTTACACGGGATTTTCTCCAAGAGAGGAGCAGCAACCTCCCTCAGAATCCATGCAATTATTAGTGAAAATCCAAAGAACCCACAATAAGCAAGCCGAGCTGATCTTCGTGTGAGTGTCCCTGCCAGTGTACATAGCCCACAACATCCACATCCCAAACACATCTTTCCTTCTGCTCCTGTCTGTGAAAACCAATATCTCTGCCAAAAAAATCTATGATACCACCTGTATTTGTATGGATATTTTTACAGATATAGATGAATTTAGTTGATGAAAGAGCAATGATATATATGCAGGACAGACAAATTGAGAAATGGGATGAAAACAATGCTAAACTCTTCTGCTGGGTTTTGGTCAACTGCACACCGTATGATTACAATCAAAACTCTCTGTGCTGCTAGTTTGGGGAATATGACGGGGCGGAGTTATGAGGATGTGGTTTTGGAATAATTAATGGATCAATCTAGAATTTTAAATGATTTTCTCGAGGAGTTGGAATGATCGGAGTTCCAGTCAGATATTAATAATAATGCTTACTAGTTTGAATGGTAGTTGACAGTCACATTTGTACTACATAATCTCTCGATAGATGTTCAAGAATATACGCATGGTAGGCATACGCCCAAATATATTAAGGTATATGACAAATTATTTGTCATAAACCAATCAAAAAGAAATTACAATTTGAAAAGCCCATGACTGATTGCAATTTTGATATCCGGGTGGATCGAGGGACTGTGGATCACGTCATTAAATGGATGTTATTGATTAAAAAATTGTTATGATGAAATTTTGATTTTTAAGTTCTTAATAAAATATAAAGAGGTAGAAAAACCATTTTAATTTACCATTATTTTATATCTATATTATTATAATAAAGTATGCTTTAATTAAAAATTATTTTAGTTAATTTTAATTAAGTTGATAAATTTATTTATTTTTTCTTCTTCTTTTTTTTCCGAAGAGATGGCTCCTAGGGTTTTCGCCTCCTCTGTCGTTGTCACGACATAGTCGTGCCCAGCTGCCCATGGCGGCCACAGACTCCCAGAACCTATGCTCCCTCGGTGGCTCCCTCATGGCCACAGCTGCGTCATATGCACAAATCTCACAAACTCAGCCCTCTCGGCTGCAGAATTTTTACTCTTTGAACTCCCGGCCACAGAAAACAACAAACACCTCTGAAATGTGCAGAACGAGGGCGCCCCTGCAGATGACTTCGTATCTTCACCTCGGCTCATCGCATCAGGCAAGCATATCTATGAGCAGTCCATCTGCGAGCCCGACTCTGACAGCTCCTGCTTGTACCGGCTCCCCCTTTGCCCCTCGCTTCTCCGTCTTTCCCCGACAACATCTTATCTGGGTGACCATGTGACAAAGCATCTCATCAAGAGCAAGGAAACAGTCCTGCAACACAGCGAGCCAACTGGACCTGACCCAACTATCTGCTCTAGCCGCAAGGAACTCCCAAATCCTTTGCCCCTGTCTTTTCAGATTCAAATTGCTCTCTTAACGAGCAAAACCTTGCTTCTCTGGGTTCATTCCACGGACCTGGTTCTTCACCTCGTAAAGGCCCATGAACTCAGGTTGAGGAACCCCTCCTCATCTCTACGACTCCTTCATGAAGGTAAACAACTCGAAAACCCTTTCCCTCTCTCCTTTTGCAACATAGAAAAGGATGCTTCAGTTAATATTTCCCTCCGTCTGTGGGGAGGTACTAACGAGCAAACCTCTACAGCCAAGGGTTTCTCTTACAAAGACGTTGTTCATGCACATCCCTCCAATCCATCTACTCAACCCCCGGAGACTCCCAAGCCTTTCTAGGTAGACAAAATGGAGGAAGTGCCATCTGTAGAAATCTCCCACCCGGATCTGGAAGAGCAGCTTCAAATTTATGCAAAAAATGCCCTCATCTGCAGATTCAATGGACTCTGGCCTTGCACAGAAGATTTATACCAATGGATTCACTCCACTTGGACCAAAAACTGCAAGGTCATTTTCTACTCCAAGGGCTTTTTTATCGTCATATTTGCTCACAGCAATGACTACCAAACAACCCTTACAAGTGGTCCTTGGTTCTGGGGAAAAGCAGGACTATTCCTAACCCCCTGGTTCCAGACTTTGATCCCTCCATGGCAGTCATCACCAAACTTCCGATCTGGGTAAGGCTTCCCAACTTACATGCTCACCTTTGGCACTGTGCGGTCTTCCAAGCCATTGGAAACACTCTGGGACGTTTTCTGGAAACAAATCCCTCAAGAGGCCTAAAGGGCATCTACACCTACAGCAGAATATGTGCCAAGATTGACATCAGCAAAGGATTACCCGACCAAATCATTCTCAAAGTCGGGGATTTCACTTGGCCACAGACTTTAGACTATGAAAACACAGTGTTCCGCTACCGGCATTGCCATCAAACAGGACATCTTCAAAACTCTTGCGTCGTGTTCCTCGCCCAAAAGAAAAGAAGCACTCGCAAACTGAAAGATAAAAGCTGGAAACCCTTTGATCTGCCTCTTATGGAAGACATTGAGTCCTCCAGCTCAGATGAAGAAGAGAGCGAACCAGAAGATGATGTTGCAACTCAGCAACAATCGCATTCCTCGACGGTCCCTGATAGGCTCCCGGCCTCCTCGAATCTTCAGAAACGTATGCATGAGTCCACCTCCTCCAACTCAAATAAAGATTCTCTTCCTTTGATCAACAACAATCTTCAAGTGGTTTCAGTCCACCCGCCCCGTGGCAGTTGGGTTAAAGTCACAAAAAAGAAAGGAAAGAAAAGTCATATTACGAACTCTACCCATTCTGGGTAGAGCCATATGTTTGTCTGTCTCACTTGGCTCTTCCTGTTCTTCTTCTGCATCTCTTGACAACATCATGAAACCCTGGGGGATCATTGATTTCTTCACGCTCCCCTGGTTTCCTGCTTCTCTTGATTGTAACTCCTTCTGTACTATAAGCTTTTAATAGAACCAGTCCTTCTTTATTTACAAAAAAATAAAAAATAAATAAATAATAATAATAATAATCAAGTTGATAAATTAAACTAGCTCATGTTTCATCAATTTTGTTTTTATCAAATTTGAATGCAATTCATTATTATTGTATTAACACACAATTTTTCCAAGTTTTTAATTTAAAGAGACAAAGAGTTTTTACATTATTGAAAAGATCCCAAGTAGGGATGTCTTATTTTCATTATTTAACTTTTTTATTTATTTATTTTAGTTGAAGATCATAGGACAAGTGGATTTTGAATTTGAACAAGCAAATTTTAATATATGGAATGATTAGATCGAAAAGGAAGTAAAAACTATCATCAAGGATAGATTTATCAAGATTGATTTTTCTAATCTAATCTAATCTAATGACTTTTAAACTATTGTCTAAATAGGGAAATGATTTGATAGTCTATAGGATTGAGCTTAATGGACTTGTAAGCACAGAATTCCATGTTTCATCTCCCTCACTTGACGTTGGGTCTAAAGTTGGTGATTGAGGGCCTTTATGTCCAGAGGAAACAACCTTTGTGAACTATGTGAACTAATTTGATCGCTTATTGGAGGGGATCCACCAAAGAGATGTATTTTTGGCTTAGAGAATTTGCAAGCAAGGAATGCAAAAAACTAATTGGGCACAAAATAGGTGGTTTAGAGAGAGAAGAAGCTAGAGTGAAGAGGAAAGAACTTGCATTAGTAAATTGGGGGCTGTAAGGTACCAAATACATTAAATGAAAGAAGCAAAATTAAGGTCGGTGCTTAATGAGGATATTAGGATGCATCAAGTTATTGGTTTGGCATACAGATTCCTTGGGGTGATCTCGATCAAATACACACTAAAACATTGAATGGATTATGGCTGGGATGAATACAAAGCACTCAACCATTTATGAACTCTTGCAAAGTTCATGGCTATAAAAGCTAATGATGAGGTGGGATCTGTGGTTGACAATGTGAAAGGCCCCATACTTGATCAACCAACTACCACACCTCCACATAATGCCATGTTGTCAAAGTAAAAATTGAGAAATATTAAAGAGAGAGGGAGATTGGAACCATTCGTTGGAATGCTGCTTTAGAAAGAACAAAGAGAGAAGAGAAATGCTAAAGTTTAGGGAAACTAAAGAGTTGCGGACAACTAGCCTCTTAGTTGACCTAGTAGAACCTAGTAGGTCAACTAGCCTGCTAGTTGACCTGGTAGAACCCATTATGTTTACCTAGTTGACCTGGTAGAACCCATTATGTTTACCTATAACTGAGACAAAACAAGGAGTTCTTTGGTGGGGAAGAGAAGAAACACTAAAAAAATCTTGATGAGAATGTAAATGTTCCAAAAATCCAAACTGAATATAAATATGCAATTGCTAAGAAATAAAGACTAACCATATTCATTCAATGTTAAGAGTTTTTCCTTCATGTTTCTCCAAGATCATTTACATTGTTCCTTGTGTTGAAACCTTATATAATTACAACGTTCTAATTATTTGTTACACTCTAATGTATTGAGTGAATTTATGTTATAAGTAAAGCCATATGTTGTATATTATCCTCCTCTGAAGCCTACTTTCTTCGCCACAACAAATGGTTCCACTAGACTATTAAATCGGGACCTAGATGATATCAAGGATGGAGAAATCTAAGTTGTTCATTAGAGTTACTAACCCAAGCTGGGTTTCAAAATTTGTCAATAATCAATGCTATGTATCCTTCATTGATCATTAGGCATGTAAGGGTATTGGTATTCACTCCCCTAAGCTTGCATGCTACTCACTTGTTGGGATATTCACTCCATCAGAGTATTAATTTTGGCATGCACACTTATCCCTCATGTAAAATTTTAATGACCTTTTTTTTAATCGCCCTTTGCTTCGCATTTTATATTTAATTTTGCTTGTCATTTAAATATTATATGTGATTTCCCAGCTGCGGGTGTTCAATAGACATATGGGAACGTGGCACTTCGGCCACTTCCCAAGGCAAATAGCCGGTGCAGCCCATATGGCTCCCGGTACCGCCATTAAACACAGCATTTACTCCTCGCACCGGGTGAAGGCTCCTCTCCTCGATCGGATCATTCAGCTCTCCGTTATGGTGGTCATGGCGGTCATTCTGGGCGCTCATAGCATTTGTGCAGGGTTGAATGGTGGGATGGATAAGCCAGCCTCGCCTATCCCACTGCACACGTTTTGTTCTTCTGCTACTTTTGAAGCCAACCTCAAGACGCACACAGGGAAACGCAGCTCGTTAGGAGCCTACATCGAGTTGGCTCCCAATTTGCATTTTTCCCATAGTCCTTGGTGCAATCAGTCCGCTTACAATTCTGCTTCTTCTGTGCAGTCCGGCATTCCCATCCCTCCTTCTGTCGATACGCCCAGAACTACTCATCATTCTGCTTCAGGCTCTCTCTCTCATTCCCGCCCTACCTCGAACTTTCTCTGTCGGAAGAGCACTGCTCATCTGGGCTCCAATTCGACAATCATGCCACGCCTCCGCGAGCGCATGAGAAGCAGAAGGAGTTCTGGTCGTGGGCGGCTCAACCAACAACGCCCTCCTCCTGTTCCTGCTCCGGAGTCTGAGATGGATACTGGGTTTACTACTGATACTGCTCAACGCTCACTCAGGCCTTCCATCCGTCAAACCTCTCAGCGTGCTGAGTTAAGGTTCGACTGCACCTCCTGCAACACTATCCTCACTGCTGCTATTATGGTCACGCTCCGGGAAGAAGTTCCGAATTTTGGCCCGCCCAATGCGTCGAACAGGCCTAACCCGCCTCTTGTTGACCTTGCCTCCTCAGCTCCGCGGCACGAGACCAGCATGGCGAACGTTCGTGAAGAAGGTGGACGCGCTCTCAGGGAGGAACCGGTGGACAGAGGCGAGATGTTCGCTTGCAGAATTATTGAGGAATCGCCGTCACCCACTCATGAATAGCTTCTTCTTGGTTTATCAGGTTCCTCTGTTTCGTTTTACTGGAAATCTTCTGTTTTACAGCTATGTTGCTTTGCTTTACAGGCACTGTATGCTTTTCAGACTTAGTGTTTTTTTTATTACTACAACTTTAAAACCGGTTTCCCATTGTTGGGCGGTTCAGAAGCTTTGGTTGAAAGGACTGGTTTCCCGTCTCGGGCAGTCCAAAACTCGCATGTTTTGCTTGACTATCAAGCCCAACAGTCAGGCTTCCATAGCTGACGTTGGTGCAGTTTTGTACTATAGCTTTTAAACTTAATAGAAATTAGTCTTACTTAGAAAAAAAATATTATATGTGATTTTGTTAATATTTTGTAAAGAGCCTTTGTTGTGAAAACAAAGTCAATCTACAATCACATTTTCCAAAACCATCATTTTGTAAAAATGTATGTTCAAAAAACTAAAGAATCACAATGCCCACTTCAAAAAACCATCGAAAGTATCAATTGCAATTGCAATTTTATATCAAATATCAATAAGCCTTGTCCTTTTCAATTTTTAAATAAATTTGCACAATTGCAGGTGGACACTAGACAATTCTATCAATTCCTGATCTTTTCTTCTCAATATTCAGTTTTTAGCGTGTGGGATTGGAGATGTGATGGAGACAGGGACTATAGACTATATAAATTTCAATCATAGGATCATGTGAATTCAAGGAACATTGATTGCACTGGAAGACAAATGTAAATTACGATTTGCATGATGGGCATGTCGCGTTGCAAATCATGGAATAGAGATGAGCTTTTTCCAACACACAACATGTTCAAAAACTCAATAAACGACGATATATATATATATATATATATATATATATATATATATATCAGGTTGACATGTTTAAAAATTAAGTGAATTTTTTTAATTAGTAGTATTTGACAATTAAGTAAAGAAAAATGGAATAAATATTTAACAATTAAACAAAGAAAAATAAGTAAATACCAATCAAATTTAGCCACTAAGCTTCCCCTCCAATTGAACGTTGAAATGGAAGTTACAACTATTTTCTTCATTATTGGTGTGATAGTCTGTTTCTGTGTCTATTTTCATTAGGGGAATTTCAGTATAAAAAATGGGCCTCAAAATGAAAAATGTACTAACAAAATTAACTTTAAAAGAACCAATAGGATTTAAGATGTTGATGTTATGCCTAGGGGTAAATATTTTTGAAGAGAAAAGAAGAAAGCTACATTTTTAAATCATATTTTTTAATTATCTCTACAGATTTACTCAAATTTTTAAGTGTCCAACTTGTTGGATGTAGAATTATATTTTTTTCAACAAGTGCTCACACTTGAAATTTTGATAAACCTATAAGGAAATAAGTCGAAAATACAATAAAAAATAGTTTCTTTTATTTTAAAATTTTATAGCTCTTATTTTATTATTTTTATTATTATTTTAATGTTTTCCTTATGGGGTCATTTTAAACCTCAAAATTCCTCTAACGAGAATAGGAATTCCAAAAATTTAATTTAATTATCAATAGTTATTAGGTCGATGGTAAGGGATTTAACCTTCGCATAATATTCTAGAATTTTCTTAGTAGTAGTCACAAATAAAAGGTTGAGATTTATCTCAGAAGTAGTTATGCTCTGCCCTTTTAATTAAATTGATTAATTAAAAAATGTCATATTGATCCAGGTGGATATCGGTGGCCACCCACATATTCCATTTGGACCTGCAACATCAATTCTTGCGGTTTTTCACTTTCAGCACAACTTACTATTTTTAGCAGGTATTCGGGTTCCGCACTCCTGGCGCCGTTTCGGGCCCCTAATGATCCAGGTGGATATTGGTGGCCAACCACCTATTCCATTTGAACCCCCACCATCAGTTCTTTCAATTGTTTAGTTTCAACACAACTTACTATTTTTAGTAGTTTTTCGGGTCCTGAACTTTCGGAGCCGTTTTGAGACCCTAAATGATATTTTTTGGTCCATAGACCAAAATTGCTCACACCAAAAGTTGTATTCCTCTGATAGATCTTTCTAACGAGGTATGGTGCGCGTCAAACGAAGATCGTACGCCAAAGTTACGTCCCCAGGAAGTTGAAACACCAATTTACCCAAACGGGGCCCATAGTTTTGGCGCTTCATCTCCTACACATAGGTTTTTCCATTGTTTCTCAATAATAAATAGGCCCTCAAGCCTCATTGTAACACAGTTCAGAGGCCTGTAGCCGTCACAAATCTTCTCAAAGATAAGCTACCAGCGCCCTAGCTAGTTTATTTCCATTATGTCTGTAAGCATATTTCAGTGATTTGTTTTTAATAAAAGGAAGCATTATTTCCGCTGCATCTCTGTGTTTATGGTTATATGTGTATTATGTTGTGTTCCTGCATAAATCTGGATCAGTGGTATCAGAGCGGTCTGCTCTTTCTCTGTTTTTCTTTGCATGTCCCCAAGGAGGTCAGGGTATAAGGAGTTAGGGCTCGATCTGGTTGAACCCTTGCAAGATTAGCCTCGCAAACCCCGACGACCTCCCATGGTAGAAGAAAAGAAAGATGAGGGCGCAAGAGATCCTATCAAAATATTGCTCGAGGAGGCCCTCGAGAAACAAGGGAAGGCGATGATGGATAACTTTGCTTAGATCCTTCAACGTTTGCCCACCTACGATGCATCTGCATCCAACAACCACTCTGGAGGCATCACTCCCTTCAAGGTATAGGTAAACTTTGACATTCCTGTATTTGAAGGCCAGGTAGATGCAGACGTTGTAGATAGATGGTTGAATTTTCTAGAAGGGTATTTCTCGGTCCATGATTTCTCCGACTGAGAAAATATTAGTTTTGCAGTCCTCAAAGTTTCCCCCCATGTCAAAGATTGATGGGAAACCTACTGTGAGCAAAAGGACGAGGGGGAACCCTCTCTGTTCTCAATCGCACCCACTTGGAATTCATTCTCAGATGGCATCAAGGAACAATATTACCCCGTGGGGAGCTATGAGGACAAGTACATCCAATGGACCACGCTGCGGCAACAAAGGGATCAAGATGTGCATGAACTGACGAATTTGAAAGTTGGGTATTAAATATTTGGAGAGACATTTGGCGCTCAAGTACCGCAGGTGTCTGCACAAACACATTCAGGAGGAAATGAAGTTCCTCGACATTACCTCACTTAGCACGGCATATCGTTGTGCCCCAAGATTGAACAGAAATTTAAGTAGAAGAAGCGATACTTTGGATCCACGAATCTGAAGCCAGGGAAAGGCACCCCCAAACCATAGAATAGGGGGCAAAGCCAAAGCGAGGCGACTCATAACACCACCACAAATCCAAAGAAGGACACGAGGAAGCGGTGTGAATTTCATGACTGCCCCACTCACAACACAAACGAGTGTCGGGCCAAACAGTCGTTGATGGCCGAACTGAAGGCGCCCGAATCAGATGCATGTTCTGATCCTAAGCCAAAACCAGACAAGGGAGATAACAAAGGGAAATAGATCATTGGTGTGGACCCCAGTGCCATTGTTTCTAACACCAAGCTCCAGAGGGAGGATCTCGAGGATCCAGAGGAGGGGGAGTGCCTCTTCCATTCGCAGATGTGGATGAAGGGTTATCCACTACAATTTCTTGTCGATAGCGGAAGCCAAAAGAACCTCATTTCAGTAGAGGTTGCGAAGTCGCTTGGCCTACCGACCATAGCACACCTGCAGTTGTATGCCATCGGGTGGCTTCACCCAGGGAGAGATCTCCGCGTCCGCCAATAGTGCCACCTTCCATACAGCATCAAGCCATTCACATATGAGGTATTGTGTGATATTGCTCCTCTTGATGTAGATGATGTATTATTGGGCCAACGATACTTGTGGAGGTGACATGTTTTGTATGAGTCTAGGCCTCGTGCTGTTATTATTACGTTGGGAAATAACTTGTATAGGATACCAGAGGTAGTACCGCCTCTTGTCATCTCTTTGACTACTGCAAAACAACATAGTAAGATTGTTTCTCAAACCAAGAAATTTATTTTCCTTAAAACTCGCTCACAGGGAAAGAATAATATTGTGGCCACAACCTCGAAATAGGGCTCCCCTGCACTGCTGCAGCAAATGGACAAAGTCATGGAGGAGTACGAGGACATTTTCTCCTCACTCATGGAGGTTCCTCTACACTGTTAGGACAAGCACTCCAATGATCTAACCCCCGACGCATCACCGCCTGATATTTCCATACCTCATGCAAATACATAGGAAAAATCCACACATGTACTATCTGAGGCTAATAAAGAAACCAAATTTACTGAACGCATCCAACATGTCCGCCCGCAAGTCCATGACATCTTCGACAAATCCAATACCAATTTCAGCAGAATTTGCCTCTCATGGAGGAACTTAACGCAACGGGGACCATTGCTTCTTAAGGAGGGAGGAATGATCCAGGAGGATATTGGTGGCCACCCACCTATTCCATTTGGACCCGCAACATCAATTCTTGCAATTTTTCACTTTCAGCACAACTTACTATTTTTAGCAGGTTTTCGGGTCCTGCACTCCCAGAGCCGTTTCGGGGCCCTAATGATCCAAGTGGATATTGGTGGCCACCCACCCATTCCATTTGAGAACCCACCATTAGTTCTTTCAATTGTTCAGTTTTGTCACAACTTACTATTTTTAGCAGTTTTTCGGGTCCTAAACTTCTGGAGCCATTTTGAGGCCCTAAACGACATTTTTTGGGAAAACCAGGAACAACATGGGTATTTGGACTGATGTTGCTCACACCAAAAGTTGTAGTCCTCAAATAGATCTTTCTAACGAGGTATGGTGCGTGTCAAACGAAGATCGTATGCCAAATTTACGTCCCCAATTTACCCAATTTGCCCAAACGGGGCCCATAGTTTTGGCACTTCATCTCCTACGGTTAGGTTTTTGGATGTTTAGGGTTTTCCATTGTTTTTCGATAATAAATAGGCCCTCGAGCCTCATTTTAACATAGTTTATAGGCCTATAGCCGCCACATCTCTTTTCAGAGATAAGCTACCAGCGCCCTATCTAATTGATTTCCATTATGTCTGTAAGCATATTTCAGTCATTTTTTTTTAATAAAAGGAAGCATTATTTCTACTACATCTATGTGTTTATGGTTATATGAGTATTTTGTTGTGTTCCTGCATAAATCCAGATTAGTGGTATCAGAGTGGTCTGCTCTTTCTCTATTTTTCTTTGCATGTCCCCAAGGAGGTCAGGGTATAAGGAGTTAGGGCTCGATCTGGTTGAACCCTTGCAAGATCAGCCTCGCAAGCCCCGACAACCTCCCATGGTGGAAGAAAAGAAAGACGAGGGAGCAGGAGATCCTATCAAAATATTGCTCGAGGAGGCCATCAAGAAACAAAGGAACACGATGATGGATAACTTTTCTCAGATCCTTCAACAGCTGCCCACCTACGGCGCATCTACATCCAACAACCACTCTAGAGGCGCCACTCCCTTCAAGGTACAGGTAAACTTTGACATTCATGTATTTGAAGGCCAGATAGATGTAGACGTCGTAGATAGATGGTTGAATTTTCTAGAAGGGTATTTCTCGGTCCATGATTTCTCTGACCGAGAAAAGATTATTTTTTCACTCCTCAAAGCCGCCCACCATGTCAAAGATTGGTGGGAAACCTACCGTGAGCAAAAGGACGAGGAAGAACCCTCTCTGCTCTCGGTCGCACCCACTTGGAATTTGTTCTGAGATGACATCAAGGAATAATATTACCCCATGGGGAGCTATGAGGACAAGTACATCCAATGGACCACGTTGCGGCAGCAAAGGGATCAAGATGTGCATGACCTGGCGAATTTGTTCCATACCAGGTGCACAAAGTTGGGTATTAAATATTCGGATAGACATTTGGTGCTCAAGTACCACAGTTATCTGCACAGACACGTTCAAGAGGAAATGGAGTTCCTCGACATTACCTCGCTTGGCACGACATATCGCTATGCTGCCAAGATTGAGAATAAATTTAAGCAGAAGAAGCGAGAATTTGGATCCGCAAATCCAAAGCCAGGGAAAGGCACCCCCTAACCACAGAACAAGGGGAGAGCCAAAGCGGGGTGACTCATAACACCACCAAAAATCCAAAGAAGGACACGAGGAAGTGGTGTGAATTTCATAACAGCCCCACTCATAGCACAAACGAGTGTCGGGCCAAACAGTCGTTGGTGGCCGAACTAAAGGCACCCGAATCAGATGCATGTTCTGATCCTAAGCCAGAACCAGACAAGGGAGATGACAAAGGGAAACAGATCATTAATGCGGACCCCAGTGCCATTTTTTCCACCACCAAGCTCCAGAGGGAGGATCCCAAGGATCCTGAGGAGGAGGAGAGCCTCTTCCATTCGCAGATGTGGGTGAAGGGTTCTCCACTGCAATTTCTTATTGATAGTGGAAGCCAAAAGAACCTCATTTCAGCAGATGTCGTGAAGCTGCCAGGCCTACCGACCATAGCACACCTGCAGTCGTATACCATCGGGTGGCTTCACCCAGGGAGAGATCTCCGCATCCGCCAGCAGTGCCGCCCTCCGTATAGCATCAAGCCATTCACGGATGAGTTATTGTGTGATATTTCTCCTCTTGATGTAGCTGATGTATTATTGGGCCAACCATACTTGTGGAGGCGACATGTTGTGTATGAGTCTAGGCCTTGTGCTGTTATTATTACGTTGGGAAATAACTTGTACAGGATACCGGAGGTAGTACTGCCTCCTGTCATCTCTTTGACTACTACAAAACAACGCAGTAAGATTGTTTCCCAAACCAGGAAATTTATTTTCCTTACAACTTGCTCACAGAGAAAGAAGAATATTATGGCCACAACCTCAAAACAAGGCTCCCCTGCATGGCTGCAGCAGATGGACAAAGTCATGGAGGAATACGAGGGCATTTTCTCCTAACTCATAGAGGTTCCTCTACACTGTCAAGACAAGCACCCCATTGATCTGCCCCCAACACACCGTCGCCTGATATTTCCATACCTCATGCGACTACACAGACAAAATCCACACATGTACTATCTGAGGCTGATAAAGAAACCAAATTTACTGAACGCATCCAGCATGTCCTCCCGCAGGTCCATGACATCTTCGACAAATCCAGTACCATGTTCAGCAGAATTTGCCTCTCATGTAGGAACTTAACGTAATGGGGACCATTGCTTCCTAAGGAGGGAGGAGTGATCCAAGTGGATATTGGTGGCCACCCACCTATTCCATTTGGACCTGCAACATCAATTCTTGCAGTTTTTCACTTTCAGCACAACTTACTATTTTTAGCAGTTTTTCAGGCCCTGCACTCCCGGAGCCATTTCGGGGCCCTAGTGATCTAGGTGGATATTGGTGGCCACCCACCTATTCCATTTGAACTCCCACCATCAGTTCTTTCAATTGTTCAGTTTCAACACAACTTACTATTTTTAGCAGTTTTTCGGGTCTTGAACTTCCGAAGCCGTTTTGAGGCCCTAAACGACATTTTTTGGGAAAAGTAGGAGCAACATGGGTTCTTAGATCGATGTTGCTCACACCAAAAGTTGTATTCCTCGTATAGATATTTCTAAAAAGGTATGGTGCGCGTCAAACGGAGATCGTATGCCAAAGTTACGTCCCCGGGAAGTTGAAACGCCAATTTACCCAAACGGGGCCCATAGTTTTGGCGCTTCATCTCCTACGGTTAGGTTTTTGGATGTTTAGGGTTTTCAATTGTTTCCCAATAATAAATAGGCCCTCGAGCCTCATTGTAGCACAGTTCAGAGGCCTGTAACCACCACATCTCTTCTCAGATATAAGCTACCAACGCCTTAGCTAGTTTATTTCATTATGTTTGTAAGCATATTTCAGTCATTTGTTTTTAATAAAAGGAATCATTATTTCTACTGCATCTCTATGTTTATGGTTATATGTGTATTCTGTTGCGTTCTTGCATAAATCCAGATCACATATGAAAATGATGATGGTTTTTTTGGGAGTGTGACATTAGTAAGCCATGGTAATGGCCCATGGTATTGTAACAAAGCCTATTTACAAGTTAAGAATATCCTTGCTAAAGTGGGGTGAATCTCCATGGTTAAAATAATTGTTACATGTTTTTTTAAATGTGTATATGTCTAACTCAAATTTTATTTTTTTTGTAAATAATAACAATAATTTAAAATAAATTTATAGTTTAGTTAATTTTTATGGTTTTTTTTAATCTTAGCAATGTGAAATGAATCATGAGGTAAGTGTTTTTATGCCTATCAGTCTTTACCAACCATTTAATTTATATGGTTGCGCTAATATATCTCACAAAATAACATATTATATGGACATCATTGTATGGCCATAAGGTGTGGATCGTAGCACTCCAACATGTTACTTATTTTTAAAAATCACTCCATCACCCTTGCCAACAATGGCACAAATGTTATGTTAGCCAATTACTTGGGATGGAAATGAGAGAAACAAGTGTTCTTGTATCTTATTATGTACACTTGGATAAATAAATAAGAGTGTTCCATTGAGTACATCACACTTGATCAATTGTTGGCATTAAAACAAAAAAGTGAGAGTGTTCCACTTAGTGTTACAAATATAGATTTTTCAATTAGTTGGCATCATGAACCAAGGGAAATGATTTTGTTGGACATTTGTTTGGACAATGTAATGAATAAAACAATAATTTGGAACTATGGAAAAATTAAGAAATACAAGTTATTAATGAATTTATGTCAAAAGAGTTTAATTTCAATTTGATAATAAGTTGTACAAAAATTTATTTATTTATTCATGTTGGTGATATAGATGGGTCAAAGGCCCATCATTTATGAATCATATTGATATCAAAGTCTTACCTTAGAGGGAAGTGCATTTTGAATGCTCACTTAATTGAAGAAGTTGCTTGTAACAACCCTCGATTAAAGTTTTAAGTAATAAAGGATAATAAAGGCAAAAAGAATAAGACAGTCATGGGACACTGATCCAAGAGGATCGTGCAGGTCCAAGTACAAGTGGCTTAAGTACAAAGGCTCAAAAATCAAAGAGTCACAAATGTGGCAAACTCAGTTTCAAGTTGAATATCTCATCTTTCTGATTCCAACGGCGCAGACGACACTCAATTCTGAGTCCGTATGGAGGAGTTAGAAGCAGTCAACGTTTAAGGGTTGACTTGGTGATGTGGCAGCTTAAGGAGGCAACAAATTTGCAGAAATTCAGCCACCCGATTCCGGGCGAAATTGTGGGAAAGATAAAAGCACTCCTTTGGTCAAATTCCATAATTTTCAAAATGAGCATTTGGTTTATATATATATATATATATATATAAGGTAGGGCGGGCCATGACTCCTGCCCTACCCAACAGATCATAACCAAAATTTATGTTAAATTAGTGGGGTCGACGGCCATGACCCCATCGCCCCACACCATATATTAAATATCGTTGAACATTGGCAGGGGTGTGGGTTGTCACCCCCGCCGACCCCCACTCCACACTCCATATATATATATATATATATATATATATATACGGTGCTGACGGAGGATTCGGGGTAGACCGCCCGATGCGGGTCCGACCCCACCATACATTGCATTAAAAAAATATGCGACGGCCTTTTAAAATATATGCGTGGGTTTTTAAACAGTATACGCCTTTTATGGAGGGGGCGAGGTTTGACCGCCCGACCCCCTCCCTCACATTTGGGATCTAAACCAACTCACCAATAATGGACTTGGTGAAGTCTGCCCACCTTCACTTATTTAAACTTGTATTTCAAAAGTGCGCCCAGGCAGGCCAAGAGCGACACGGAGTACAAGACAGAGTGGAACCTTGAGCGCCTTGCAGGAGGGGGGCGGAACCATGAACTAAGCTCATTTCCAGAGGGCCCAGATTTGTCCAGCGTCAAAACCAGGAAAATTTTATATGGATTCTGCAACTCTTGGCGCCACGAATCCAACGGTGATGTCCATTTTTTCATCAGAGGTCTCCAATTTTTAGGCACCTTTAGCTAAGGAGGTATAAGGGCGTAATTTTGCATTTATGCTTGTACTTTCATTTTATTTGCCACATAATGCAAGAGGGCCTCTCCACTGATTGAGCAGGGCTCGGAGACGTAGTCCATCCTGGACGAACTTCGATATCAATTCTGTGTATTCTTTGCATGGTTTTATGTGCTTCTCTATTCTTATGTTCATGCCTTTCAAGTTTCATGGTTACGATGCAATTTTACATGTAATTCTTTAATACATCTCAAAGCAAAATATTTTGGATCAAGTGGTATCAGAGAAGGTCTTTGTAGATGTGAATTGCATTTTTGTATGCTAACTAGAAACAGGCTATGAAGAGGCGAAGGGAAACTAAAGTATTTTGATCCCGAAGCGGGACATGCACATCGAAGAAGAAACATGGACGACGATGCTAGAAATGAAGAGGAGCTAAATTTCTGCAAAACAATCTACACCATGGCAGAATGAGTCGAGAAGTTGTTCTCAAGGCTTGAGAAACTAAAAAGTGCAGGGGAAAATGATCTAGAAGGACAAGGTTCAGCACATGGAGATGATGGAGGGGATCCAACTCCTTCTCCTTCCGTGAGTGGAAGTTCCTCTTCTTCTTCTCACCATCGTCATAGGAATTCAGGAAATGCATCTAAGAAACCTTTCTTTAAATGAGATGTCAAATTTGATCTTCCCATGTATATTGGTGAAAGTAATGCAGAAAAGCTTAACAACTGGATTAGGTAAATTGAAGTCTACTACAGGATTTAGCAGATCGAGGAGGATGAGGCAAAGATCTAGTTGGCTTCTCTTCGGCTAAACGACACCACTCTTGTCTGGTGGGAGATCAAATTGCAA
The DNA here is from genome assembly GCA_034641835.2 of Pinus albicaulis. Lineage (NCBI taxonomy): Eukaryota > Viridiplantae > Streptophyta > Pinopsida > Pinales > Pinaceae > Pinus > Pinus albicaulis. Next base: position 1,579,959,810 of record CM076579.1, read on the forward strand.
GGCAGCCACAATTTGGGTAACCTTCTCTCCTTATGGTCAAATTTTGTTTCTACATTGACAAACCAATTTTACCCTTTGGGATATGAGCAAAAGGCGTTAATGGAATGGCAACACCTAAGGCCAGGCAGAGGTCAAAATGTACAAGACTTCACTGAAGAATTTAGAAAACAAGCATTGAATTTAGGCATTCCATTATATTCACCAGAGATTGTAACCAAGTATATTGGTTCTCTGCATAATTACATAAGACATTCATTATTATTGTTTGAGCCTCCTACCATCGATGAGGCCAGTGTGAAGGCCATGCACATACAAAGCAGGGGAACGCATGAACAAAGTGACCACCCAAAAATTACTGCAACAAACCAAGAGAAGGGGAGAAAAGCCCTCTTGTACACATTGTGAGAAAGAGGGACATGACGAAGAAAGTTATTGGAAGTTGTTCCCTGAGTTGAGACCTGAGAGGAATGACAAAAATGGGAAGCAGAAGACCGCTACCATCACGCGACAGAACCAAGATTCTGAATCAAAGGAAGATGAGAAGGTCACAGCTGTAGGATTTGCACGAGGTATACCAATTGACCTGGGGTCTGATTTCAGCGATGAAATGAAGCTTGCAGCCTTTGGGATCGCAACAGAAGGACCCATAGACTTGGGTTCCAATTCGGGCGATGAAACAAAAATTTCAATAGATATTGTACCAAAGATGAAAAGGACACTTATTGCGGCAGAGTTCCAAGAACTTGAAGAGATTAACCAAAGCATCCAAGCAGAAAATACTGAGCTAAGAAGGCTCTTGCATGAAGCAAAGGAAGAAAAACAGAGGTTACTACGCCAGTTGCAAGATAAAGATGAGGCCTTGGAAAAGTTGCGACATAACCAACCCGAGATAAAAAGAAACCCTTCAATTTCATGTATTTTTCATGATGATGAATTTGCTGCTTTTGAAAAACATACTACAGGGATCGGATCCAAAGTGCTGAAGAAGATGGGGTATCAAGGAAAGGGCCTCGGCATCAATGTCCAAGGCATCGTAAATCCCATCGAAGTCAAGGAATTGTCGCGTCATGCAGGGCTCGGATACACCAAGAAGGAAGTCGGAGAAAGATTTGACATAGCTAGTGACCAACCAGCGACAGATGATGAGATCGCTTCCTCACATTCTAGCGATAGTGAGGGTTCCATGACCACTTATCGAAGGAACACCAGGGAAAAGCGCTCCAAGACAACCTGAAAAGTTTGGAGGAAAAAGAATCATTGTAGTCACTGCAACGAAGTGGGACACCAACAAGCCACGTGTCCAACGATCCATGCCCCAGAAGCATCGATAAAGGAGCCGAAAGGTGATCATGTTCAACAAATGAATCCACCACATTCATGGTGGCCTGCTTTATTAAGCTGGGTTTTTTAGAGGTAGTAGCTTGTTATGGCCACATTGTAAATCATATGTTGCAAGTAAATGTAAATGTGATGGTATGTTTTCTATCACTTTGAAATGCAACGATGATGTTTTGGCCTTTTCTTATGAGTAGTCGAGGTATTGGTTTTTTTTATGTAATCCTTGGCCAATGAGTGTGTGTTATAAACTCTTGGCAAGTGAGGGGTTGTTGTGTCATGTGTGGTGTGTGCATGGTTGCAAATGATGTACCATATTTACGTGCAAAAGATTGAAAGTTTGGTTTGAACGGACAAGTAGTGTGCTAATGCTTTTGGTGGTCCAAAAGCTCCTCAATGGGGAGGAATGATCCAGGAGGATCGTGCAGGTCCAAGTACAAGTGGCTTAAGTACAAAGGCTCAAAAATCAAAGTGTGTGCCAAAATCAGTGTCAAGTTGAAGATCTCGTTTTTCTAATTCCAACGATGCATACGACACTCCACACTCCATATATATATATATATATATATATATATATATACGGTGCTGACGGAGGATTCGGGGCGGGCTGCCTGATGCAGGTCTGACCCTCCCATACATTTCATTAAAAAAATATGCGACGACCTTTTAAAATATATGCACGGATTTTTAAACAATATACACCTTTTTATGGAGGGGGCGAGGTTTGACCACCTAACCCCCTCCCTCACATTTTGGATCTAAACCAACTCAACAACGATGGAATTGGTGAAGTCTACCCACCTTCACTTATTTAAACCTGCATTTCAGAAGTGCGCCCAGGCAGGCCAGGAGCGGCACAGAGTGGAACCTTGAGCACCTTGCAGGAGGGGGGTAGAACCATGAACTGAGCTCATTTCCAGAGGGCCCGGATTTGTCTGGCGTCAAAATCAGGAAAATTTTATATGGATTCCGCACCTCTCAGCGCCATGAATCCAATGGTGTTGTCCATTTCTTCATCAAAGGTCTCCAATTTTCAGGCACCTTCAGCTATGGAGGTATAAGGGTGTAATTTTGCATTGATGCTTGTAATTTCATTTTATTTTCCACTTAATGAAAGAGGGTCTCCCCACTGATTGAGCAGGGCCAGAGATGTAGTCCATCTTGGATGAAATCCGATATCAATTTCGTGTCTTCCTTGCATGATTTTTTGTGCTTCTCTCTTCTTATGTTCATGCCTTTTAAATTTCATGGTTAAGATGCAATTTTACATGTAATTCTTTAATACATATCAAAGCAAAAGATTTTGGATCAGACACGTATTCCAAGTTGAATGTAGGGCAAAACATCATAATGGGCATCACTTGTGGTTTGTAATGGTTATGGAAATTGGCAAAGGAGAAAAAGGAAAAGTGGCATTAATTGGCATTTAATTATGAAAATAAAGGAAAATAGGAGAAGAGGAATATGAAGAGACACAAATTTGCATGCAAAGGAAATTAGAGGAAAAATAAAGGAAAATGGAAAAAAGGGGGGACATCAATGATAAAAAGGCATCAGAGAACCAATTCACAACTTTTTTCAGTTTTGGCTTTGGTTCAGTTTTAGAAAGAGAGAGAGAGAGCTCTAAGAGGAGAAAGCAAGCAAACAAAGAAAGGCAAAGGAAAGCTAAGGACAAGCAAAGGAAAAGCAAGGGAGCACAAGGGCAAGGTTGGATCAATAGCTTTAGTGGGGATAATTTTAGGTAACAGGTTGCATATGTGATTTTATTGTTGGGATGTGAATCCATGGTAAATGCATTTGTTTATTTGGCTCATTTTTTGTCATTGGCACGGGTTTTTGCCTGGTTTGATAGTGGTTTTAGCCTTAGCCTACCATTTCTTGGATAACCATGGCATGATGGGATTCATTCTTGGTTAAGCTTTGGATTGTCGGATGGTTTTGGATCTAGGTGAGTTGGTCTTAGGAGAATCCCAAAGGGGTGAGATGGATATGGTTTTCTTCGAGAAGCCTTCGATAGGTGGGCGGAGACAAGAAAAATCCTCAAGGTATGTGTAGAAATTTGAATAACTGATATATTATTCACCGAGATTCTCTTGATCACACACTATTTTAACTTCATGCACAATACATAATCTCTTCTACCATTGATCATTAATTGTGGAAATAAAAACAATCGCATGCGCACATTAAAACCATAAACAATCACACATATGAACACAGTATTTAATGGGGAATCTTAAATATGAAAACCCCCAAATATATGTATATTATATGTCATAGAGATCATGTAGCAATCATTATACAAAGCTCCTCACAAAGCTCTCAGTATAATCTCCAATTGCTACACACTAATCAAGCACAATCTAGCAAATCACATGCTCCAATCTCTACCACCTGATAGCCTGCCTCTACTGTGCAATCATTGCTGAAGAATGGCTCTGAATGAAATCGAATTGGTCCAGCCTTGATTGCCCAATCATCATTGGCATCTCCAATCACTGGTTGTTGCAAATCATGCAACAGTATAGTCACAACTGATAGTCACACTGCGCTTTCACCTACCTCTTCACTGGTCTCCACTGAAACTGTCCATGCACTGAAGTTAACTAATGTATTATTTAGTTGATTTATGAGTTAATAATTAGTGAATTAATTAATAATTAATTCACACCACTCTCACTAGTGTATCAATCAGTTAGACTAGATACAACTAGCTCAACTATGTTTAACTCAGTTAAACTGAACACAACTCCATCAACTAGCTCAATAACTCCACCAAACTCTATCACATGAGTTCTAACTGAAGTATCCATGCAATAGCTCCACTTAACCCTCAGGAATAGTATAATTCCTTCTGTCAGCTCCTGTGCCACATCTGTGCACTTAACTGAAGTGCTCCAAGAGAATAAGATAATGTTTAGAGTCCAAATATTATTAAGAGCTAATAATATTCAACATATCTATTTTTAAACTGGAAATCTAAAAATAGATTCCGCCCAATATGTCTAAAAATAGAAGTCCATCTATTTTTTTTGACTTGACCAACCATCCACAAATAGCATCCTGCAACTCATAGAATATGATCGACAGACATAGTCTAAAAATAGACTTGCGCCAAAAATAGCCTGCGGGCCCACTTAGTGAAGGCGACTTCTTTCCACTAAGCTCATCATCTTGTTGCAATCTCAACAGTATGGAGAAGGAATTCCGAGGTATCCAAGCTCGGTTTGGTTTTGTGATCTTGGGATCAGTTTAGGTGAGATCACTATAGCTTGAGGGTGGAGGTGGTTTAACCTCTAGAGTCCCTGGTTGATTATGTCTTGATTTATCCCATGAGATCCCATATTCATGTTTGGAATATGGCATGGGGGTGATTCGTTGAAAGAAATATTTGGTTTAGCCCAATCTATGGTCAGGTGGTATGTGGAAGTTCCTGACTTGGTTGGATTTTGCATATGTAATTATGACCTTTTTTCTCTATGTGATTAATGAGCACATGTACTTATTATTATGTTGATTTTATGGCAGATTTATCATGGTTCCTATTATGGTTATATGTTGGTTATTTGCATGGTAATATGATGTGATCTAACTATGACTCTTATTATGATTTGATAAGTTAATGAATGGTTGATGAATGCATGGGATAACAAGTGTTGTTGCAACTAGTTTGAGAGGAAATTGAGCCTTCTTAGTGATTCTCGGATGAATTTCAAACCCTTATGATCAAACATGCAATTATGACTTGTAGCTTTTGCATTTACCATATGTTTTAAGAAATGTCTAGTATGCATTGGGCATGTGTAGGTCAAGAACTTGCTCAATTTTGGATTTTCTATCATTGTTATCCTCTTCCCTATGATTTTGGAAAGTTACAAGCAATATTGGGTAATGGTCTGGAGGCTAGCTTGAAAAGTGGCTTAGATATTGGAACTGCTGGCACAAAACTAATAGATTTGGGTCATAACTGCATGGAAGCAAACTTATGAGTGCGGTAATAGCCTCATAACTACATGCATGTAGTGTTGTGGGTGCGATTATGGACTTAAGGCAGTGAAAAAGAGTTCCACCTCAAGGATTGGTCACCTAGGGTGGTTGTTTAGCTCTCGAGTGGTCTTTAGTCCCTGGGGACTATTAGTAAGTCTTCAGTTTTTAGGCCCCACTTCCTTAATTGGAACTTGGAGGTCGAGGCACGTCATAGTACTCATCTCATGTTTACCCTGGTCAGCTTGTGTAAGCGGGTAAATGTGGAAAGGGAAGCTACAATTTGGTATTATAGCTTCCAAGTTCAAACACTTGGACTAGATGGGCTAAATGCATGCATAACAACATGCATTGTGATGGATAGGGTTATCATGCATGTGGTTATTTTTGCATCATGCATGATTTTGATTGGAGGCTATCTCATGTGCAAAAATAAGTCGATTAAGCTAATGCGGACTTATTTTTGCATGAATAGCCTCCCCTGAAATACATTAAGGTATGATTTTTTATTATGCTTCTATTTGGTTTATCTAGCATGACATGTTTGCAAGAAAGAGAAGGCCAAAGATGAAGAGCAAGATGGTGGACTACAATTCACATGACTCTCCTTACAGGCCTGATGTGAGTACCATGGAATGGGAAAATTCAGTTGAGCAGCAAGGGGAAGATTATTCTCCTGATCTAGTAGATACAATAAGGAGTTTAAGGGCAGAGATCAGAAGTTGCAAGGAAAAAATTAATAGATTGATTGAGGCACGGGAAAGACTTGCAAGGGCTCGGGACAGACAGGTGTAGGTTAATGTAGTGATTTTATAGAGTCTTTCAAATTTGTAAAGACAGAGAAAACTGAGGATCATTCATGGGAGGAAAAAACTAATGGGGTAGTGGTAGAAGGTATCATAGAGGACACAAGTTGGATAGGGAGGATACAATGAAGAGTGGCAGATTCTTGGATACACCCGATAGGAGGACTAGTATGTATGGGTTTTATTCTAGTTCTTCTTCCAGGAGACATCATCGTCATCACCGCCAACACCATAGGAGGAGCGAGTACTTGCCAGAAGAGTTTAATAAATTCGAGCCTCCTACTTTTGATGGATATATGGAGAAGTTAGAGTCTTTAGAAGCATGGCTACTTGGGATGAATAAGTTCTTTAGATTGCATGACTATTGAGAGAAAATGAAAGCCAAGATATATAATTTCAGTCTTAAATGGAAAGTGGATATTTGGTGGCAAAATGTAAATAATTTCACGAGCATTAGAGAAGAGGAGTTGGTTTCAGATGAGTTTGGGAGACTCTTTAAGGAGAAGTACTTGTTCGAGAGAGACTATGATGACAAGGCCAAGGAATTCTTTGTGCTGAAGATGGGTTCTATGATAGATGATGAGTACACTAGAAAATTCCTGGAGTTATTGAGGTATGTGCCTTACCTCAAGGATGAGAAGGAAAATATTCAAAGGTTCATCAGTGGGTTTCCAATATCTTTTAGAGACTGGATTGAGTTTGATGAGCCTCATTCAGTGGAGGGAACCCTTAGGAAAATGAAGCATTGTTACGAATAGTCAAAGCACAAGCCCGAGAACAAGCTTGATTGGAAAGGGAATGAGAAGATTGAGGGAAAATGGCCTCATAAGCGAGAAATATCTCAGGATGCGGGTAAGAAAGAAAATATGGCTCCTTACAAGAACTTTAATTAAGTTGAGAAGGGACATGGGTCGCAGCCTAGAGAGCAGCAGGATAAAGGTAACGGTAGGGGACCGTTGTAGTGTTGGATTTTTGGCAAAGACCATTGCAAGAAGGATTGTCCATTGTACCAGTGTGGCAGGCCTTATATCTATAGTGCTCAATAGGTGAAAATAGTTGGGGATGTTATTTAGATCATTCCTCGAATTTATGAAGCACTTGATAATAGGTAGGCAGACCATCAGACATCTATTATAGAGATGGAAGGTAAGCTTTGTGATCAAGTTGTTCCATTTTTATTGATCCTAGATCTAATTACAGTTATGTTAGTCTTGAACTAGTGGATTAGTGTCGTTTGAGTAAATAAGAGCATGTAGAATCTTGGTTGGTGTAATTGGCTATAGGGGCCAAGAGAAGAGTTCACCATTGGGTGCGATCTTATGCATTTAAGATGAATGGTATGCCTGCATCAACACATCTAAATGTACTTCCTTTGGGATCACATAACATGCTTTTGGGTATGGATGGGTAGTTCACTCACAGGACCATGCTAGATTATTATGAGAAGGCTATTGATTTCCTGGATGATGATAGAGAAAGGATAATCTTGGAGGGAAAGAAGAATCCTACATCAGTGAGAATGGTTACAGCTATGCAGGAAAAGTGCAGTTGCAGGAAAGGGTGTGTATTGATTTCCATGCATATTTCTAGTGATAAAGGGAAGGATTTTGAGTATGATGAAGTCCTGAAGATGCATCCTATTTTGTAGCAGTTTCAGGATGTGTTTCCTGCATAAATTTCAAAGTTACCACCTCATTGGGAAGTGGATTTCTCTATTGAGTTTGTACCAGGAGAAACACCAACAGCAAAGGCGCCTTATAGGATGAGTACGCCAGAGTTGGTAGAATTGAAGTTGTAGTTGAAGGAAATTCTTGATCAGGGATACATAAGGCCAAGTGTATCGCCTTGAGGTGCACCAATTGTTACACGACATTTTTTCACCATGACACTTGATAGTTAAAATGGATCTCTCGCCATCCATAAACATGTTTCAAAGCACTCCTTTGTAAGTCAAACATCTAAAACCCTTGAAGAAATTATGAATTTTGGGTAACCACGCACACTTTTCTTAGTAAGTTTCCATGCATTCACAGTTTTTTCCATTGAAACTTACTCGAAATTGCACTTTGTCTTTCACTATAGACCATGCACATGACTCAATGAAAAGTAAAAATAAAAAATAAATTCTAGAAGCCTTGTTGGGCGAATATATCCCAACTGAAAGCTTCTTGTTCATATCTATTCGAACCATACCCCTCACATCATGGAGCTAATTCCCTTTCATCAAGGAACCCTAATCCCATTGTTAGTGGACCTCATCCTTCTCTTATGGATCTGAAACTTCCTCTACTTAGTCTACAAATTGACTACAGGCTAGAGGGTTAGTGGAGTTCACAAAAGGTAGTCTTATGTTGTTGAATTTAGATTGTGAAGCTTATCATCCAAGGAGAGGGTTGGAGGCATTTGGGAGGAACCTCATGACATCAAGGAAAAGGTTGTAAGCCTCTTATTTATATATGAAATAATATAAATGAATCTTTTTTTCCATTGTATTGTCTTACTGAAATGATGAATGATTTATGTTCCTTTTATTTATTCATTAAGATGATATCATTTTCTAATCTCCTTGGTCATTAGATTAATCTTATTTGAATCGGTATATTTCATATGTCTTTTATCTCTTTTATATTTGTGACTGCAGATCTTATCAATAATTAAGGAGCTGCATCGAGACAGAGTGGGGATCTCCATCAAGCATTTCACAAATAGGTAAGGGAACCATTGTCCTTCTCTTGTATTTATGATTCAAACAAAATAGGCTTAGGGAAAGAGTTATTCAATTTTCTGTTTGTTTCTAGTTTTCCCTTAGGAATCTAGGGAGATCGCTCTTGTCTGCAAGTGGGATTTGTTCGTGTAGAAAATTGGCGACTCCACTGGGGAACGTCTTAGTTCTCTTCCTTTTCCTTGGTTTTGCTTTTTGATCTTTTTGATTTGCTTTATCTTAGTATTGGAAAATTAGTTACTTTTTAGATACTCTGGTTTGATTTCCTTGATTTTATTTTTTCTTGAACCTTTCTTGATTTGTGTGGTTTTGCTTCAGAAACAGAGCGTATATTTGTGTAGTTTTGCTTCAGCAACAGTGTGCATGCACATTGGACTTAACTGTTAAGATGTGCAAGCCTTAGAATTTTTTTAAAATATAGCTTTTCTCTTCATCAGAGTCTGGGTTTTAATTTCTGAGTGGTCATTATGTTTGTTTTTACCTTCAGTGACCTTCTGTGAGCTTGTCTGAATGTTGCAGTGAAGTATTATTGGGAATCAATCCTTTTCACAAATTTGAGTAGGGTTTCATATGGATTGTTTGTTGATTCATCAAAAAGAGATAGGTTGATTCTTAGATCACTGTCTCCCTATCTTTTCTGTCAAATATACCAGATTAATTATTTGTCTTACTTATTTGAGATAAATACTTTGCTTATTTGTGAAAGATCTCCTAGATTAGTGAAGTTAGGGTTTTCTCAAAAATTAGTGTTTTTGTGAAAGAGTGCTTCTATTTGCTGAATGTTAAAAGAAAATAATTCCTTTACAGTTTTTAAGTTTTCAAAATTGCACTTATAGACATCATTAAGTTGAAGCGTTCATTACAAAATTTCATTTTAGAGTTTTATTGGTTTCTCCATGAAATTTGAAGAGTTGTGAGTGATTGCTTGTGAAAGAGACTTTTATGTTTATTTGACTTGTTAAGCAAACTTAAATTTTGATTTAATTTTGCGATTGAATTTTTTCAAAGTGAAATTTTCATTTTGTGGAAAATAACATTATTGGAATTTGATTTTTTACATTTCTTTTGAAGATAAAAAAGACTCTCACTCTCCCATAACTAGGAATTCATTGAATGAAAAGATTACAATTTCATATTTGACTACATTAGAGTATTTGAGTCTAGTCAAAATATCATCAGTTTCATGTCCATAACCCTCTAAGTAAATAACATCTTAATAACACAACGTTAATTAAAATTTATCTAGATTTTTTTACATTTTTAGGGCTCTTTCCACCAACATAGATCAGGTTAGTGCTTTGGAATAGGGAGTGAGTTAACTTTCCAAAGCTATAAACAAACAATAGAATCTTGTGGTAGGGAGTAAATCTAGTTATTAATTTTTTTCTTTTGGCAACTCCTCTTACATAGGAGTCAAGCACGAGATCACATTCGACCTGGTGAATTAATTGTACCTGCTTCATTGGTTATAGTAGAATATTTGCACGCATTACAAACAATGTCGAAAGGTACTTGGTGTTACACATTAATTTGTGACCATGCTCATTTTTCCGTCCTTGATCCTGAAATGCCCCGTGACGAATCCTGTGCAATGTTTCCATCATCAAGAAATATACTGACATATCCCCTTGAAGATCCAAAGAAGACTTCCTTGAAAGATTACTGAAGAAACTTGGTCAAATTCCTAGTTTCCTGGGTCAACGCCGTTCCTGGTGCCATGACCGCACTAATGTCCTTATCCCAGTTCTGGCCCAGCGCTGTCAGCGCCCTAGTTTATTGGAAAACTGTGTTGATCCCCTTTCTCGCATTGCTTCCTCAAATTTAAGAGAAGCTTCAAACTCTAGAAGCTTAAGGGTGGCGAGTTGGTTGTTGAACATAGATGATAAGGTCAAGCTCTCTCATTTTGGAGCCTTGATCTCATCCATGGGGGATCATCCCTTAGAAATTGGGCCTTCCTCCTGCTTTCATGGGCTCCCAGCCTCCTTCTCCTTGCCATAAATTCACATCCCTTATTCCCCCAAGTTTAGAGCTTGGTTGATCATTGTTAGACACGTTTGAACTCTCATCCCTTTGCATGCTTGCATCGCAATTAAGCCTAAGTGCATGGGAGAAGGAATGATTTTGAGCTGGGTGAAGGCCTCACATTTTCACCTAACGATGCCTCCAACATCAAGGCCTGGTTGTAAGCTCTCCTTTTGTAATTTATCAATAATAGCATCTGATGTTTGCTTTCTATATTTGTCTGCATGATTATGCAAATATTCTGGTACTCCTTGATCTGCTAGATAGCTAGTGTTTACGTTTATTATATATTGTATCACATTTGTTGTTCTCTCCCGATCATCTCTAGGTATTCGCACACCATTAGTAGCAGGAAGTGGGCCTACAAGGATCGTGGATCGAGGTCACCATCAACGGATCTAAGGATAGCGAAGGTAAAAAGGTATTTATGTCTCTTTCCTCTTTGCATTGTAAGCATTAGTTAAGAAAGATTATGTTAGAAAGAATCTCGTGTTTCTAGACCCACTCTAGGGCTAGATATATCGCCTCTGTCGCCAAAGGGGATTTATCTTGACAACATAACTGGCGAATCCGCTGGGGAGCTTTAGCTTTTTAAGTCCTCCTTCCCCGAACTGATCTTGGATCAATTTCACTGATTACTAGAATCTAAGCTTGCTTAGGTCTCTGTGAGTTTGCATAGGGTTTGATTTTTGATTTAGAGTATCAAGTCTAGGTTCCTGCTTTGGTTTGGATTGCTTTTACTAAGCATTCCTCGACAAACGTGTTTTTTTTTCCAGACATAGTCGCATTTCTAGCGCATATATTTATAAGTACAATCACGCTGAAAACCCTGTTTTCCACTTTCTCCTCGCGCTGGTATAGTTTCATAGACCAACATTGTTTTTTCTATGCAAAGTAGCGCTTCCAGCGCGGGTTTGGGGGTCTAAAGTAGAGCTGATGACCTTGCCAACACATTTTTTGCTATGTAAAGTAGCGTTGATCCTTAAATTTGAGAATTTGTGGGGCTTTTGCTAAAAGGCCTAGTGTGTCCTGATCTCGAAGGTCATCCTCTTGCTCTGTGTGCATCAAATTTTGTCTTTTTGGTGTTAGTTTCTTTGTGGTGTGCAAAAATCCATCCTATACTTGAAGTGGTAAAAGTAACTTTTGGTTGAGTCTTTGATTTTTTGAGTCAATTAAAATATCGTTTGCTATTTGTGTGTTTGGAAGGAATACTGATTTGCTGTTGATTGAGTATTATTGGTTCTTTTCAGACCATAAAAGAAATATATTTTTCATTCATTTACTTTTCATCTCAAGGTTTACTTTTCGTTAAAGTGCATTAGATCACATTGCATTGAAAAGTCATTTTTTGAGGTCTATCATTGAACTCAGATTACATTGTTTAATGATTAAAAAGTAAAAGGTCCATTGAGTGCATTCTAATTCATTGGAAGGTGCATTATGTAGATTATCATTCCATCGAAAAGTGCATTGAGTGCATTCTTATTCATCAAAAAGAAAAAGGAAATTGTGCATAGATTACAGTTACATAGTTTTCAGATGTTTTTTTTTTTCATAGATTACATTGCATCTTTGAGTGCTTTGACTTGAATTGGGATAATGAAAGTGATCTAGATTAGGAAAAGCTTTGTTTGCATCACTGTTTGAAACTCTTCCCTAAATTAGATAGCATTCATTGAATTTAAAGAATCATTTTCTCATGTTAGTTGCATTATAAGTATGCAGGTGACATCGTTTTGAGACTTGAAATTGAAACTTTAATAAAGATCAACTTAAAATGAACCTCAATTAACCTAGGAAGCATTTGGAATTAACGTGAACATTTAGTGGTCTAGGCTAGAGATGTGTTCTGGCATCGTAAAACATAGGAGTTGTCGCTAACGGTCCACGCTACAATTCGAGGGTGATATCCCATCCCACGTATGGAAGTATATTGATGTATGATAAGTATATTTGGGATGCTCTCATCGAACGGTTACACATTAGACATCACTACTACAGACTAGAATCCCACGTACCATCGCGTATATTTTGGGAGACACCATTGAAATTGCAAACTGTGCCGTGTAGTCGGCCACCTTGTAGACATGATACACCGAACACAACATTCAGGGGGGATTGGTTGTCGTACGTTAAGTCCTTGGTAAATTTATTTCTAAGGTGTATATTGCAGTTCAAAAATACCTAGTAATCCTTTATTCCTAGTTCCTAGTTGATTTATTTTGTGTTTAATTTCTAAAATTTACTGCCCACGGAATAACATCTTACCCGTGCAAAACTCCTTAGCATATCTTAGGTTGAGACTAATGGAAACGGTTCCTGAGTTTACCAATCAAGGAATCCCCTCAGATGGGAATCCTGGTCCTTTTCCTTCTTTTGGAAATGTTGGTACTCCCTATATGGCAATGTTGTCCCTCCCGGGATTAACCATTTGTTTCCCAATTTGGTTATTTTCAACCCCCATGCTTCCAAATATCCAAGTTGCTTCTCAACCAAGTCTACCTTCACATTAGCAATGTTAGCCTCATGTTGATCATAAAGTTGACCCCTCGCCTTCTTTGCCTGTTTCTTCACCCCGTTCTTCCTCTTCGCCTGGTGAAATTCTAGATTCTAGTAACCAAGAGGCTAAGAAGAAGAAGAAGAGGACGAAGAAGAAGAAGCAAAATAAGCAAGGGAGAAACCAAGCAGCCATTTCTACAAATAAAAATGATGTTGAAAAACCTTCCAATCAACCCCATAAATTCAAATTCCGTTGCAAGTTATGTAAGGGTGACCATCTTCTTAGACATATTCCTGGTATTCCCAGGGTGTTAGAAATGTCGTCTACCGACTCAAATCAACCTTTGTCACCAGCCTCTAGAGATCATGTTGGTGACAAACCCTGAACTAGTGATAATGAGGCCCATCGTAAAAAGGGTAAAGTCAAAATTCCCTGTAGGTTATGTGAAGGGAATCATCCCATTCACCTTTGTCCTTACATGGATGAAGCCTTGAAAGTGTTGGATAACCTTATTGCTTCTCATCTGCGACTTCCAATTGGTTACCAGAAGCTTTACCCTAATCCTCCGCTAGTTGATCAAGTGATTGATTAGAAATCATCTCTGGTCAATCCCACTCTCTCCGAAAGTGAATCACATGAGTTCGTTCCCAACCAACCATTGGTTGAGAAAATGGTTGACCTGATTCCACCCTCAGTGGATCGTGCTTTTCCCATAGAGAATGAACCTCATACTGCTCATGTTCTTCTTGTTTCTTTAGATTCCCATGAATTGGAGGGAAATCCTCCCATTCTCTCGGTACAGGAGGGTGATCCTCCCATTCCTGTAATGCAAGGGGGCAGTTATCCCATTCCCACAACACCCCCTCCAAGTAGTCTGGTCACTTCCTTTGATTGGAGTCGACTGACGGGATATCGTCTTCCTTCTTACGTTCCCTTTGAGATCAATGTACAGGCCTATAATGTGGTCGTACCAAGCACAATAACAGATGAAGGCGCATTTGTTAGTATTCTATCCTCAACTACTGGGAAATCTTTCAGTTCTTCGCATCTTGTGCCTGTTACCCAGAATATTTTAGCGTTTAACAGAGGAACTAGTCAACCATTAGGGATCCTTCCTAATTTGCCTATTACTTTGGGACGAAAGACTGTCTATATAGACGTGATGTTTGTCCAAGGCCCCTTGGATTTTAATTTACTCCTTGGGCGTCACTATACTTATGTCATGGGAGCTCTTGTCTCTTGTCTCTTTCGTGTGATCTATTTCTCACATTAAGGAAGAATTGTCGTTGTTGATCAACTGTCATTCATTAGTCCTAACTTGACTCCTAATCTACCATCGTCCCTTAATGGTTCTTACATGCCAGTAGTATCTTCCTTGCCACACGTTAATTATGTGGCAACCTGTTCCATGCCCGTGTCTACTGATGATCCATTCAATGATATAGTGCACCATGTACTGGGGGCATTAGATCCTGATTTCCAGAGTGTTGTTCTCCCATCTGATGAGAAACTCTTGGAATCCATGACCTTTTATGGACCATGATCAGGTCTTCAAAGCAAAGTTTTTTTTCTTGTGTCAATATCCTTAAAAATTAAACAAGCTCTTTGGAGCAAAGTTCCTTTTCTTGTTTCAAGCTCCTTAAAAAATGAAACAAGGTGTCATGAGGATAGTTCTTTTACTGTGTCAACCTCGTTAAAAAATGAAACAAATCCCCATTCAATTCGAGTCTTTGACTAGATCTCGTAAAATCCTAGTCAAGTCTTTCACTTGATCTCGTAAATGAACCTTTATTTCATCCACCTGTTAGTAACCAGTAGTCTACTTAGGTGAATTCCATGAAGCTTAGGGGGAATGTACCTCGATTTGAGTCACCATGTTGGGGGCATGCAAACCAATTTCATGCATAGTTTGTCATTGTTTCAAGCTTATGTAAAAATGAAACCATTCTCGTACTACCTCTCGTGATTGCCCTTTTATCAACCTATATTTCCAGATGAACCTTGGTTCTCTCACTCCATCGTCACCATCTGCTTGGATGATCATACACTTTCACTTGGTTGTTTTACCCTTTCCTGAGGAACCATTGCGATGAGTGGTCTTGTTAGCCAGCCTCTTGACCTTTACATGTTTTTAGTAGTTCCAACATCATCAGAACCAGTTGCTACCCTTTATACCACTCATTCCTCCACGAGGAGTCAACTTTCAGATCTTTTCTGACTCTCAAAAAATGAAAATATTGCCGAGTACTTGTCATTTCGAACTCGTTAAAGTGAATGAACTGATGTGATCTCAGTATAAGTTTACCCCATTTTCGGGCTGAGATTTACTATTTACGAAAAAGGAATACCTTGATTGAACATGGTCAAGAGGTTCTCTTGAATATTGTTTTCTACCTTTTCGGATTCGAGAGACGATTTACAGAAAGGGACATTATGGAGTTTTCTTTTCGTTTCTTTTCAAACTCCTTAAACATGAAAAGTCATTAAGTTACCCTTTAGATGGACTCGTTAAAGTTTAAACAATGAAAGACTTGTCACTGTGACGAGACCTAGTTCCTCCTTCCTAGGGCTTGTTAAACTTACTAGGATGGATTCATTCGAAGAATGAACTTACATGCTCAGCATATGCTATGATCTTCATGCTGGATATAAAAATAAAGAGGTAATATTTAGCAATAACGGGGGAAAATTTGAAGTGAACATCCTATGTGTGTTATGGGCAGCTTGTTGCTCTTGAACATGACACTCATCTACAATTCGTGTCAGGTTGGGGACATCCTACATTCGTCACTTTGCCTCCATGGGTTGGGGAAATCAGTTTGCCTCAAATCTGATTATCAATTTTGTCAACATGACCTCTGATCCTATTTGAGTCAAATGCTACCACTCTCCAGAGTCGTGTCACCAATATGTTCAAGAGAAGTCATTTTTGTCAAACACCTTCTACATATTTGACCTACTATGATACAATCCTGAATTACTCTTATCGTCTTGAGATATCTGTTGTTTAGTGTCGATGATGTGGGAATCCTTATGGCCCTCCTTCGACGAATCACTTCTTGTTGACTTCAACTCATTATTCGAGAAATTGGTTTAGAGACTTCTTTTAGTACCTTAGAGCTTGCATGCCTCAATGGCAAGTTCTTCATGTTCAACGACAAGTTCACATCATTGGCCTTCAATCGAATGATTTTGCAAGTGTTCGACTTCAACACATTTATTCGCACTTGTATATTGTGTTGTTGTACCTTGAGGTCCATCATCATTATTGGCGGTCTCTCTCATGCTTGTTAACGGTTCTTATCATTGACCAGTAATCAGGTGGTTTCTACCATGTTCAACACCAACACATTTATTCACATGGCTAGATTCGTACATTGGGTTGATTGAGTTTGCGGTGAAGACCCTGGGTCACATTTGATTTTTGGTCCAAGCTGCGATGAGTTATTGAGTATTCATGATTGTATACATGATCCTATCTACATGGATGGTTGCGTCCATACCACGGATCCATTTCTATGATCTCTTTTAGACGGATGGCTGCGACCATACCGTGGACTCATGTGTCATTTGATGCTTAGTGCAACATCATGTAGTTAGGAATATTTATACCAGAGATGTCATATATTGTAAATGTTTGATTTGGAGGGTTCTCCAAAGGTGGTTTG
Source organism: Pinus albicaulis (assembly GCA_034641835.2). Taxonomy (NCBI): domain Eukaryota; kingdom Viridiplantae; phylum Streptophyta; class Pinopsida; order Pinales; family Pinaceae; genus Pinus; species Pinus albicaulis. The sequence continues at coordinate 1,579,976,847 of CM076579.1, forward strand.
CGTTATTTACCTTGGTTCGTAAAGCATTTCATCCATCACTCCCTCTTCTGCATTCATGGTTTAGGAGACACATTAGTTTATCACCATGCTCATTTTCTCGTCCCTGATCCTGAAATGCCCTGTGAAGAATCCTGTGCAATGTTTCCATCATCAAGAAATATGTTGACATATCCCCTTGAAGATCCATAGAAGACTTCCTTGAAATATTACTGAAGAAACTTGGTCAAATTCCTAGTTGCCTGGGTCAGCGCCCTTCCCGGTGCCATGTCCATGCTGATGTCCTTATCCCAGTTCTGGTCCAGTGCTATTAGTGCCATAGTTTATTGGAAAACCATGTTGATCCCCTTTCTGGCAGTGCTTCTTCAAATGCAGGAAAAGCTTCGACCTCTAGAAGCTTAAGGGTGGCAAGTTGGTTGTTGAACAGAGATGATAAGGTTGAGATCTCTCATTTTGGAGCCTTGATCTCATCCATGAGGGATCATCACTTATAAAGTGGGCCTTCCTCGTCCTTTCATGGGATCCAAACCTCCTTCTCCTTGCTATAAATTCACATCCCTCATTCCCCCAAGTTTAGAGCTTGGTTGATTATTGTCAGACTCATCTGAACTCTTATCCCTTCGCATGTGCATCGTGATTAAGCCTAAGTGCATGGGAGAAGGAATGCTTTTGCTATGAGTGAAGGACTCAAATTTTCACCTAAGGATGCCTCCAACATCAAGGCTTGGTTGTAAGCTCTCCTTTTGTAATTTATCAATAATAACATCTGATGTTTGCTTTCTATATTTTTCTACATGATTATCCATATATTTTGGTAATCCTTGATCTGATAGATAGCTAGTGTTTACATTTATTATATATTGTATCATGTTTGTTGTTGTCTCTCGATCATCCATGGATATTCGCAAGCCATCAATAGTAGGAAGCGGGCCTACAAGGATCGTGGTCAAGGTCATCATCAACGGATCCAAGGATAGCGAATGGAAAAAGGTATTTATGTCTCTTTCCTCTTTGTATTGTAAGAATTAGTTAAGAAAGCTTGTGTTAGAAAGAATCTCATGTTGCTAGACCCACTCTAGGGCTAGAGAGATCGCCTCTGTCCATAGAGGGGATTTATCTTGACAACACTTGGGGTCACTTGGAAGTAAACCTCAGATTTACCATCTTGAGGAGCTTTCAAGGGGATTGAACTTTGTTACTCTTCACTTGCATGTACGTCAGGTCTGCAACTATCTTCGCAGGTCGAATTGTTATAGGTGGTAACCTTAGTAAGCATAAGCTTAGGGATTTTCCCGAGGTGACAGTAGAGGGAAGGTATCTACTATACCTGGAACCAACATTGACTAGACTCGCTTGGACCTTTTGGAGGGTAATCTGATCCAAGTGGATATTGGTGGCCACCCACCTATTCCACTTAGACCTCAATTCGGACTCATTAATTTCCTTGTTTATAGTAGCATTTACTATTTTTAGCAGTTTTTTGGGTCCTGAACTTCCGGAGCCATTTTGACCCCCTAAACGACGATTTTTTGAGGTCCGCAGCATTCCCATAGTTATAAGCAAGGGCATGTGGAAAATCCTATAGTACTAAGAGAGATATTTCCTATGATATATCGTACGAGCCAAATAGAGATAATATGACCAAGTTACAACCCTGGGAAGTTGGGTTCCCAATTAACCCCAACGGGGCCCATAAACTCTTGGCGTTCCATCTCTTGGGGTTAGGGTTTTCCCATTTGTTCAATAATAAAAAGGCCCTTAAGCCTCATTTTAATGCAGTTTAGAGGCATGTAGCTGCCACATCTCTTCTCAGAGATAAGTTGCCATCGTCCGAGATAGTTTTTTTCCATTTTGTCTGTAAGCATATTTCAGTTATTTGATATTAATGAAATGAAGTTTTATTCCTGCTGCATCTCTGTGTTTATGTTTATTTTTGTATTTTATTGCGTTCTTGCATAATTTCAGATCATAATCTTCACTCGAAATGGCATAAGTGGAGTTACTTGCACTAGATTGTTTCATTAAGCAGATTTTCAGGGTAACTGGTTCCATCCACTTTATCTATATATTTTCACATTGATTTCTGCGACGTTGGATTTCATCACCAACTAGTGATTTCGCTGTGAAAACACTGTTTGTGTGGTTTGACTCTTAGATTTGTTAGTGCGTTTTATTCGTTTGTTTTTACTTTTTAGAGGTTTTAGGTGTGATTTCTTGATATTTTGTGAATTCTTAAGTAAAATTCATTGTGGTTGATTTTCCAAGACATTCGCAGAGAATGTAGGGTAAACCCCTTGAGTATACAATGAGTCAACTTGGAAAAATTAAGGTTGAAAGGTCAAAATCAACAAGATCCGGGTCTTTAGATAAACCTGAAACATCTACCATGGTAGAATCTGAAACTGAAGTGAATCAACCTCAAGGATTTGAAACAAACTTAGTACAAACTGAACCAATAGTTACTGAAACTATTAGATCAGAATATGATATTAGTGATGTCTCATATACACATTTAACTGAGCCAGAAATTTCTGAACCTGAGTCTGATATTTCAAAACCTGAGTCTCCTTCAAAGGTTATAGCCCCTACTCCTTCTCCACATTCACCCAAAGAAAAACTTATTATTATTGAGAATCTACCTCCCGGTCTCATTAGTATCAAAGATATTACTATAGATGATGAAGAAGAAACTCCAAGTAGTCCTTTTTTTACCAGTGAAAAGACCCTTCCTCTATACCTTCCTAATTCTCCTTTTTGATCGGATCCTTGGTATCTTACACCTTTTGAATTTTACATCAATCTAGTTTAGGTCATCCACGTCACCACATTATTTTTTACTCTTTTCCAGGAGTCAATATGTTAGGAATGATTTCTGGAAGTATGCCTACTGATACATCCATGTTTTCAAGCTCTCAAAAATCATTGTTATATGATGGTTTGTCATTTCCTCCTATATATCAATCACTTTCTAGGACTTTTTCAGGAGATTCTTCTTCATCTAAAATTTATATGTAAAATTATTTATCAACTTCTATTGCCCAAGGTTTGACGTCAGATTAGTATATTCATATGGTTTCTGATTGTGTAGGTAATCCTCAAGTTAACTCAACAAGTGGTTATAATATGCGTGGGGGTAAACCACCTCCGCTTGGAGGGAAACCTTTTGTTGGTTCATATCCTACAGTTGTAGGAAAGCCTTTAACTGGAAACTATCAAAGCTCTGGTCAGATGCCTCAAACTGGTTTAGGTCAACCCAGTGTGTCACAACCTTTAGCAGGTACTCCTTATCCAGGTATGAATACCATTTGGAACCCTTATTTTGCTCAACAACATTTGCAAGTTTCTCCACAGGTACTGATTTACCAACCTGCTCAGCCTACTAGACAACTTATTCAACAAATACCTTTACAAGGTATTCCAACTCAAGTCCAACAACCTATTCAGGGGATTCCTTAAGTTAATCCACAAATATCTATCCAGAAACCAAGTCAACGGTCTTGTACAAGCAGTCAGCACACTCTTGTCCAATCCACTACACAAACATATGTTCAACAACCAAGTACACCTCAAACACCCATCCCGAGAGTACCTCAAACTTTTGTTCCAATTACCCCTTAAGTATCAGTGCAACCTATTACATAGGCTATCCCCGAGACATTTTTTTTATCAAGTTGAATCCAGTCTATACCTCAAATACCTTTGGGACAACCTGGTATGGAAACTCTGCAAACATCGTATCAAGGCCAACCTTTCTAGGGCCAGTTCTTTCAAGGTCAACCTTTTCAAGGTCAACATTATCAGAGTCAGTTCTTTCAAGGGCATCCTTTACAAAGCCAACCCTTTCATGGGAAATATTACTTGGGGCAGATGGTCCAAAATCCGCCTTTCCAGGGTCAACCATACCCTGGTCATACTTTTCAATTTTTATCTCAACCACAGTTTAGTATGGCTCACCCTCATTATCTTGGAGGAATAAAAATCCCAACCGCTCAGGCTATCTTAGGATATCTTGGATATCATCCTCCAAGTATTGGACTTATCTCAGAGGTTTATCAATTTACACAAGAAGATCCCAACCGACAATTACAATTTATTGCAACTTTGGATTTACCCGATTTGTCTTGGCCAACGAATGATCCTATTTACTATTTCCCATTTTGGTCGAAAATCCCCACTAAGTTTCCCAATGACATTCCGAAATTTGAGGGTAAATCTAGAGAGGACCCTTCAAACCATTTCATGACGTATTATCTTTGGTGTGCATCAAATTCATTAATCGATGATTCCATTCAATTACGACTTTTCCAACGAACTTTAATTGGTTCAACAACAAAATGGTACATTGAATTACTGCGAGCTTCTTTTCATGACTTCAACACCTTAGCCATTGCTTTCTTTACACATTTTCAATTGCTAATATGTTATGATACTGGTACCAAACTTTTAACTTCTTTAAAACACAACTCATTTACTCATATTTCCGATCATATCCACGAATGGAGACATAGATGATGTTTGGTTAAATTTTTCATTCCAGATTAGATTTTGGCTGAGTGGTTTACGAAATATTTACTTCCAGTCATCACTGAAGAAGTTTCCAGGGGAGGCGTTGAAACTGAAGAACAAGTTATTTCTTGCGTCCAATATCTAGACCTTGTTTACACACAGTTTAACACTTAGTATGCAAAATTCCAGATTTTCCTCGCCCTGGTCAAATAACCACAACAACTTTCGGCTCTCACGTCGCTAATTGTGTAATAGGTTATGTTAGTCAATCTAAGAGTAAGAAGAAAAATTACAAATATACTACTTTGATTATAACTTTAGAAGAATCACCTAAAGGAAATTCTTCTGCCGAAAATACTTTTGAAAGTAACGCTATAGAATCATCTATCGGTAAGAATAAATTGACTGGAAGTAAGAAGAAAGGGAAGGGTAAAGCGAAACAAAACACTTCCTCAAAAGATAAATCAGATAAAACCGAACCATTTGATGAAAATAAAAAGCCTCGTTATCCTTGTCTAATCTGTGATGAAGATCATGACACCAAGGAGTGCCCTCATCGTGCTGAGGTGACTAATTTCGTTAAAATTTCACCCACCCATACTATTTTGAAAGATCCATTCCCTTCTCAAGATAGTAAGATGGCCTCACACAATCCTTCTTCTTCCATGTCATCGACAGATTTCATGATGATGTATTCTCAAGTTATGGTAGCCATGAGATCTCAGGATTACGGATCAAAGGGTATTGTCAATAGAAATGATGTTGGTTCACCCAGTCAAGCTTCCACGTCAATTCCTCCTCCTAAACCATTACAAAATGAAAAAACTAGTTCTGACATGGTGATTCGACCGCCTCCTAAAGGTGTTCTTTGAAATTTATCTTTCAATCCACATGCGCGAGCTGATCAGAATTACAACATAGTTCAAGGTCTGGCTATGTCACCTTCAACAATGTCATCCCTTGAAGTGCTACAGACTTGTCCAACACAAAGAAAATTTCTTTTGTCAGCAATAGGAGCTATTGATCCCCGGGATTCTAATCTCATTGTCTTTTATATAGACAATTATGTACCTAGACTTCCGCATTAACTGGCATTCCAAATACCATTTTTCATCATAACCAGATGAGTCTTTCGTATGGTAGTTGACGAAGGAGCGTCTATGTGTATTATGTCTATTGCTTGTTGGAAAGCGTTGGATTCTCCAGCTATCAATCAGTCTCCCACAACTCTAAAAGTATTTTATGGAAGAGTTTTTCGCCCATATGGTATTCTTAATGATCTACCTATAGAGATAGAAGGTAAAACTGTTGCAGTTGAAGTTGACTTTGTTTATGCTTAGTTTGACTATAGCCTTTTACTGGGACGAAGTTGGTCATATGCTATGTTGACAGTGGTATCTTCATTCTTTTGAATGATAATGTTTCCCCATAAAGGAAAAATTGTAAAAGTAGACCAACTGTCTTACTACACTTCAGACCCTAGCTCTACAAGTAGTATACCTGTTGTTGGAAATTTGATTGCTCCATGTGAAGATGTTGGGGTAGGTTTGCTTAAAGATTAATCTCTTATGGGAAATTTTGCTGTCCATTCACCCAATTTTCCTCAATGTTTCCTAGGTTATGTGATTACATCAAGCACAATACCATCACTTGATCCTTGGATTGTAACTTAAGAGTCTGAATTGGCCATGTATGATAGTGACATGCCTTTGAGCCCATTTGAATTGGCTTATTAGGAAATTCAATCACTTTCAAACCCATCATCAACTGAAACTGATCAAGTTAATGTGATGACTGATGACTATTCTCATTTGTCATGTTTAGTACCAATATCATTTCTTGGTCCCTTCGATAATACATTTCCAATTGACGAAAGTATCATCGAAGTCATGACTTTGGATGAATTTCCATGGAATGATTACCATCATCGTTCATCCTTTCTCCCTTAACTTGATAAAATCTAGAATGATTTTTCATCTATCTTTTCGGCTGAGATTGTTGATAGTCCTCAATGTCTTATGTCAATCCTTCATTCAAATTTTGAATCGAATCTAGAAAACATATCTACAATAGTACCTATCAACATCTCAGTTAAAACTGGAATTACCGAGAACATTCACATAGGTTCTTCGTGTTCCCTTGACAAAATTGAGACATATAAAGCCCTATTTCAAGAATTCTGCGACATTTTTGCCTGGTCCTATGAGGAGATGCTAGGAATTGACCCTAGCATTATAGTTCATGAAATTAAGACATACCTGGATGCCAAACTTGTCAGATAGAGATTACGTCGAATTCATCCGCAGAAAGTTGTTGCTATCAAAGATGAAGTTGAAAAATTACTTAGAGCAGGTGTCATTTACCCTGTTCCCTTGACTGATTGGGTATCCAATATTGTTCCAGTGTACAAAAAGCAAGGGAATATTAGAGTATGTGGCGACTATAGGGATATCAATAAATCTTATCCAAAGGACAATAATCCTACTCCTTATATCAGCCAAATTGTTGATGATTGTGCCAGAAACGATATTTTCTCTTTCATGGATGGATTTTCCGGATACAAGCAAATAAACATGCTTGCTGCCGATCAGTCTAAGACTACATTCATTTGTCCATAGGGGATCTTTTCCTGTCGTAAAATTTTGTTTGGATTAAAGAATGATAGCACAACTTTTCAAAAGGGAAATGTCTAAAGCATTTAACGATATCAAACATATTGTGCAACCCTACCTAGATGACTTACCAGCTCATTCGATGAGATAGAAAGATAATCCAATGCATTGAAAGCAATTTTCATTTGATGTAGGCACTACAATATTCGTCTAAATCCTCAAAAGTGCGTATTTTGTGTACAATCTGGTTGATTGTTGGGATTTTTCGCGTCAAAGGAGGGAATTCGTGTCGATCCACTCAAGGTAGGGGCTATTGTCAATTTTCCTCCTCCTTCTAATATTTTCCAACTCCAAAGTTTGCAAGGGAACGCGAACTTTTTACGTAGATTCATACCTAACTATGCTGAGCTAACTAAAGGTTTTACTCGACTGCTGAAAAAGGGCATTCCATTTATTTGGGACGAGCTTGCTGAAAAGTCTTTGATGCATTGACAAAATGTGTTGACCCATGCACCGTTTCTGCATCCACCTAATTATCATCGAGATTACTTTTTGTATTTAGTTGCATTTGATGCCACCATTGGCATGGTGCTAGTTTAGGAAGATTAATATGATGTTGAACATGTGATCTAATATTTGAGTAGGAATCTCATGAAAACTGAAATCAAATATGCACATATGGAGAAATTGGCCTTGGCAGTTGTTCAAGTTGTCCAACGTTTTTGTTACTATATACTTTTACGCAAAATAACCATGATCTCTTATTGCAACCCTATGATGTACATTCTTACCAGACAATTTCTAGGGGTAAAATAATCTAAATGGATTGTTATCCTACAAGAGTTTGATTTAGAATTCGAAATATCTAAGTCTAAGAAGTCATTGGTATTTTCTAAATTATTCTACGACTTTCCCTATACTGAAATTGAAACCGTGGTAGAGGATCATATTCCAAATGAATCCCTACCTCTTATGAGTACTTTAGATCATTGGTACGGAGATATCATTATATATCTTCAAACTCAGAATTTTCGGCCCGAGTTATCTCGAACATATCGTTGTCGAATTCGGTACCAATCCCAGAAATATACTATTGTTGGCGATACACTTTATCGTCGTGGTGCTGATTTTGTCTTTCGACGTTGCTTAACACATGAGGAAGTAAAGAAGGCATTAAATCACTGCCATTCTGGAGCTTGTGGTGGTCATATGTTAGGGTTTACCATTGCCCAGAAGATATTGCGCGTTGGCTATTTATGGTCGTCACTGTTTAAATTTTGCATAACTGCAGTTAGAAAGTGCCATAATTGCCAAGTTTACAATCACAATATGTGTGCTCCTCTATATCCTCTTCATCCAATCATAGTTGTATGTCCATTTGCTAAATGGGGCATCGATTTTGTTACGTGTAACCCTCACTCGCCCGGGGGGGGGGCTGCATGGGTATATTGTTCTCGCAGTAGATTATTTTACGAAATGGGATGAGGCAATGCCTACATATAAGGATGACGGTGAAACCGCAACTATTTCATATTTAATCATGTAATTGCTAGGCTTAACCTACCACAAGCCATCATTACCGACCATGGTAGCCACTTTCAAAATTTTATGATGACCGAGCTTTCTACATAGCTTGGCTTGCACCATGACAACCCTACTCCTTATTATCCACCAGTGAATGGCCAATTTGAAGACGTTAACAAGGTTTTGATCAATATGATCAAACAGGTTGTCGGCATTCATAAACGAAACTAGAATACTATGCTTTTTTTAGCCTTGCGGGCATACCGTACCTCTGCGAAAACATTGAATGGCTTTACTCCCTTCTAACTTGTTTATAGTTTGGAGGAAATTTTTTCCATTGAGTGTGAAATTCCATCATTAAAACTAGCCATTGAGTTGTTACCAGCTACCTCTACGGAGAAGGAATGTTTTTTGTTCTTAGCACAACAAGATGGAACTCGCTGTAATGTTGCATTAGCTAGTGAGGCTCATAAGAAACGTGTTAAGGCTCAATTTGATCGAAACGTGAATCCTCGTAGATATTCTGAAGGTGAACTAGTCTTGTAAATTCGAACCTATGTGGCACGACCCTTACATCGTAAAACATTACTATCTAAAGGGGCCTATGAATTAGTTGACTATGATGGTGTTTCTTTAGGAGAGCTGAGAAATGGTCTCTACCTTAAGAGATATTATGCGTGATTTATCTCGTGAATATTTTTGTACATTACTTGTATCATATTTTTATTAGTGTGTGCTTTAGGTTTACATTTTTTATGATTTCCTACTACTTTTCTTGCTTATCTTGGATTACACTTGATTTGCAAATATCAACGTTCCCTCAAACTTACATCGGCTTTGCTGATGGCGCTAGTCATAGTACTCGAAATTTGTCTTCTGCAACTTGGGTTATTTATTCACCCACTGATGAGTTAGTTTCTATTCGTGGGATATGCCTTGGTAGATCAATGAACAACATAGGAGAATATAGTGCAATCATTGAACTATTATCTGACGCCATCACAATTGGCATTCGATGTTTGATTATTAGGTTAGATTCACAACTCATAATATTAAATTTAAATGGTGTCTATATAGTAAGAAGTTCATCAATATTAAGAATTTTTTTACGAGACTGTCTCCTCGAAAGGAAGTTTAATTACACTGAATATCAACAAATTTCAAGAAATTTAAACACATTAGCTGATGCATTGGCCAATCACGTGTTAAATAGATATTTGTAACATTTGTAAAAAAACAATATTCATCCATATATTGAACAAGGTAAACTGGAAATAAAAGTAGTAGTTCTCATTAGGTAATATAGTCTATAAAAAGTGTGTTACAAAATTGTCATCCAAAGACATGAGGCCCCACAACCTTTATTATCCCAATATGCAGATACAAAAATCAAAATGTAGCCCTAAAATACTAGCAACTATCCATGATGATGATTGTGATAGAAAACTATAGCGCGAGCTACTCGATGTAGCAGTCGCCTAATCGGTCCTGGAACCCCAACCATGTGCCTCTGGTACTGGAGAGGCAAATCATCAATCCCAGTCTTTGGGATATCTATAGTCAACCTCTCCAGGTTGTGCTCCAACTCGGTCATGGCTTCTGCTGCATCTAGGTGGGGTACTACAACTGCTATAGGATGTTCCCCTCGCCTGTAAAAATGTTGTATCTATGCTGGTCAAACTAGGCCCACATCTGCATAAACATTTCAGATAATTTTATTTGGATGTTAAAAAAAAAAATATTTAAAAAAATTAAAACAACAAAATGATAATTTTTTACCTAAATTACCCCACTGCATCCCTGTTGGGAGTCACATATCTGGGTCACCCTATAATCCATCCCTGCATATGGGAAATCCTCGATCATGATAATCTGGTTTCCCAACCACATAAAAAATTGAGTGTACTTTACCACTAGGCCATCGCCTCCACGACGAGCCATTAATAAAACCCACCGCAACATACGTGGATCTCGAGGTCTTGTCTCATCTACGAAAATATGTTGTCAGATAAGCAATGGAATCCTCTCTAGAGTAAATTAAATGAGAATGGAACCATAACTAAAATCCTTCAGTTTACCATTCTTGGCTCATGTTAACTTCCCTTTCATGTTAGAAACCGTAATCCTTCACACTAGTTGAAAATAGTGGACTATGAACACTCCACTACAATATCCATATGGACCTTTGTGGCCACGTGAAGTGTTGCGATTCCATATAGTTTGGCGATTGTGTAAGCAATGGTCCTCAAATCAAGTCGCTTGATGGTTTTGATATCAATCCTACCATCCTTGAGCTCAACCCCAGTAACACAATATCACCTCAAATATGAAGCAGTAGTATCTCCACCTAGTCTTTGGCCATATAGAGAAATGTTAAGCCCTCTACGGGAGATCCCAGTCAAGATGTACATATCATCAGCATCTATGGTGAGGCGATGATCCCATATCACGAAACACTAATCTTGGACATCCCAAGTCCTCACTATCCATGTCATGAGCTCCAGCTGAGATTTCATTCCCGGAATAATCCAATATTTGTAGAAACCGTAATCCTTCACACTAGTTGAAAATAGTGGACTATGAACACTCCACTACAATATCCATATGGACCTTTGTGGCCACGTGAAGTGTTGCGATTCCATATAGTTTGGCGATTGTGTAAGCAATGGTCCTCAAATCAAGTCGCTTGATGGTTTTGATATCAATCCTACCATCCTTGAGCTCAACCCCAGTAACACAATATCACCTCAAATATGAAGCAGTAGTATCTCCACCTAGTCTTTGGCCATATAGAGAAATGTTAAGCCCTCTACGGGAGATCCCAGTCAAGATGTACATATCATCAGCATCTATGGTGAGGCGATGATCCCATATCACGAAACACTAATCTTGGACATCCCAAGTCCTCACTATCCATGTCATGAGCTCCAGCTGAGATTTCATTCCCGGAATAATCCAATATTTGTAGAGGCCACAAATTTTCAAAGCTTGCAGAGTTATTGGATCATCCATAGCTTCTGCATCTTGTTTTCATGTTCTCTCTCGCTCCACTCCAACATGACTGATCAAAAGTCCTGAAAATGACAATTTAGGAGTGTTAGAACAATGCTTGAGATAAATTTGCAAGTTTTGGGGCTTATTTTTTTTTTTTTTGAAAACCCTCGAAACTTGCACGATTTTTATTTACAAATAGAGCGCATTTGCGCAGTTTCGCAGTAAACAAACCACGCAAATCACGTTTCTCTATGTGTAAAAAATTACTGATGTGCGCAGTCCCGATGAAGGAAAACTGCATACATCCGTGGGAAGATTTTCAAAACTTAAACTGCCCCCAAAAAATCAAATAAATGGTTAAAATAAAAAAAATAATCAGATGAAAAACAAGACAATGAATATATCTCTTACTTGGAGAAAACGGTTCGCGGATTGGTCCAACGATTTGCTTGGAATCAACCTCTGAATTTTTGTGGTAAAAACCCTCTTTTCTACTCTAAAATTGGTTAAACTTCAAAATGGTAAAAATGGAATTATTTTTTCAAACTTTATAGGTTTTAGGTCAATAAAATATTAATTTTTATGACTTTTACCTTTTAAAAGTCAAAATTTTTAATGTTTTTACCATAGTTTTGAGCAGTTATGATAATTTATCGAGTGTAATGTGCATAATACAGGTTACAACATAAAAATGGACCATTTTGACTGTGAGCAAACTTTTATCACTTTTTTGGGCTCTTGAAAAATACGAAAAATCGAAACCCTGGAGTTTTCTTTTAAGCTCTTTTCAGACTCTCTGAACATGAAAAGATCGTCGAGTACTTGACTATTCAAACTCGTAAAAGTAACTGAACAATCGTCTATTTAGTATAAGTTTACCCCTTTTTTGGACTGAATTAGACTATTTACGAAAAATTGTATACGTTGACTAAGCATGGTCAATAGAGTTCTCTCCTGCATTATTTTATTCTTTTTTGGGCTTGAGGGACTAAATTTACGAAAAAGAACATTATGGAGTTTACTTATGTTTTTCTCTAGACTCCTTAAAACTGAAAAACACTGAGTTTTACTTTCTCCGAGCTCGTTAAAAAATTACAATGAAAGAACTGAATGCGTTTTCTTTTTGTGTCTTTTCAAACTCTTTAAACATGAAAACGACATCGAGTTAACCCTACACTAGAATCGTAAAATCTAAATAGTGCAGGACTCATCAATCATGACGACACCGAACCACTCCTTCCTAGGGTTCGTTAAAAATACTTGGGAGGACTCATCAGGAGGATGATTTTACAGAATAAGAAAATATTATCATACTCAAGCTTGAAAAAAATAAAGAGGTACTTTCCAGTAATGGTGGGTGAAAATTGGGAAAATATATTGATTTTTCCATTCATTATAAGGTAGTATGTCCCTCTTGAACACGACACTCTATCACACATGTGTCGGGATTGGTAAATCCATTTGTCTTACAATCAATAGAACCTCATTGAAATTATTCAGCTGGGTTTGGGTATTATATTTGAGTCAAATGCTTCCAAGACAATTGTCGTGTCGCCATATGTTCAAGAGAAGTTCAACTTCAGTTCATATTTCTTTGCAAATTTTTGCCCTCAATCGCATCGGCCATCCTTGAGTCAATCCTTGAAAAATATTTCCTCAAAACTTGACATGAAGTTTCGTGTCATAAGCCCTCCTGCGAGAGATCACTTCCTATCGACTTCAGCTCACTATCTAGGAAGTTTATCTAGAAACCCTTTTCCGTACCTTGAGGCCTGCATGCCTTGATGGAAGGTTTCTTGCCTTCGACGACAGTTTCTCATCATTGAACTTCAATCGAGTGATTATATGAGTGTTTTACTTCAGGACATCAAATCGCACTTCATAGATTGTATTGAAGTACCTTGATAGCCATTGTCATTATTGGTGGTTTCTCTCGCACCTGTTAACGATTCACATCATTAACCGGTAATCATGTGGCATCTTCCATATTCGACTTGAGCACATTTGTTGACATGGTCAGATTCGTACTACAGATCGAGAGATGGAGATCAAAACCCTAGATCTAGTTTCATCCATCCAGGATGTGAGGAGTTATGTATTCATGATTATGTAGACAGATTCACAACAGATGGTCGCGTCTATACTATGTTTACTATTGATATGATTATAGGCTATTTCTATACTTGTTCATTGAGTTAAATTTACTCTGATATGGGAATGCCTACCTTAGTAATTATTATATATATTGCATTGTAGTCCTTGAATGATTTTTGCAGTTTTTCAACCATTGTCTCTGATCCAATATTTGGCATGATAAAGCACTTCAATCTTTTAATGACTTTTTAGACTTCACACTTTAGGGTGAAATCAGTTACACGTCATTTTGTCACCATGACACTTGACAATTAAAATGGATCTTTCGCCATCCATAAACATGTTTCAAAGCACTCCCTTGCAAGTTAAACGTCTAAAACCCTTGAAGAAATTACAAATGTTGGGTAACAAGGCCTTTTAACCTAATTAGCATGACCTGCACACTTTTCCTAGTCAGTTTCTACGCATTTACAGTTTCTTCCATTGAAACCCGCGAAGAACTGCGCTCAGTGTTCCACTGTATACCGTACACATGACTCAGTGAAAATTAAAAATAAAAAGTAAATTATAGAAGCCTTGTTGGGAAAATATATCCCAACTAAAGTCTTCTTGGTCATATATATTCGAGCCATACTGCTCACATCATGGAGCTAATTCCCTTTCATCAAGGAACCATATTCCCACTATTAGTGGATCTCATCCTTGTCTTATGGATCTGAAACTTCCTCTACTTGGCCTACAAATTGACTACATGCTAGAGGGTTAGGGGAGTTCACAAAAGGTAGTATTATTTTGTTGAATTTAGATTATGAAGCTTATCATCCAAGGAGAGGGTTGGAGTTTTTTGGGAGGAACCTCATGACATCAAGGAAAAGGTTGTAAGGCTCTTCTTTATCTCTGAAATAATAGAAATGAATCCATTTTACCATTTTATTGTCTTACTAAAATGATGAATGATTTATGTTCCTTTTATTTATTCATTAAGATGATATCAATTTCTAATCTCCTTGATCATTATATTTAGCTTGTTTGAATCATTATATTGCATATGTCTTTGATTTCTTTTATGTCTGTGATTGTCAATCTTATCAATCATTGTGGAGTGGCATCGAGACGGAGCGGGGATCTCCATCAAGAATTTCAAAAATAGGTAAGGGCACCAAGCTCCTTCTCTTGTATTTATGATTCAAATGAAGTAGGCTTAGGGAAAGAGTTATTCAATTGTCTGTTTGTTTCTATTTTTCCCTTAGGAATCTAGGGAGATCGCTCTTGTCCGTAAGAGAGATTTGTCTGTGTAACACCAATATTGTTTGTAAAGAAAAAGGATGGTACTCTCAGATTTTTCATTGATTACAAGCAACTGAACAAGGTGACCATCAAGAACAGGTATCCATTGCCTCATATTGATGATTTATTTGATCACCTGAAGGGACCAATAATGTTTCCAAAGATTGATCTAAGATCAGGCGATCATTGGGTGTGCATCAAAGAAGAAGATATCTACAAGACCACATTCCATACCAGGTATGGGCACTATGATTTTGTGGTGATTCCTTTTGGTCTCATTAATGCTCCAATGATTTTTGGTATTCAACTGCGTTAAGTAAGTCATTCATCTATGACCATTTCCATGAGAGGTAGTCGTAACTAACTAATTTCTCATGATTTCTGACTAATATAATGCACTAAGGAAACCCATCATGCTTAAATTATCTTAATTAAAGAAGGATATTATCTACTTAAATTTATTCTAAATCTAAACAAAGCATCAATACAAACTATGATCAAATTCTATCATGTAATTGAAATTTTTTTTCTACTTATCAAATGAAAAATTATCACATTAATCCTATGGAAAAATGAGTATTAAAGTTATATCTAATTCTATTCACTACTTGAAATGAAATGAAAAATATTAAACCTCTAAAGATCCTATCTAAATGACTGTGTTGTGGAAATCGAAAAGGCTAATTGGACTATGAATGAAAACACAGTATTCTGCCTACTGCGCAAAAGTAAAAATGCTTGTTTGTTCTGAGATGTATGATGACTGCGTAAACAAATTTAAAACAAAGATTCATTCCATATGTTAACATGATCGTAGCATTAATAAAATTTAGGAAATCAAAACATTAAAGCATTAAACTTATACGAAAAACACATCATTCATTTAATGTTTAACTAATGAAAAACTCAGAGATTAATCTATGCAGTAATGGAAAATTGAACTAGAAAGCAATTGAAATTATGCTACGAAACCTTTTTCTATGCAGGGGCCCACTGCAACAGAACGACTTGAAGAATCATGTAAGACTAATCACGCATTAATGGTCTTGAACTTCACCTTCTCCCCGCATTAATAAAATAGTGTTTCACTGTGTAGCAATATTACAGAATTGAACTTGTTTCCAGTTCAAAACAACTCGGTATTTATAATAAATTAATATCAAATGTTTTGAGATGATCTCGCCTAAAGATATTAACAAAAATGAGAAGTATAATTCTAAACAGGACTGTTGATCTTCATAGCCTTCACAATTTTCTACATGGAGAGCAAATCGCGAGGCTTCCAACTTCTTGTCCGTTGTCTCGGCCTTCCATTTGACTAATCCTTTGATCGTAATCTTAGGTGTGATTTATCTCGATTTTGGACAGGTGAGTAGGAAAAAATCCATGTATAAATTATTTCAAAACTACCAATATGCTTCGATCCTCTCCTTCATCTTCGGAACCTGTCAAACAATGTCGGTAGCTGCAGAAACAGAGATTAGCTACAAAATTGCAAGAATTTTGTAGCTAAATACAAAATTCATTCAAATAATAAGAAACATTAGAATATAAAAGAGAGATCATTTAAATTCCTTTTCAAAGTGAAAATATATCAATTAACATAGATTGGGTTTGTGAATTATGTCAAAAGGAAAGGAGAAGCGATGAAATAGATGTCAAAATAAAGATAGTCTTGAGGCTCAACATAGCAGAAGTCCACAACATTAAGTACTGTCAAGGCAGAGTATATTTCCACTAGCATGGTTAGCTGTGAAGTAGTTTGGTTGAGGAAGCTCTTTGGAGAGCAATTTGAGCAGGTTCTAGACATTATAGTGATATACTGCTACAACAGGAGTGGGATTCGTCTGGCAAAAAATATTGTATTTCACAACAAGTCCAAGCACATAGAGATACGATATCACTTCATTCGTGATATGGTATAGAGAGGAGTTGTTCATGTCCATCACATATCGATGGATGAGCAGATTGCAGATATTCTCACAAAGGATTTTCTGAAAGGGAAGTTATTGGCCTTCAGAGAGTAGCTTGGACTGATGGATGTGATCCCTCCTGATAAGGGGCACCACTGATTGAGAACATTGAGCCATACTCTTCCCCCCTGTTTGAGCTCCCAAGGTGAGGAATTGAGATAGAGGGTTCCTGGGGTTGAGGGAACTCTGGACAATAAGGATTTTCCCCCTATCTGTTACCTACAGGGTTGGAGTAGTAGCTCACCCTATCATGGTCTTTTCAGAAAATACCCCAGTTGGCATCATACCCACAAGATTGGGCTTGTTGGGATTATACCTCTCTGTTTGGAAAACAGTTGAGGAGGCTTGGAGGCATGTGATTCTTACCTCTTGGTAAGTTGGGTATCTCATCCAAGCTATATTATGATGTAGGTGTTCTACCACATGACTGTTATGGGTTATTGTTGGGAAGATCAGCAGGCTATAGGATGAGTTGAGTAGTAGCTCCCCTACATCACCTATTGCTCGATATGGGTTGAGTTGTAAGTCCCCCATGTGAAATTTCTGGGTAGTAGCCTGATGACATTTCCAGGTAGTAGCCCGATGAAATTTCTAGGTAGTAGCCTGATGACATTTTCAGGCAGTAGCTGGATGATATTTCCGGGTAGTAGCCTGTTGATAGATGTTCTGGGTTGTGACCCGATGGTTGGAATGTGGTAGATTTTTCTCCCCATGATTCTTCTTCTTTATATTCAAGACTTTTTCCGCAGATGAGTTGAGTATACACATGATGACATGATGACACATTGATCAATGGACAGGTTTTACAGGTGGAATTCTCCCTAGTTGAGAGGGGGTGTTAAAATTATGAAACTACGGTAAAATTCCACTTTGGACTACTCACTTGATGGATATGATTATGGCATTGATTTCCTCTTTCCGAGAAGACCAAAATCAACCTAAAGATCACCTCATTCGGATAAGCAGAAGTTGATTTTTGATTTTGCACCTTCTCATGGATATTGGATCAAGTCGGCTTCACTCATATGGATAGGTCAGCCTCAACATCAAATGGAAATCACTGGCACCCCTTTCAATCATATAAATACAAGTGACCTAGAAGCTCATTTGGAAATCACAACAATCAAGCATTTTCTTCTCTTCTATCTACTTGGGTTCGATACATCGACGAAGAAAGAGATTGTACGGAGGTCTGAAATCATAGGTCCAAAGGTCACTCTAAAATTAGGGTTTCTGGTTGAGATGTGGGCTTAACACCAGCGGATCCAGGCTAGCTGTGGGCTATCTATAGACAAGGTAGAGGCTCAGATCCTAAAGTCGTGAGCATGTAGTCTTATTTTAGCAGCTCTTGGTTCGATTGCTGTTGACTATCATTTGAAGGTTCCTTAAGTTGCCTCAAAGATGAATCCAGTTGTCTCTGATATATTTGACATTTACGCATAGGTTCATGAATTTTTTGGGTTATATTATTGTACATATTGTATTGGGTTCATTGTACTGTATGTTGAAAATTTTATGAAAATATAATAGAAGAATATTTTCAAAGGGTTTTCCCGTAGTGGGTTTTTCCATGGTCTTTGACCAAATATGGTGTCTCTTGTTGATGTGTTGATTGTCTCCTTTGTCATTAATTTTATTTTTCTATCTTTAATTACTGTTGATAAATGAAAATAATAATTATAATTAGAAATATTGATAAGTGAAGTTTGGAATTGGGCTAAATTAATTGATGCAGCATAGAACAATCTAAAATTAACATCCAGGAGAGTACCTTCAAAGTTATTATCAAACCAGGGAGATCAAATGTGGGTCTAGATCATTTATCTCGCCTTCAATTAGGAGAATTAGAAGGTTCAACCAATGACCAGTTGTCAGATTCCCAGTTATTTCACATTGAAGTAGCTCCTGACTATTTGGAGGATATTTCATTATTCCTCGCAACAGGTCGATGCCCAGAGGAGTATACTTCCACTAAAAAATGACATTTGGTTGTTCTTGCCACTGATTATAAATTGATTGCAGGCCAATTATATAAAATGGGGCTAGATCATATTGTGAGGCTGTGTGTATTAGATCATAAAAGGGACAATGTTCTATGGGAATGTTATTTAGTTGTTACGGGAGGCCATGTTGGAGGGAAATATACTGTTCAAAATGTCTTACAAGCTAGTCTATGGTGGCCAACCTTATTCAAGTACGCTAAGGAATATGAAAAGGAGTGTGATGTTTATCAACGGGTTGGTCGGCCATCTCGATGAGATGAGCTACCTCTACATCCATTTTAGACACTAGAAGCATTTGAAAAATGGGTTATTGATTTCATTGGACCTATTAACCCGCCTAATTGTCATTCCCATGCTCGATATATCATTCCCACAACATATTATTTTACTTGTTGGGAAGAAGAGGCTCTTGTTAAAGACTTCACTGCCCACTATTGCTTCCTTTCTCGCCAACCACCACCACCACTTCATTTCCCCTTGTCAGAACCCTCAACTTCCTTTGGCGTCGTCGATATTACCGATGAATGTCCTGCCACTACTGAGCCTGTTGTGCTGTTCACAGAGGAGCATCCCCCTTCTCCGCATTCCACCTCTAATGCTTCACCAAGGACTTCTGAATAAACTGTCTCCGACCGACCCAATACAAATATAGGGTTTGATGAACCTACTGATATGGATACAGACTAGATCGTTTTCACTTCTCCCTTTTTATCTCCATCTACCATCATTCCTTTATCTTCAATGTCTCCCATCTCTGAATCTACTATTCCTACCTCCACTATCCCTTCCTCCCCACCTAGTTTTGTCCTCTCTACGGAACAAGTTGCTAATTTCATCAACGATCCTCAGCATTTCCGCCAAGTTATTTCTCTCGCTACACAACAACATGATATTATCCCTTTTCTTCCACCACCAGTCTTGTTGTAGCTTCGTCAATATATCTCTAAAGAGCGTGATCAGGAGCGAGAGTCTTCTCCCCAGGTCCAGTCGGAGAAATCAGTTTCCAGTGGCCAACCAATTCAAGCAAGGTTCCCAATGTCATATGCACTTTCGTTCAATGTGCTCAGTACATGGTCTACCCCTCAACTTTTTCAGTTTATTCATGCTTTTTCCATGCAAATTGAAGACTGCCTGATTCAAATGGAATCTTGGTGAACCGAATTATCAACCACATGTAATCAACACCAACAACAACTTACTTTAGTTACAAGTGAGCGTGATCAAATTTGCATGGACAAGTCCCAACTCGAGAAACACATATCATACTTAGGTACCAAATTCCAATCTATGTGGTCGATTGTTGCTGCATTTGTTGATGAGTAGCCTAAGGACATTGCCGCATGTTACCCTGCCGAATGTTGCGAGTATGTTGAAGCAACATGTGTAAAATTGGTTGCACAAAATCAGGATTACACACTACAGTAACCAAAATCTCTCAGACTGTACCATATCCATATTCTCAGTACCATAAGTAGGTTTATCAACATATTGTTGCCACATCAGCTATGAAAGAAACTCTTCCCAACATTCTATAGGACTCCCAAGATATTTTTAGTCAAGTCAGTGACTGGAGTGACATTCTCACCAAGAAAAATAAACCTGTCTATTCACCTTGAGAGATTTTCAAGCAAAACATAGTTACCGATCAAATGGGAACTATTACCTCAAAACGGGAACTCTAACCAAAAAAACATAAAAAAAACCATAAAAAAACAAGCTGAAAACGAAAAGTTGTATTTTGGAATAACTTTTTTTTTTTTTTTTTTTTTCAACATTTTTTAAAAATGGAAGAAAAAACCATTTTTTGTTTTGTGTAAAAAACACCCCAAAAATGAAAAGTTGTATTGTGGAATAACCTCTCTTTTTTTCGGGGTAAATTTTCATAGACGTAAAAACCATTTTTTTTGTGCAAAAAACACCCCGAAAACAAAAAGTGTTGAAACAAAAATTTTAGAATTAAAAAAGAAAAAAATTAAAATAAAATAAAATAAAAATAAAAAAATTTGGAAAAAAACAAATTTCATTACAATTTTTTTTAATGAATGAATTAATTATTATTATTATTATTATTTATTTATTTATTTTAAATTAAAAATTTTTTTAAGAGAAAAGATTAATAAAAAGTATTTTAAAAAATTAAATTTAAAAATATATTAAAAGTTAAAAAGTAAAATAAAAAAACAAAATAAAAATATGAAATTAAAAAAATAAAAATTAAAAGAACAAATAAATTTAAAAAACTAAAATAAAATTAAAATATACCAATTAAATTTAAAAAATAAAAATTAAATTTTTATTAAATTAAAAACAAAAGAATTTAAATTTGAAAATAAAAATTAAATTTAAAAAAAATATGTTAAATTTTAATAAATTGAAAAATTAAAAATTAAAATTAAAAAAAAAAATTATTTGATATAAAAAAAAAATAATTAAAAATTAAAGATGAAAAAGTAAAATATAAAAATATTAAACTTAAAAAAAATATTTAAAAAACAAATAAATTTTAAAAAATAAATTAAATTTAAATTATAAAACTAAATTATATGTATATATTAAATTAAATGAAAAAATATATATTCTACTATCTTATTAAATTAAAAAAAATAATATTAATCTAAAAAATTAAATTAAAAAAAAAAATTAAATTTTAATAAATAAATGAATAAATAAATAAATTTTGTAATAAAAAATAGAATTAAAAAAAAATGAAAATAAAGAATACTTTTAAAATGAAAGTTAAAATAAAAACAATTAAAAATGGGAAATGGAAACAAATAAATATATAAAAATATTAAATGAAATATATATATATATATATATATATATATATATATATATATATATATATATATATATATATATATATATATATATATAATTTAAATAAAAAATAAAAAAAATTATGTAATTAAAATAAAAACAAAATAAAAATAAATAAATATTAAATTTTATTAAATTAAATTCAAAAATTAATATTATATTTAATAAAATTTAATTAAAAAACAAATATGAAATATAATAAATAACAATAAAAATTAAAAAAAAAATTAAAATTTAATAAAAAAAAAATTGAATTAAAAACAAATTATTTAATTGCGCCGCCTAGGTTGCGACGGGGGTCGGCTACTGGGCGAGCGGGGGGCTGCTTGCAGCCTCCCCCTCCGCGCAACGACTGGCCCCTGCCGCGATCTGGGCGGGAGGCCGATTCCTGGAATGAACCTTCCCAGGTCGATTCCCGGAATCGACCTCCCCAGGTCGATTCCCGGAATCGACCTCCCCAGGTCGATTCCCGAAATCGACCTCCCAAGGTCGATTCCAGGAATCAACCTCCCCAGGTCGATTTCGGGAATTTACCTTAGAAGGTCGATTCTGGGAATTTACCTTGGAAGGTCGATTCCGGGAATTTACCTTGGAAGGTCAATTCCGGGAATTGACCTTGGGAGGTCGATTCTCGGAATCGACCTCCCCAGGTCGGTTCCCAGAATTGACTTCCCGAGGTCGATTCCCGGAATCGGCCTCCCTAGGTCGATTCCTGGATCAGCCTCCACTGGTCGATTCCCGGAATTGACCTCCCCATGTCGATTCTTGGAATCGACCTCTCGCCGCCACTTGAACGGTGCAATTAAATATATATTTTTAAATTCGATTTTTATTTATTTATGAAATTTTAATAAATTTTTTTGTTTTTAATAAAATTTTTATTTTTATTTTTATTTTTTATTTATTTATTTTTTATTATTATTTTTTTAAACTTTATTATATATATATATATATATATATATATATATATATATATATATATATATATATATATATATATATATTTATTTATTTTTTTAAATTTATTTATTAAATTTTTTTAAATTTTAATTTGAAAAATGTTCTTTGTTTTTTGTTTTTTTTGTTTTTTTTTTTCTCATTTTTAAAATTTTAAAATGGTTTAAGTTTTAAAAACAATTATAATTATTATTATTATTTTTAATTTCTATTTTAATTTTCTTTTTAATGTTTTATTATTTTAAAAAAATATATTTTTATTTTCTTATTAATATTTATTTATTTATTTTTATTTTTTAGATTTTAATTATTTTTTATTTTTGTATTTTAAATTTAATTGTTTTTAAATTTTAAATTTTTTCTAATTATATATATATATATATATATATATATTTTTTTTTTTTAATAACTTTGAAAAAATTGTTTTTGATGTTTTTTAATTTTATTGGTTCAATGTTTGTTTTTTTTCTTTAAATTATGTGTTTTTTTGAATTTTTTTTCTCATTTTTTTATTTAATTTTCTCATTTTTTGTTTTATTTATTTATTTACTTTTAAATTTTTTTTTTTTTAATATTTTTATTAGATTTTTTTATTATTTTTATATATATTTTATATATTTAAGTTTTTTTTGTCATGTTTTTCTTATTTTATTTTTATGTTTTATTACCAACATGAAATTAGTGCTCTAAAAAAAATGGTTGATGATGCATCAACACTTTTCAAAATTAGCATGAAAATCACTAACATTTTAAAAAAAATGTTCATACTTCATAAAAAAAATTAAAGTGTCAAAAATATGCCAAAAAAAAAAAGGGGGTGATTCTGCATCACCACTTTTCAAAATCGGGTGCTTTTTTTTCTACCTCAAAAAAGTAGGTACCAGTTCAGTTACCTATTTGATTGGTAACTATGTTGCAACTCTTCACATAGGAAGTGAGCACTTCAGACTTAGAGCAGAAGAAGAACCTATTGGACCAGGTTGATACACTTGATGTGTAAATTAATCAGATAGAAGATGCCTCGTAGGTTACCAAACGAGTGCTTCGTGATATTTTCACAGTTGCACATCGCCACTATCTTACATTGAGTGGTCTCACTCCCAGTGTTGAAGAACAATTCCAAAAGCTCCTTCAATCCCAACCCACTGAGTTTACTATAGAAAAAATTGCACAATTTGCAGGACACGTTTCTATAGTATTAGACACCTGGAATGTTGTTGTTTCTGCTTACACTAGCTTTAAGGATAATGTGTTGTAGACCATGCCAGAGTTGGGTCCTTTTTTTAAAGGTGAAATAGTTGCAACCAGTGAAGAGTAAGCAAAGAAAGCGTTAGATGCACCAAAAACACAATGACTTGATGGCGAGTCAATGGATTGTGGTTGGGGCCTATTGGGTCGTTCGTTTTGTTTTGGAAATATGGTCAACAACAGTCGCGAAAGGAAAATGGCTAAAGCGATTAGAAGCAGGTCACCAAAAGTTTAATGCAGCAAAGACTAAAACATTGGGACCTGTGCAACCAGAAAACAAGGAAGCATGCCCACAAAAGCAGGAAAATGGGGCCAATTTTGAAGGAATCCATAGGAAAAAGGGAAATGACTCCAAGGTTTTTTCAAAGCGGACCTATTCAAGGTGGGATCAAGAAACCACAGAGAATACCAGATCAAGCGAGTGAGGCTATAAATGAAGGCATAGAGGGACGAATTCAACAACTTTCTATATACTAAGTCTTTATTTTAGATTGTATTGGTTCACTAGTGTTGCGGAGTTTTGTGTCTGCACAGAAGTTTTAGTTTATGCGTTGTAATGTTCAATGTAATGTTCTGGTTGAGGGAGTCTGACATACATATATGATCCATGATGTAATAGATGGCTATATTAATAAAATGGAGTTTGGGAATATTTGTGTTGTTGTGGTTTGATGAATGCATAACCCCATTTAAAAATGTTTTGTTTAATATATGAGAACAATGCCTTTGATTACTCTGTGATGAATGCATGTTATAGTTACTATATGGTTGCGTAGATGATAAAACATTAATGGTGCAAATAATTTTTCGATAATAGTCTAGATCCGTTAATTATTTATGTGGTTCTGGCTCACCTTGAGTGAGACGATCCTTTGCAAAAGGGAATTAAAATGTTAGTGAAAATCTAGACTACGACGACCTATTTGGTTGGAAACTCAGGCTGAACCCTGGGTCATTATCTATTTGAAATTTTCCGCCAACAACTATTTTATGGTAGTCCCATAAACCATTGCAGGGAAAATTAACTTCAACTTCTTAGCATCAATATAATAATCCATGATACGACATAAGAAATAAAATTCGAATAAGAAAGTGTTAGGATCCTCACTCACCAATCCTTGAAATCGTGGAAGCACCATTGGAGAGATATTTTTGATATGCACATTAGAAATTGGATTAGTAATTGGAAAATTGAAAATTGTCTCATCCTCATTCCTTGGCTGATTTGTCTCACCTTCACCTTCAACCATCATTTCCCCTCTGCAAAATATAAACTCATATTCTAGGGGTGGGAATCTAGTAATTGGTTTTATGTGAAGTAGTGACTCTGATCCTCCTTCAAATAATTTTTCAATCTTTGGACCGACTGAATAATTAGTGGTATGAATCACTCTCCTAGCTACCCATGTTCCCTCTAAATTCTCTAGCGCTCCACCTTCTTTCCTCTTATATGATTTGTTACCTATTAAGTTATTATTGGGGGGTTTCTTTGTTTTAACTTCACTATTTGGAGTACTAAAATTTACCTTACCCCTACACTTTTTACCTTTCCCTTTTCTTATACCGTAATAATATCATCTAAATCTAATGAGGCAGGTTAACCCACAAAAGTGGACGTGCATGTTCTTACATCTAGTCTTACAGTTCATACCACTCTGTGTTTTAGGATACTCAGGCACTATAGGAAAAGAGATATATTGATGGTGCTAGAAGTTGCAACAAGTGAGGGGGTATCCCCGTTATGAAGTCCCAATTAGAGCTCACACCGTTTTGGGTAAGAGATCCATCCAAAATATTGGTTTGACCACCATTAAAGTGATCCTTAAGGATATGCCTTGGATACAATAAACAACATAAGAGATCATAAACATAACTTTGAGGACAACAAGTGATTAAGGCTTTGTGATATACCAATTGTAATGCATAAAAGGTACTTCCACAGAAGGGAAAGAGAGTGAGCCTCTTGTAGAAGAGTAAGAGTATTATCCCAAAAGAGACACACGAGAGCTAGAAAGAGTCGTTATTTAACCTCAAGAATAGTTCACAAGATAATAATAATAATTAAAGAATATAATAAAACACATTCAACAAGATAAATAACAAATCTAACAAAATAGTTCATTCTCTTTAGTATAAGAGAACATAAACATATACCATAAACATTTCAATAATAGTCTTACAACATCTGTGATACATGAATGAAAGTGTGATGGCTCTAAGAGTTTATGATGATTAAGTGAAAGTTACAAGTACACAATTACATTGATGAAACACTAGCCCCAATAGTGGAACATGAAGCTACCACTTTCTTCTCCAAATAATGATCTTCTCTCTTATGCTAAACTAGAGAAGCCAAGGCTATCTCTCTCCGAAAATCACTTTATATTGAGTTATGAGGGTTTATTTATAACAAGTGAGGTGACCTTTCAACTCCTTGTGTGACTCTTGAGCTCCATCATGACTCTTGAACTCCTATTTTGTCCTTTAGATTCTAATGACTCTTCATATTCCGCATGTGACTCTTGGACTCACACTTTTACACATTTACATTTCTTATTATTTTCAAAATGAAAATTACAATAAGAAAAAAATACAATAGGGAAAATATGTGGCTCTTAGCCATGAGACAAAAATACTACATTATGCATAACTTATGGAAAACGTAACTCGATGATGGAAGCATGCAATTATATAGCAATATATTGACGCCAAGCTTTGTATTTTGCTTCTATCTGCAGAACCTTAATTGGTACTTCTGGATTATATCTAATTTTAAACTCTAGTGCATTTGGATATATGGTATTATAATTTTTTTGAATGGTGTTTAGCAACATGATAAAATTCATATGAATATTAGCGATATTTTTTTTAACGGAAACGGGTAGAGAGATATATTAATTCTGGCCCAATGCCTCAAAACTGGATACATATTGATGAGTCAAGACCAGCAGTCTCCATGACCAGTCCATTGCCTCTTTTTCTTTGCCCCCCCAGAGATTTTTACATTCTATTTTTCGAACCACCGCCTCAATCTTCCCCCCTTTAAATATGCAGACAAACTGCTTCAAAAAAAAGCTGTAATACATAGACCAGTCAATTGAGGTATGGGATCCTGACTTTCAACTCCATCTCTGAGGATGACTCCGAGAGGGAGGGTGACCGCTTTATTAGCCTCAACATCAGCATCTTTATTATTGTCTCTCTTAATATGATAGAAGTTTAAGCACTGAAATGAGTTTGACAAAGTTCTTATTCTTCTGATCAATCTAGACAGTCTTAGATCTTAGGGGGAAGCATTGTCAACCATGATTTTAATGATGGTCAGGGAATCTCCAAACGCCGAAGCCACTAGAATGCCAAGCGATTTTAGTTGTTTGAGGCCTTGAAGAAGCGCCAGGGCTTCAGCCTGGATGCTGGTGTTGTAGCCCACACCCCAGGCGTATCTGAGAACAATGCCTCCATCAGCTTTTTTGACCACACCACCGGCTCCGGATCTGCCTGGGTTTCCTTTCGCTGCGCCGTCAAAGGAAAGAGTGCTGTGCGCCTTCTTTGAGCAGAAGGACATGAAATCGGATGCGTTTAATCTGATCTGCTAGTCATGAAGAGGGATGAGAGGCCTGTCAGCAACAGAGAAATGTAGATCAAGATGCTCTTTCCAAACAGAGTCGTGCTCCCTCAAGCCAGTCCCATCCAGATGATCGCCAACGCATTCTTTAAGCTGGGCTTTGATTTTAATCCAGATAATCTTGTGATCACACCTCTTATCGCTGAAAATCCTCCGATTTCTTTCCAACCAGGTATGCCAGCTAATTAATTTAGGAAGGATGCACCAGACATACTTGAGATGCGAATTCTGGGGAGAGCCTCCGGGATAAGAGCGCAAACAGCAAGAGAACAATTCTGGAATGCAATTTGGGAGGGCGAAGTCCTGAGTCCAAGGGCCTAAGGCTTCAGCCCATAAATTCTTCACAAAATTACAGTGGAGCTTCAAATTTGCAGCAGTTTCGGCGCTTTCTTCACACATCGAGCAACGGGAGGGACCATAAAGTCCTCTTTTCCGTAATCTGTCCTCAGTTAAAATCCTCTGATGGCATAGGAGCCAACAGAAGTGGTCTATTTTAGGCAGCGATGGATGAAACCAAATTCCTTTCCATGAATTCGGATCTGGAGGGACGTGAGGGATTGAAATGATCTGCCTATAGCCCTTTGAGACGGTGTAGTGCCCTGGAGACGGTCCCCATCCACGAACATCCAATTTCCTGCAGCGCAAGGGAGCCTTACCGTTTAAGAGATCTAAGAAAGTAGCCAGCTCGCTAGACAGGTTCAGAGGCACCTCGAAGTTGAGCCAACTATGCCAAACTCCGTTGTCCCAGATAGAAATATCCCACAGAGTGAAGTAACCGTCTCTATGCATCCAGTCTTTCAACAAGTGTAGAGAACGATCATCCTCCAAGGGTTCACATCCCATTATCCGATCCTCCCAGATTCAGATTTTCTTGCCATTACCTGGTATCCAATGAGCATATTGGCTGATGAGGGAGGCGGATTTTGCACATAGCTTTTGAATAACCGAGCTGGATTTGGCTATGGACTGTTCCAAGCACCTTGTTCTCTTGCCACGAAAATATTTCTTCCACAAGGCACACTGCGCCCACCCCGGATTAGGGGCAATAATCCTCCAGATCAGCTTTGCTCCCAAAGCAACATTCTGAAGGCTAAGATTCTTAAAATTCAGTCCTCCTTCTAGTCTAGGCATGGCAATTGTGGCCCAGCTTATTAAGGGAATTTTCTTAGCATTGTCCTTCCCGCCTTTCCAAAAGAACTTTCTAGTCAGATCCTCCATTTTCTTTATTATTCCAGTAGGGGCTAGCAGTACTGCAAACTGAAAGATGGGGAGGCTATTTAAGACAGCTTTTATAAGCACCGACTTCCCAGCCAGATTTAGCCAATTGAAGCCCCAGGCACGAATCTTAGCTTCAAACTTGTCCAACAGGGGTAACCAATCTCTGCTAGCAGCACTTTTATGGAAAATAGGGAGGCCCAAATATTTGAATGATGACCAGGATGAGGAAGCAGCGAAGCCTAAGCAGCTGGAAATGGCATGGAGCATGGAAGCAGGAGTGTTCCAGCAGTAGATTTGACACTTACCTTTGTTGAGACTACTTCCAGATTCATGACAATAAACATCAATCACCTCTTTAAATCTTCTAGCTGAGGGCACTGAGGCAGCACCCAGCAAAAGGGAATCATCTGCGAACAAAGCATGATTTATGTTCTGAACTCCTCTAGCGATACTCAGGCCCAATAAGTCTTGATCCTGAAGTTTTTTGTTCAAAAGGAAACTGAGGACAGAGGCTTGGAGGACAAAGAGGAGGGGGGATAAAGGACACCCTTGTCTCAAACCTCGAGAAGCTTTGAAGAATTTAGTGGCTCTGCCGTTCACCAGAGGGGCGATCCAAGGCTCGCTGATACAAGCCTTGATCCAATTTATGAATTTGGAACCAAACCCAAATTTTTGCAGAACATCCAGCAGGAAACTATGTCTCACTCTGTCGAAAGCGCTTTCCAGGTCTAACTTGATAGCCATACCTTTCTCTTTGCGAACCACACTGGAGTGAATTGCCTCTTGGACCAAAATGAAGTTATCCACGATCTGTCTTCCCTGAATAAAGCCTCCTTGATTCTCAGGGATGATGCCAGGAAGGATGGATTTTAGTCTGTTGGCAATAACTTTCGTGATCAACTTATAGCCTATATTGAAAAGAGAGATGGGGCGAAATCTGCTGAAGGAGTTGGCGCCTTTTTCCTTGGGGATGAGAGCCAAGAAGGCTGAATTAGTGCTACCCCCGATTTTCTGGCACCCTTGGGATTTCCGAATCATTCTACACAATTCCTTCTCCACAATGGGCCAGCAGGATTGCAAGAAACTAGCGGTAAACCCATCGGGCCCCGGGGCCTTATCCGGCTCCATAGCAAATAGAGCGCTTTTTATTTCATTATTGACAATCTCATCTTCTAGGAAATGGTTCTGACTGTCGGTTATCAGAGAGGGAACCTCGTTCACAAGACTCGGATCCAGATCCAAGGCCTCATCTTCGGTATAGAGATTTTTGAAATGAGTGAAGGCAACATTTTTGATATTATGGATATCTCTATACGTAGTGGTCTCAACTGAAATTTCAGAGATGGAGTTGCGGCAGTTTCGAGCCTGGGCTTGCTTGTGGAAGAATGAAGTATTCCTATCTCCTGCCTTGAGCCAGAGGCTGCGGGATTTCAATCTCCAGTGTTCTTCCTCTACCAAGCTAGCCTTGAGGAACAAGTGCTGCAGAGAAGCCTCCTCATCAAGAGTATCTTTGGTGATCTCGACATTTTCCGAAACCAGTTGGTGCTTCTCCAACCATTCCTGAATCGATTTCCTTTCCACAGCCGGATTGGGTAAGGTCCTAACCCAGTCTTTTAAAGCAGCTTTTACTCTCCTTAATTTCTCCTCCCAAACAAAAAATGGTGAGCCTTTAACAGGGATATTCTAGGTCGCTTTTATCAGAGGCATGAAAGTCTGCTCCTTGACCCAGTGAGAGCAGAATTTAAAGGGAATGGGACCTTGATTCGAATGCGCAACTAACTCAAGTTTTATAGGGCGATTATCAGAAATACTACAAGGCAATATATGCATTCTAGACTCAAAACCATGAAGGAGAAAAGAGCTATGGACAAGGAATCTGTCTAACCTTGCGGCGATATGGCCCGGGCCGATTCTTTTGTTTGTCCAAGTGAACTTCCCGATCAGAGGTTTAACATCGATCAGGTCCCAATCATGTATAAGCTCTTCAATCCATTCCCGCGCTGGGTCTCTTACGATGCATCCACCACGTTTTTCTGACAAGGATAAGGTGAGATTGAGGTCACCTGCTATTATAATATTATCCAAGACTTCGGACTCAGCCAGACTTTTAATAGTTTCCCAACAAACTTTTTTCTCCCCTACGTTGACAGGAGAATAAAAATTAAGGAGTGAAAGAGTCAGCTCAGATTCAACATGACGAAGCTTTGTGAACAACCAGTGAATACTATTAGCTTCTTTGATCCTTATAAATTTATTGGCATCCCAGATAGTGCCTAGACCGCCTGAGGCACCTCGAGCTGAGACAGATTGACCATTGCTATTCTTCCACAGTTTTTTCCCGATCTGGAGAAAGGAAGTTTCCTCCATCTTAGTCTCCTGGATGAGGAGTATCTCTGGGGATTCAGTTCGTTTCAGACTTCTCAAGGCTATGAATATTAGCGATATTAGTTACATATTGCAGAATAATTTCTTTAGTCACCTCAAGTTCATCTTGAACAGTTGCCTGTTTGATATAGTTTAAGAAAGCTTCTATTTCTTCTACCATAATGATTTTTCTCTTTAAATCCATAAATGTACCAATAGAATGGACCTTATGCATCCTGACCAAGGAATCCAATCCCTTATACAATCGTGAATAAGTTGCTATGGTGTTGGTGGCAAAAGTATGGACATGCTCATAGATCTGTAAAAAAATTGTGATTTATGCCCTTTCTATTTCAACATCTTGTTTTATTTTTCTAACCAACATCTCAAGAAGATTGATATATTTGGTGCCCCAATCCTAGATCATGTCAATGGCAGTAGAATTTGTCTTTAAGACATTTTCCATATTTTGTGATCCTTTCTGCAATTCATGCAAAAGAACTACTGCTTCATGAAGAATGTACATCTCATCATAAAGTTGCTTCATAGTGTCCTCCAAAGGATTAATCTATGCAAGTATAGTTGATTTCAATTCCATCCTGCCAACACTAGTGGAAGACAACCTATGGTTCTCAATCATGATATGATCCACTGTTTCCTTGTCGAAGCCAACTCTTTTGTCAATGTTTCATTTCTCTCATCAGATAATCAATTTTCTCCTTAGTAGCTTCGACGAGGACTGCATTTTTGCTTCAAATACTCTTGGATTATTCCTTTTATTCGACACAATCAACCTATCAGTATTAATAATAGCAAGGTGATGAGGGTCATTTGTAAAATACCTTCTCCTCTCATGTACTATCCTACTCTAAAACTGATCGAAGATAAATTTTGAGATGTCCATGACCCTGTCATATGGCAGAGGAACTATTCCCCTTTCACTGAATGAGAGGTGGCCATTGGTAAGAGGCGGGGACCAATAGCTTGTTTCCTATGAAATTGACATATATTCTTGTGTTGATCTTCATCCTCCTATTCATCAACAATCTGTTGGGCCTACAATTCCTCTTGATTTTTTCTTCTAACAACTTTTGTCGCTCTTTTTCTTTCTTTTGTTTTTGCAATGCTTATTCCTATTTGTTCCTTTCTTCCTCTTCTTTCTTCATTCTTAACTCTTCATTTCTTCTCATTTCTTCCCTTTGTTGTTCTTCTTTCTATTTTCTTTCATCCTGTCACTTGAATTCCTCTTCTTTTTTCCCTTAGTTTTCGGTGGGCGGACCCGCCTATGGTTTTGTGCATGGGTTTGCACATGGTTTTGGGGCATGATGGTTTTCAACCCCTGGTATTTTATAGATCTAGTCAAGGGAACTACAATTATGTTCTAATCCAGGGTTAATGGATTGGGGTTTATGAATGCTTTGGCATGTATATATGTGTTGTAACACTAAAAGGAATATAATGAAAAATCAAGCTGGTAGTCTGGATTTGGGACCCAGGGGAAAAATCTCTGTGTATATATTTTTTTATGTTTTATGCTCTCGCAATTGTTTATTTTCTATTTTTAAGAATTGATTTGTAGATAATTTCTGTACAGGATTAAAACATACATTTGGTGTCAGAGATGTTTTCGCTTCAAGGGGATGCATTTGTTGCTGGGGGGGTTTTTGCTCTGGCTTGTGGTAGACCCTGTTTAGTGGGAGATCTGCGGGATCGATTCTTGTGGTGAAAGAAGATGGCGAGCAGTGGAAAGATAGAGATCGAGAAATTTAATGGTCAAAGTTTTGAGTTGTGGATGCTCAAGGTGGAGGGTCTGCTAGTGGATAAATATTAGTGGATCGTGGTAGATCCGGGTACTAAACCAATGACAATGTGAGATGAATACTGGGCGAAGTTGGATCAGAAGACAAAGAGCACAATACGGTTGTGTATCTCAGATTCGGTATTGTTAAATGTATCTGGGGAAGCTACAATGAAGACTTTGTGGATCAACTTAGGTACTTTGTACCAATCTAAGTCTTTGGTGAATAAATTGTTCTTGCGGAAAAAGTTGTATAACCTGAGGATGAAGGATGGAGACTTGGTGACAAAGCATATGAACACCTTCAATACTGTGGTAATTCAATTTTCATCTATTGATATTAAAATCTCAAATAAAGATAAGTGCATCAGTTTGTGGTGTTCTCTACCAGATTCGTGGGACAGTCTGGTTATTGCAATAGGTAGCAATACATATACCTTGAATTTTGATGAAATTGTCTCAGACTTGCTGTCGGAGGAAATGAGACAGAGAAATATGGAGGGCCAAAATGGAGATGCCTTATTTGTACAAGGAAGGTCCCAAAACAGAAACAAAAATAATTTTTCGAGTGGGAGATATAAATAGAGGGAGATCTAAATCTCCAGGAAAGCATGTAAAGGTGTGCTGGAAATGCAGAAAGGAAGGGCACTAAAAAAATGACTACAAATCTAAATCTCCTGAGAAAGGAAAGGGATTCGATGATGCTCCTTCTGCAAAAGAAAAAACCACCTCAGATGAAGGTGGGGATGTGTATTTGGCTTCTTCTTCAAATACACATGTAGATCATGAGGCATGGTGGATTGAATTAGGTGCATCCTTTCACTTCACTCCCCATAGGGAGTGGTTCTGCGAGTACGAGAAGTATGATGGTGGTGGTGTCTTCTTAGGGGATGATAGGAAGGCCAGAATTGTCGGACGTGGAAAATTCAAGCTGAAGTTGCAAGGTGGAAGGATTATAACACTTCCTGGTGTTCTTCATATTCCTACATTGGCCAGAAATCTGATTTCTGTAAGCAAGATGGATGATGCAGGTGTAAAAGCAGTGTTCGAGAAAGATACCTGCAAGATGGTTCGGGGAGCACTGGTATTAATGCAGGGAGTTCGGATTGGATCTCTGTACAAGCTTCAGGGTAACATTTTTATTGATGGGTGCAATAGTTCTGTGGTTCCTGAAAGTGGAGCAGAAAGCCTAGCGGTCTCTGGAGAAAATACCATGCTATGGCATCAAAGGCTTGGACATATTGGAGAGAAGGGCATTTGGATAGTGCATGGTAATGGTATGGTAGAAGGTATGTATAATTTCTCTCATGATTTCTATTTCTGTGAACATTGTGTATATGGGAAGCAAAATCGGGTGAGTTTTCCTTATGGTGCTAAGAGGGCGAACAAGATATTAGAGCTTGTGCATAGTGATGTGTTTGGACTTGTGTCAATTCCATCATTGGGAAATTCTATGTACTATGTTCATTCATAGATGACTTCTCAAGGAATACATGGATATATTTCTTGAGGAAGAAATCTGAAGTCTTTGACAGATTTAAAGAATTTAAGGCGCTAGTGGAAAACCAGACAGAGAAGAAGATAAAGGTGATGAGGACAAATAATGGTGGAGAGTTCTGCAAGAAGGATTTTGAAGAGTTATGTAAGAAGTGTGGTATAGCACAACAGAAGAATACTCCATACACACCTCAAAAAAATGGATTTGCAGAAAGAATGAACATAACGCTGATGGAAAAGGAAAGAAGCACGCTCAGTGGTATTGGGTTAGGACAAGAATTATGGGCAGAGGTAGTGGAGACTGCATGTTACTTGGTTAACATATCACCTTCATCAATGTTGGAGGATAAGACTCCACATGAGGTATGGAATAGTAAGAAACCCTCTCTTTCACATCTAAGGGTATTTAGATGTGATGCATATGTACATGTTCTAAAGGAGAAAAGGACCAAGTTGGATAATAAATATGAAAGGTGCATGTTTATTGGGTACAAGGATGGTTTAAAAGGTTATAAGCTTCGGAACCCAAAAACAAGGAAGGTAGTGTACAATCAAGATGTGGTGTTCAGAGAGGTGAAATATGTTTTTAAACACGAAGTCCTACCAAATGAACCTGAGAAGATATGTTTTGAGTTAAATGAGGATGAATCAGACTCTACAATAGAACAAGATTCAGAAGAGGAAGAGCCACAAACTCCAGCTGTGAGAAGATCAGTTTGGGAAAGAAAGCAGTCAGAAAGGTATAGTCCATCTGCTTTATGTTCAAAATTTTCTTTAACTATCACTGATGATGATCCTAGAACTGTCAAGGAGGCGATTCAGAGGATGGAGAACTCTGAAAGGAGGCCATGGTTGATGAAATGGCATCCTTGCAAAAAAATGAGGCATGGGATCTGGTGGAGTTTTTGGTTGGAAGGAAGCCCATTGGGAGAAAATGGGTGCTTAAGAAGAAGATGAATGTAGAAGGAAAGGTGGAGAAATACGAAGCTTGGTTGGTAGCAAAAGGTTATTCCCAGGTGCCATGAATTGATTTTGGTGATATTTTTTCTCCTATTGCCAAGGTTACTTCTGTTAGATTACTTTTATCTGTTGCTTCTGCATTTGATTTTGAGGTAGAAAAGATGGATGTGAAGACAACATTTCTTCACGGGGATTTGGAAGAGGAGCTATACATGAAGCAACTGGAAGGATTTATGGTGAAGGGTAAGAAAGAACTCGTATGCAGGTTAAAAAAGTCTCTCTATGGGTTAAAACAATCACCAAGGATGTGGTATCGGAAATTTGATACCTATATATGGGGACTTGGCTTCACCAGAAGCAAAGAGGATCACTGTGTGTATTTTAAATTAATTGGTGACCGTGTTATTTATTTGATCTTGTATGTGGATGATATGTTGCTGATTGGAAATGACAAAGAAATTATCTAGAATTTGAAGACCCAATTGTTCTCCAAATTCGACATGAAGGATATTGGTGCTACAAAATATATTTTGGGCATGGAAATTAAGAGATATTGGGCAAAGAGGAAGCTTTGGTTAAACCAGAGGAAGTATGTAGAGACAATATAGCAGAGGTTAAATATGCAAGATAGTAAACCGGTGAAACTTCCTATTCCTGTAGGTGTAAAGCTATTTGCTGAACAATGTCCCAAGACAAAAGAAGAAGAGGAGGATATGTCTCGTGTTCCATATGCAAGTGCAGTGGGTAGCCTGATGTATGCAATAGTCTATACTAGACCAGACATTGCACATGCAGTGGGAGTATTGAGCAGGTTTATGTAAAAACTAGGGAAGGAGCATTGGAAAGTAGTGAAGTGGGTTTTCAAATATTTGCGTGGCACCAATGATTATGGTTTGTGCTTGTGCTACCAGGGAAGACCAGGATTGGACCGAGTTTTGGACATCCATGGTTTTGTTGATGCAGACTGGGCTAGAGATCTGGACCAAAGAATATCTAGAAGTGGGTATGTGTTTAGCCTATTTGGTGGTGCAGTCAGTTGGATGATTAAAAGACAGTCTGTAATGGCTCTTTCAACTACAGAGGCATAATACATGGCAGCCACTCATGCAAGCAAGGAAGCAGTTTGGTTGCAGAGATTGTGTTCAAGTATGGGGTTGGTGCAACAAGCTATAAGGATAGACTGTGATAGCCAAAGTGCAATTTTATTGGCTAATAACCATGCTTATCATTCAAAGACAAAGAAAATTGATGTTCAATATCACTTTGTGAGAGATATGGTTGAGGATAAAAAGGTGTTGCTGGTAAAGGTGGACACTTTGAAGAAGGTTGCAGATGCATTGACAAAGTCTGTGAGCACTCAAAAGTTCTCTTGGTGTAGAGAAACAATGGGTGTTGCAGGGCTGTGTTAGTGTCCCGTGTTTTGATAGTTTGGCAAGACCAAATGCACAGGGTAACATTAAACCAATCTTTGGAGTCCTAGGACCTAGCCTTCCTAGACTCAGAGAGGGCTCTCTCTATTATGTGCAAGGATGTGAACTTGTTTGCTTTAGATTGTTGATTTTAGGCTAGTTATTGAATACAAGATTTGTTGTTTATTTTTGTTGGGTAAGATAATCTAATCAGAATAGATAGAATGAGGAAATATTCACAGTCATTGGGCAATGGAGTCTAATAAAGTCATGAAAGTTTCATCAATAGATTGGGGAGCATCACAGGAAAATCGAACTTGGTCAATGGATCTTCAAGGTTTTTAAGGGTAATGAGATGGACATCAATTGTGAGAATAAAACAGGACAAAGGGAAATTAAGAATCCTTTATCATGTACCTTTAACAATAAGGGACTTAAATATCATAAGCATAAAGAGGAAACCAATAGACAGAGAAAACCATAAATTCTTTGATTCAACTTGAGTAGATAATAATCCAAGACAAAAATTCCAATGAAATAGAGAAGGCGAGAAACTCATCTAACCTCTAGTGATTTCACCTTCAAGGACAAAAAACATTCAAGACATACATATAACTGTAATAAAAGAAGAGGGAACTCCTAAACATCCTTGATTATAGCTATAAATATCTCCAAAACAATTATTTAAGCAAGTACAAAGGGTATGATCAAAACAAAACCTCTTTGGCAGACTTTAACTAATTGTACTTTAGAGAGAGACTTCAAAAACAATGTTTTAGTGACAGCAAATAAGCAGGGCTAGCCATGAATCAAACTTGATACCTACTGTATTAAACCATTTATGAAATAAACAAGCTGAGGGGGTCTAGAGAGCAATTAAGAATTCTCTAAAATGTCCTAGCAGAGGAAAACATAAAGACAGTGAAGAACAAACAAAGCTAAGGTGCCTTAGAAAACTTTCTTAGTCTAAATCTTTTGTTCTACTGCAATATTAGAAAGATGGAAACATAATGAAATAGGAAAAAACAATAACAGAATAGAAGCACTTCACCATTTAACCAAGTTCGGGGATCTTGCAAGCAAGCCTCCTCCATTAACAAACAAATCAAGAGATCACAAGCTCCAAGACATCAATTTCTCTTCAACCTCCAAAAGACTACATGTATTACTTCAAAGAGTCATCAAATGCCAACAAGATAATGAGTTCAAATGCAGTATTTATCTACAAATGAGGAGGTGAAGCTAAGTTCAGGGTTTGGATGTTATTTATTACATAGTTATTGATTCTTTACCTTTGTGACCATGCAAGGCCCAAGGCAGGAATATCTGAAGATACTTCTCTGAATAATAACTCCTATCTTAACTTCTGAGGGAAAATAGGTGAAATGTTTGACTTTAAGGCCGATTAATAACATTACAATAACTGTTTGGCAGGCA
The DNA here is from genome assembly GCA_034641835.2 of Pinus albicaulis. NCBI lineage: Eukaryota > Viridiplantae > Streptophyta > Pinopsida > Pinales > Pinaceae > Pinus > Pinus albicaulis. The sequence goes on from CM076579.1 coordinate 1,580,015,170, forward strand.
AAAAATATCTCTGACTGGGTTCAATAACTGTTTAATGCTTTATTGAAGGAAACAAAGCATGAGGTGGCGAAAATATCTTTAAAAGAACTAAATGCCTGTAGGTGCAGTTAATTCAAATCTATTTTGGATTAATCTGCCTCGTGATTTGTCTTGAATCTCTGTATTTAGGCCTTAAGTCTGTCTTTAAACTCTGACTGTCTGTTTATATTATTTTTCTCTTTAATCTGTTTTGTTTCTGCCTTTTTATTAATCCTTTTTTATTAAACCTTCTTGATCTTTTGTCTTTATCCTTTAATCTTTGTTAACTGTCTGCTTTGATTGGCTAATCTCCTGATTTGGATTTTGATTTTAAGGATTAGCCCTTTAATCTTTCAAACTCCTTCTTTCATCGTTTCTCTGACTATATTTGTTTGCTGCGTGCAGGGGAGGCTCTTCTTCATGGCTGGAGGGTTTTTATCCATCAATGATCATGTTTCATGATGGTTTTTCTTTGATATAAGGCCTCTGTGCCCCTGTAATTCAAATTAGGCCCCAGGATCATCATCCAGGGGCTAATTTGGTCGTTTTCTGACCATCATAATGCCTCTCTAGCATTTCGCCATTTAAACCCACACACATAAAAACATTTGTTAGTTGAAAACCTGCGGGGAGGGCATATAAACTCATTTTCTGTGGTTTTGGGCTATCGGAGTGCTTTGCAGAGGAAGAATTTTTTAGGGGGACAAGGTTCCAAAGGCGGAACCAGGAGAAATTTGAATGGAGGCGGGAAAGGTTCGAATTTTGGCGCGGAGGGCAAGCGGTTTTGAAAACTGGAAGTGGTTTATCGCGCGGAGAATGGGCGGTAAGCAGTTTTTGGGAGAGGGCATGCGATATAGCCCATGGCACGACATGTTGTGGGGTAAAACTGCTTATTTCGCGCGGGTCGGAAAAGGTTAACCTTGGTGCAACTTAATTTGCGATATATGATGCGGGCCGTCGGATCTCGGGATGGGAGATCGACGACTATTGCGCGTTCTAGAGGCGGCGAATAGATGGTTGGGCCAGCGGAAGTGGAGGACAGGTGGCGAGGTCTGGTTGGATGGCGGGGTTAAGCGGAGGATGGGGCCCGTTTTTTAATATTTCAAAGGGTTAAGGAGCCATTTTTATAAGGTTTTACGGGGTTCATAAAATGAAAAGGGCGGAGGCTTATTTCATACAGGGAAGGGGCTTATAGATAGCGGAGGCCGAGGTCTTATGAGCGTGAGGGGCTTGGGACTAGAGGAAAAAGGGGCTTAAGGCCTATATATCATAAGCGTGGGTTGTTTAATATAAAAAATAGAGTTTTTACATAAGAGGAGAAGACTCGATAGGCTTAATTTTGGTTTTAAACAATGTAAAAGTGGAATTTTACATTGTTTAATACAATGTAAAGGGAAATGAGGAATAGGGGTGTGCTTTATGAGGGTTTATGAAGGGAAAAAATGGGTTTTTCAGAGGAAAAAGGGAGTGAATGAGAGTGTGGGTAGGGTAGTGAAAATGAGATTAGTAGGCCCAGAAAATGAAGTCCTTTTGGAGCAGTGAGGTGAAATTTAGAAGGCAAAGAGGGAGAAATTTACTGAGACAGTTTGGCTTAGGATAATGAAGGCAGTGATATTTCTAAAACTCACAATGTTCATGGAATTTTGTTTTTAGAAATCTAGGACAACATTTAGTCATCTACACATAGTGAAAATTACTGATGACTAACAGGCTAGACTAATGACTAAGCTCTCCTGTGGCCCACTGCGAAAAGAAAACAACAAGTGGGAGAATGTTGGGTATGTGTTATATTATTTCCGCAATTAGTCCCACACGTGACGGGGCCATGGGGGGCGAGAGCTCCCCTTGTACGTTGTGCGAGGCGTAGTAGGGGGGTCACAAGGGGCCGACAGCCCCCCCTGTTCAGGGGTTCACAATTTTTTTTCCTTATTTTTTTGTGGGCGGACTCGCCTATGGTTTTGTGCATGGATTTGCACATGGTTTTGGGGCATGAAGGTTTTCAACCCCTGGTATTTTGTAGATTCGGTCAAGGGAACTACGGTTATGTTCTAATCTAGGGTTAATGGATTGGGGTTTATGAATGTTTTGGCATGTATATATATGTGTTGTAACACTAAAAGGAATATAATGAAAAAGCAAGCTGGTAGTTCCGATTTGGGATCTAGGGGAAAAATCTTTGTATATCTGTTTTATGTTTTATGCTCTCGCTATTGTTTATTTTCTGTTTTTAAGAATTCATTTGCAGATAATTTCTCTATAGGGTTAAAAATTACACACTTGACCTCGTTGCCTTGAAAGCATTATACCGATTATTTATTTTCTCCTCATCCTTCAGATACAAAAAAACATGGGTCCATGCAAAATGAAAATTGGCACAATTTTTTTTACATACTCCCCTAGGGTCATACCTATGAAAACTTATTTCAGCAAAATCTGATGCCAAATATTTCTTAAACTTCTGCTTTTTTTGCCTTCAAACTCTTCAACACATAAGGCCCCACTTGCAGGGGAAGGAGAGGCCATGGTGCCTTCTTCTTATTTTGCAATAACTATGACAACCATAAGAAAAGCTGGTATGAAATCTCTTGCATGAACACCTTTTGAGTGACATAATTCGATAAGAGATGTGGTGGTTTTTAAGAACCGAAGACCTTGATATAGGTGCCCCGAGTAGAAGCGAACTAGTTTGAAACTTCCATAATTGATTATTTAGCACGATCTGTTATGCAAGGTGCCTCTTCTTTGAAAATGATTTGATAGAGAACAACAAAGAAGTGCTAAGCTAACCTATCATACATTCATCTATAAGTGTTCTCTAAGAGTAGCTTGTAATACACATTGACAAGGAATTGTTGTAGTCAATTCCAATTCCATTCTAGACATAGAAATACATTTCTCGCACAGATCACATCATATAGGTATGCAGACATGAAAAAGTGAGATTTCCCACTCTTAACATCCTTATTTTCCTTTGATACATTGGTCTACAACTATTGAGCAAGTATATTTTCTCAGTTAAAGATCATCCCTTCAGTCGCAATCGGGTAGAGCATGTAGATCCAACCTTCCTCACAATACTGAGTACTATCATGTCCATACAACCTGCAACACATGGCCATAAGGTATTGATGTACCTTCTTCATTGATATTATCCCATAAATACCTCTAGGATTTTGGCGAAGCTTGGTTGGTTCTTGCCACCATGATCTCATCACATCCTTGGTATTCAAGTGAGCCCAACTACACAATACTTTGTATTGAGAAATACTTTGTATTGAGAAATACTTTTGGTATCGATAGTTTGTAGTATGTATGAAGATCACATGGATGGTATGTTGCAAGAATTTATCCACTTACACTACTCAGGATCATGTTCTTGGTTTGTAGACCCTCCAATATCCATCCAATTTCTTATGCACATGGGAGCATTGGATACCTACATACAACTTTATGGAACCTATATCTCTTAATCGTGATGTATATTTCCTTGTCCTCAAGATTCTCTAACCTTCTTTTTGAAAATATCTCTTATGTTTAGCCATGATAAAGGAGTGGCCTTATCCACCAAACACCTGGTATCAACCATGATAGGTGCTCCTGGTATTTAACTTTCCCCAACACATTCTGTACTACTTTCTTGACTTCCTTGGTTGGTGATTGTCTTGTGACCGGAGGCATGGTATGGTATTTGTGGAAGATGAGAGGCTGATAAGATATTTATTGAAAACAACTAGATATGGATAAATTCTCATGGAAACACAAAGTTAGTACTTAGATAATATCCTAATATATTAAGCTATGAAGCACAACAAACAACTATTGCTAGAAGGAACTAAGAAAGGACTGAGCAGAAGAGGAAATCTCAAGGCAAGAGTGACCTGACTAGTCACTGGAAGTGTACACTGCACAATGACTAAGGAGAGAGATTACACAAGATTGATCAATAGAGGCAAAGTTGAAGACTAGGGCTTGTGACTATGCAATGCACAACTGCTGATAAAGAGAGGCTAACTAACTACGTAGTTCATAGTTATAGTGGAAAACGTTTGACAATTTTCTCACTGGAACTGTGCAATGCGTAGTAGAGGCTATGGTTTGTGTAGTGTGCAGTCACAGATGATAAAATAAGGCTCTCAAGTGAATAAGATTGCGCAATGCGTAGTTGAAGAAAGCAAAGCCTTTAGAATTATGTGTGTTAGATAAATAATGGACAAGGCCTAGGTAATGCGCAATTGCAATGATGGAGAGGTAGGTCAAGTCAAAATTTAGCTAAGTATGTGTTATCTCTAAATTGGTACAAATGGGCTGCTCCACCAGAAAACTTAGAGTAACTCTTTCAAACCAGATTTTTGACTGAAGATTATCCTCTTCAGCCTGAGAGGGATCTCTCAAAGTAACTTGTGATTTGTTCAATTAGGATTCAGTGAGATGGATAACTCTGTGATATTGATTTGAATGTTTTTGATTGCAGGTGAAAAATGTATAGGGTTTACTACCATTGGGCTTATGGAGTCAGTATGAGGAAATTCAATGAAAATGGCTCTCCTTGTGGAAGCTGAGGCTTGTAATGTTTCAATGAAAGGACAATACACACACAGAAATATTCAATAGCTTAATGTTCAAAGGAAGTCAAAGCATGAAGAACATGAATTTTGAGTAATTCAACATAAAGATATTGGAAATACAATATTAAGAGACATAAGACATAAGCTCATTGAAACACTCAAAGAATCTCAGGTGAAGAAGAAAACATAGTCATTGTATATTATTGATTATCAAAAATTTACAAAGTGGTAGTGTCAAATAACATTCTCCAACCCCTTCTCATTCGAAGTTATTCCTATTAATAGGATTTTTTTAATTACAATGGATATGCCCATCTGGCTAGATCATCGAACCATCATCTTTGACACCTATCTTAACCATAAACTATATTCCTGGAAATGAAACAGACACCTAATAACTTTAGACTTATAAGCCTATTAGGACTCTACCTTCCATTTATTTATTTTTCTTTCTAAGTAATACTAATTCTATTAGATCATCAAACAAATTTTACATGTCGCATCCTCAGCCATGGATAAATCCATGTCTGAGGGATAGTTTAGAAAACTGCTGGTCAAAACTAGACCACCCCGGGTGGGGAAACCGGCCAATATAGTCCAAACATACCAGGCTGCCCTTGGCGAGAAACCAACCTTTAACATTGTACAAAAAGAGATTTAAAAGACAAACAAGAGATGCATCCAAATCCTGCAAACTAAGAAGCTCAACAAAGACCTGCTAGGGAGGGCTTCCATGCTCGTCGCTAGATGGAGAATCCTCCTCGAGGATGCGGCGGATGTACCCATAATCCAGCTGATCAATGTCTTCATGCTTCTTGCAAGGGGAGGGCGGAAGACCGAGCCTTTTTGCGGGAATGTCCGGAGGACCAGCATCCTGTAGAGAAGTAGAAATGTCCAGAGCACCAACAGCTTGGAGAGTTTCCTTGCCTTTCATAGAATCCGATAACCTGAGCCTTGGCATATGAAAATCCTCATTTGGCCTGAATTCATCGTCGTCTGAAGAGGGGCTGGAGGCTGGCTGCATTGGAAGCGCCTTGAGCTTGCAAGGAAGGAAGGGCGGCTCAGTCGAAAAGGTCGACTTGCAGGCACACTTCTTGCCGTGGGAGCAGGATGGTGCAGCCAGAGGAGGTGAAGGCAAACCAGAAGGGACGAGGGGTTCAAAGTGCGGAGCAAGCTCAGGGAAGGGAGGAAACAGATCGACAGGGTCCCAAGAGGCTGGGGAATTCAAGTCTAAAGGGATATCCATGGGTAGGGGAGGACGCGAGGGGATTCCTCTTCCCCCTCTACGGCTGGGTTGGCGATGGCGATGCGGCATTATGGTCAACACAGATGAAACTAGCGAAGATGGAGGTGCAACTGCAGAGGCAGGGGCCCAAAGACACCGCACCAGAGCAGAAGAAGGTTGAAGCAGAAGGAGCGGAGGAATAACAACGAGGGAGGGATGGAAAGCCAAAGGCGTGGCGGGAAGAAAGATCACCATATTGAACAGAGGAGTAATTATCCAACTTGCTGGGTACGTATGAGTTAAGGTGGCACATGGGAATTTAAGTCCCTGCCCACACGAAAATTGATAGTAGTGTGCGGCCCAAGGGAGGGGTGCATTGGCGCGCCATGTGGTGAGCCACATGGCCACCTCGTGGAGGTCAGACAAGCTGTGAACCACTCGCATCCGGGGTCTACCTTCCATTTATTACATTCACTTATATGTATAATTGGATTATTACATCGATGATAACCAAATGATCAAGTGGCACTAACCATAACCTAGACATAAATACACCCACTAGATTTAGGAACTGATCACCCTACTTTTAAGGAGAATATAATCAAGACATTTGATAACCATCTTTATGCTGAGCTTGAAAAGATGACATCTCTGTCGAGGAGGAAATCCCTGTTGGAGTGTCCCACTGATACCCTTTAATACCTCCACGTGGTTGGCTAACCTTCAATACACCTTCAAAACACTAAAATACTACCAAATGTTGCTCATTGTAAAAACAAAGTGAAACAGGCAGTTTCGTAGCGTGGTTTGGTAGTGTCATCACTCCGTAATTCAGAGGCTGAAGACAGAATCCCGGAGGCAACATCAAAACTTCTTCGAGCCTAGGATCTAGCCCTCCTGGACCTAGAGAGGGATCTCTCTGTTAGATATAGCTCTGTTGATTGGGAATTTTAGGCTAGCTATTAGATGCAGAGTTTGTATTTGAATTGGTTTGGTGGGAAAATCAAGGGAAATCCATTGGGAAATGGAGTCAAAGAGGCTCGGGTGATTAAATGCAGAAATATCAAGCACGAGTGAAACAGGGAAAGATAGGTGCATTACCTATTGGAATCATGATTTCCATTAGACCAAAACCCGCAGGCATTAGTCTCCGCTACAATCGCTAGAGTTAGGATCCACGAGAGGTGGTTAGTCCATGTCGCGAAACACACGAGGAGCGTTGAACCCAATGTCCAACAATCTCCCCCCCAACGCGAGTCGGGTGAGTTTCGAACTCGAGACATGTTGCTATGATACCAATTGTTGGAATCACGATTGCCGTTAGGCCAAAACCCGCAGGCATTAGTCTTCGCTACAATCGCCAGAGTTAGGATCCACGAGAGGCGGTTAGTCCATGTCACGCAACACACGAGGAGCGTTGAACCCAATGTCCAACACTACCATGGATCTTTCAGACTTTTGAATGGATTATGAAAAGAAGAAATGTAAGGCAAGGTAGAAACTAAGGAGCAATTAAGAATTCCCCAATTTTTCCTAGGATGTAAAGTTCAGCAGAAACCGAGGAGCAATTAAAAATTCCTTGATTTGGCATCAGTAGAAAACATAGACTATTGTAAACACAACTAGAATAGGGTGCTCTAGATAACAAATCCTATTCTTCACACTTTTTTTTTTACAATGAGATTGCAGAAATAAAGAGAAAGAGAAACAATGGAAAAACACATAAAAACAGAAGACAACATCACCATTTTAGACACCACATGAATCCTAAACAACTAGTCTTGTATTACTCTTCAAACAGTCACTTGAAATTCAGTGAACAACATTACAGAATGGGACTGTTCCTCATTGCAGATTCTCCCCCCTATAATACTTCGAACAGTGAAGTATTTTTGCTAATCCTATTGACTGATTACAATCACTGCAGTAACTAACAATTACTTTCTTGTTAATTACATAACATAGAAGGACTAACATTATTTGACATGTGCAGATACAATAGGAGTTATCCGGACATCTGGCACTGTCTTGATCATCTGGTGCTGCTTTGGTTCCCTTGAAACGCTCAATTGGATCGACTCTCCCATATTATTTAGAAAAAATGTTATAAAGCTAATGATACATGTATAACTAATTATCAGTCTTCAAGGAAGTGATTGAAACAGGGGTGACATATATTGAACTTCTTCCTTCTTCTCAGGATGCTGTTATTAACAAGATTTTCCTTTCCCTTCGAGAGATGGACAACATATAAGAATAATGATTTGCATTCAGTGGTTGCTTCCCATGCTATCTTGAGGTCAAGTAAGTGCTATGACAGCTGGAAGACATGCCTGTAACAACCTTGAATATTCCCTGTCACCTATTGATCTTTACTCTGTAAAGCTTTGCAAACTTGATTGTACTTTTATTCTTCTACACGCACTCATCAACAAGCCTCGATGTTGGAAGTTAATTACGATTTTGCATGCTTAGGTGATCATGATAACTAATTGGATGACCTCTTCTTTATCCCTAACCATCAAAATTTTGACAACTCATCGTCCTATGCTTTGAAAAACATGATTCCGCAGTGAAGACAGTTATAAACCTGGGAAATTCGCTATGGAATTATTAGGTGATTCTGTAGTGAAATCTGCCATTCTGCAGTTATATTCGCTACAAAACGGTGAAAAAACAGACAAGTGGCATTTTTTGATTTGAAACCATGCATGTGAAACCTAGGTGGAATTTGGTGGATATGAATGACATGACATGAATAATGGGGGGTTTTAGACTTATGTGTGATAACAATGGCTCCACTGGGGATTGTGTGCCCCTGTGGTACAGTACAAATTTCTGAAATCGAAGAAGAATTCTTCAAGCTATTATGGCCTTCTCCTCGGGCTCAAGTTTGATGATGAACTCATATTTATTAGCAAAACATCATAAAAACAAATGAAATATGTACAATGGAGTGAAATTCAGTAAAAGGAATTAGGAGGAATAGTGCTTTAGAACCCTGCCATTGATAGGTCCTCCTCCACACAGTCATCCATCCATCTCCTGAAGCAGAAAAGTGTTGTTGCCATGATATGCAGCTATCACAAATGGCCCCTTCCACATGTTCTCAAACTTTCCACAAATGACCCCTTCCACATGTTCTCAAACTTTCCATGCTTCCCCTTTTCTTCAATTCTGGCTTCCCAATTCAGAACTACATCTTGAATCTGGAAATTTTCTTCTTTAGTTTTTCTGTCAAAGGTTTTCTTCACTCTGTTTTATGATTGTTGATGGCTATCATACACCTCTTCTCTTTTCTCTTGTAAAGCTATAAGCTAGTTTATCCTCGCATGGATAACAATTGGCTCCTCTTCAAGTCCTTGTAGCAGTTTCATTACAGGAACTCCCAAAGCAGTGGGAAAAATAGCTTCAACTCCATACACTAATTCATAGGGGGATGTACCAATGGATCGCTTTGTGCAAACTCTATCAGCCCACAGAGAAAACTTCAACTTTAGATGCCATGATCTCTTGTTTTCTTGTAGCACCTTTTTGATGATCCTCGCTATAATTTTATTGGATGATTCTGCAAGGACATTACCTTGAGGCTAATAGGTTGTGGAATGTCCAAGTGTAATATGATACCGATGACAAAAGCTAATTCCTTTTTTTGGATTTAAAAGCTTGTGCATTATCAGTAATAATCTTCATAGGACAACCAAACCTAGACAAAAATTATTCTCCAAGAATTGAATGATGACTGAGTCAGTAGTTTGCCTTGTTGGGATTACTTCGATCCACTTAGTGAAATAATTTGTGGCTGTAAAATCCAGCAATGCTGCCCAGAGGATGCTGGGTATATTTCACCAATGAAGTCCAACCCCCATTGCTAGAAAGGAGCTTCAACATATATTGGCTTCAAAGGTAAATGAATCAACTTCTTCTTGCCATAAAAAACTTGGCATTCATGGCATGCAATGATCTTATTGTAGATGTCCTTAAACATGGTAGGCCAATAATACCCTGCCCTGAGTATCTTGTTGGATGTGGCTTTCCAGTAATGGTGTCATCCACAATCTCCCTTATAGAAATCCTCAATGAATTTTTCAGCCTCATCTTCCAGGAAACAATTCAAAAGAATTCCATCGGTATCTTTCCAATACAATTTTTTGTTTAAAATGCAGTATCTCAATGATTTCAGCTTCAAAAACCTTGAATTGGACTTAGTCAAGTGAGGAGGAGCTTTATGATGATGTAGGACAAATATTACATCTCTGCATCATTCAGACAAGATGAATTTCTCTTCAATAGGGACCAATTCTTCTTCTTCTTCTATCAGCTCTAAAATTTCTGCAATGAAATTCATGTCAAGACATTCAAAATTTGACTGTGTCATTAGTTTTGATAATTCCCACCCTTTCACCAACTTGGCAGGCTTAATTTCTATGTCATACTCCAGCAAAGTAGCAATCCATTTCCCTCTTTTGTCATCAGGATCAGTTTGTGTCAAAATATCTTTATCCACAATGTTAGGCACAAATGCAATAATATGAGAATGCAGAATGTAAATTCTGAAATCTTTAAGAGCTTTGACGAAGGCATATGCCTGTTTTTCCAAGATATTATACTTCAATTCAAAGTTGGTAAGAGTCCTCCTGAAAAATGAAATAGGCTGCTCACCACCTTGCTGTCCTTTTTGCAATAAAACTCCAACAATGGTATTTTCAAAACCGAATGTAAAAACCAGAAATTCACTTGAGAAGTCAGGACTTAGAAGCACTGGGGCTTGAGTGAGGGCTTTCTTTATCTCTTCAAATGATTGCTTAGCTCCGAAAATCCACTTAATATCAAATTCCTTATTTAACATCTTGGTAATATTCTTGACAATCTCAACAAAGTTTGGGATGAACCTTCTAACAAAATTTACCTTTCCAAGGAAAGACTGAATCTCCTTCCTATTGCTTGGTAGGTCTATCTTTTGAATTACATTGAATCTATTAGGATCAATCCTTATCCCATCTTTTGATATAATGTGTCCTAGAAATTTTTCAGAAGTTAGAGCAAAAATACTTTTAGTGGGATTAAGAGAGATACCGAATTTTCTGCATTTATGCAGAATTTTCTCTAAATGTTTCAAGTGATCTTCCTCCTTTCTTGAAAACAAAGTCATGTCATCCAAATAGACCACAATTTATTTGTCTTTCTCCGCAACAAAATAAATATCCATTTCCCTTTGAAAGGTTTCCCCTGCATTCATCAAACCAAAGGGAATCTTGGTGTACATGAATGTTCCCTATGGCGTGGTAAAAGCAATTTTCTCCTGATCTTCAGGATGTACCAATATATGATTGTAACCTGAAAATCCATCAAGCATGGACATTCTTTGAGAGCCAACAATATTCTGCAAAATCTGATCCATCTTGGGAAGAGGGTAGTTGTCCTTCAAATAAGTCTTGTTCAGATTTCTAAAGTCAATACAAATTCTAATCTCACCATTCTTCTTTCTGATAGGTACTAGATTAGCAAGCCATTTTGAAAACCTTATAGGGACAATGATCTTTGCATTAAAAATTTTCTTAATCTCTTTCTCAATCAAAGGCATGAGAAAAGGATTAATTCTTCTCAACTTCTGCTTGAAAGGTTTTTCATTCTTTTTGATGGGAATAATATGTTGTATAATGCTAGGATCATACCTTTTCAGATCAGCATAGATCCATGCAAAAACATCAATATATTTCTTCATCATATCCACATAATTTTGTCTCATCTCCATTGAAAGAAACATAGAAAGTTTGACCATTTTAGGCGCTGCTGCTGTACCAAGATTGAAAGTCTCTACCTCCTCATCATCAACCTGCATTCTAGGAGACTTGAAACATCATTTTGATCAAATAGTTTCTCAAGGGGAATAAGGCCTTTGGGAAAGAAATTGTTTTTAAGCTGTAAAAATTCAAGATTGACCTTAGTTTCAACAAAAATATTTTGTTGATCCACTTGGATATTCTCAAACTCCTCTTTCAATTCAAGGAAATTTCGGACTTGCTGATCATTCTCAAACACTTGCACTACAAGAAAAAAGGACATTGGTGAGGGTCATTCTTGTGACAGACCTTTAAGGTCCGTCACCAATGTCACATATGGTGACGGTCCTTAAAAAAGCGTCGTTGTAAGTGTATATAGTGATGCTCCTTTAAGGTCCGTCACCAAAGCCATTTTCAATGACACTTTTGGTGAGGGTCGTTAAAGGCCCATCACTAATTCTGTCTTTAGTGACACTTCTAGTGACGAACTTTTAATGAACCTCACCAATGCTATTTTTGTTACTTTTGGTGACGGTAAAAAAATGTTCGTCACCATTGATCATTCCAATGAGTTTTTGATGATGTTATGTTATTGTTAATATATTTTTTTGTTAAAAGATAACGATTTAATACCATTATTGTGGAGTATTTTTTATAATATGTCCAAGGCCATAGTGGTTAGAGTCAATCAATTTTTTAAGAAGTAATTATTGTGTATCATTTCCCTCAAATAATGACTAGTCGAATAAAGTTTTCCTATGAGTCAACACATAATTCATATCTATTAAGTTTATTATCTAGAAAATTACCTTTAGATAAAGTGCCACTAGTGTGTGTAGGAAATATATTATTTAATACATAATCAAACTCTATCAATTCTATTAATGAGAAATACCTAACACTCCTCAACAATCCGGGCACACCTTAAATTAATGCTTTGGCACACACTATCATCTTTTAGAACCTCGCATGTCTTGGAACATCTTTGTACCTAGAACATCTTACCATGACACTGACGTCCAAGCACATGGTGGCATGCGCTAGCACAACATAGACCTCTCCTAGCATGTGTTGGCATGCATGTAGTCCATAGCATGCCCTGGAACACCTTGGTTGAATGCATTGACATACATTAGCACTTGGCACACACTGCCACTTGGCATTTATTGGGACCTATTATTAGTGTGTTAGCATGCCCCTTTTGAAAAAGATAAAGTCTCGACTTATTAACCCTCTTATTGGTTCTTCCTTTTGTTTCATTGAATCTTCTTGACACATATTGACATACCCTGGCACCCTGCACATCCTTAGCACCTGTCATATATTGGCACTATTTGGCACATATAATTAGCACACCCTGGAACTCCCAAGCACACTTTGAGACTTCTTGACATGCCTTGATATTCCCTAGCATGCCTTACCAATCCTTATCATACCTTGTCACTCCCTCCTTGGCATGACAACTAGCACTCATTAGCACTAGTCCCTAGCACACGTTCCTTGTATTCATTAACTTCCATGAATTTTGACCTAGTGCTCCCTTAATGTCTTGTCCTAGTACTCCTTCACACTCCTCAACATGCATTAGCACTCTCTAGAACACCTTATCACTCTTCAACATTCCCTTCCACTTCATAGCGTGCATAATACTCTGTGACACATATTGGCACTTGGCACGTGTTGGTGCTTGGAAAGTCTTAGCATGTATGGAATACATTGACATGCCTTGGTATAATCTGGCATGGTTTAATATTAAATTTATTTGAGATCAACTATTGGAAAGTAGATGAGAAGAAACAAAGGAAGACTTGGCACTTAGAATGCACTAAGACTTTGCACTTGGCACCTATTGGTGCCTAGTGTTGGTGTTCCTAGCACACCCCTCTTAGAAAAGGTAAATTGATAACTTATTAACCCTCTTATGTGTTCATTTCCCTGTAGTTTAACTTGTTTCTCCCTTTTGTCGCCTTGAATGTCCCTGACATGCATTGACACACCCTTGCACATATTGGCATGCCTTATCACTTGGCACATCTTAGCATGTTTGACATGCCTTCGCACTATCTGATACATCTTAGCATTCCCTAACATGCCTTGGAACTCATGTCTTCACAACTAGCCTTTACATTTTTTCATGAATTGGGAACCCAATCAATTCCTTGGCTACTGCAGTTCATGTGACAATATTGGCTTGCTTCAATCGCAACAACTTGACCAATTGCACCAACTACAAGTAGATTATGCCTTGTTTACCTAAGAACTGCCTATAACTCATATTATGCCACTCATGTCCAAGCTCAACTTGTCCCATTTGACTAGTTACCAAGACAAGGATCACATGATCTAGCCATGGCCATAAAAAAACTAAGCAACATAGCTTACATAGGAAATATTTCACATGTATGTTTAGTTCATATAAATAGTAGAACATTAACTGAGAGTTTGCAAGAACAACAAGATGCACAAGGCACACAAGATATAATCCGACACAAGTCGAGTGCCCCAAAACTTATACACAAAAATGTACAATATGCAATTATCTAGATTTTTTTAAAACATGACCATGTAGCCAAAGTGTGCCACATCTCATATAAAAAAATAGCTAAAGGCAAAACAATGTTGTGCATAGCACAAAGTGATCTCCCTTTGTCTAAAACTACTATGTTGAGCCCCGTATAACAACTGTAGGCTTGCCTCCTATAAATCCTATTCTGAACTTCTCCTAACACACTTCATCCTTAACACACTTGAATTCGCTCACACTCCCTATCACACACTCTTATTCATTCATTTCCATGAATTTTGACCTAGTTATCCCTTGATATGCCCCGACACTCCCTAAAACTCTTCAACATGCATTGACATTGTCGAACATGTGTTAGCACACCTTTTCATTCCTAATGTGCATGCCCTGACCCTCCCTAGCTATCATGCCCTCACAACTACCCTTACTTAATTTGAAACTTGGGAACCCAACCAAGCCCTCGCTTGACTACAAGAGCTTGACCAAGTTATGGTTACTACAACTAGATGATGTTGTTGAATTGTGTAGCTTGGGAGGTACTCCACAAGCCTAGTGAGATGGGTTTGTGTGAGTTTGGTCACAAAAGGATTTGTGGGCAAAGAATCCAAGAAAATGGATTTTGGACCCAAGATGGGGTTTAAAATCTAAAAGAAAATTAAAAAGGAAAATTAATATTTCCTAAGGTCTAAGTGGATAAAACCAGTAAGTTCTAGAGGGTTCCTAATAGTTCTAGGAAAAACTATTTAAAGAGGCCTTAGGATGAAGGAAATAACATCAAGTGAGAAGGATCTCATTTGATCAAGGGGGCGAAGAGAGATGTAGTCCTAAAGTAGGTCGAGTAAGGGTTGCTAAAGGGAGGCCATGATCATCCTCCAAGAGCAAGATCATCATGTGACGGTTCACAAGAATGTTGCATACCTTAATGGTCGGTTCAAATTAGGAAGTAGGATGGCATATTGTTGGTTCTCTTATGGTAGATCGAGCTTAAGAGAGGTTGCTCATGAGAATCTGGGCATGTGATCTCAATGGTGTCTTTGTGTGAAGGCTGCTTCAAATTATGAAATGTTGAAATTTTCAACAAGAAACATTGAAATTGGAAACCAGAAAGGACAAAAAAAATGCACCTGCACTGGTGAGGAATTTTGGTGCACCGGGAGTGAGGAATGTGGAGCATCTAATTTATTTTTTGCTTAAATAAATTGGACAATAAATTGTAATTTCATCTCATAACAACTTGTGTTAGTTAACTAAGTCATGATGACTAAGTTAGCTCAAAAAATTCGAGTTGAGGGTCTAAGATGAGGCATGCAAAGGTATTTATCTAATATTTTTGGAGTCCAGTTGCAGTTGATGCATTAGTGGGGTGTAGTTGTGAATTAGTTAACTCAATTAAATGAGTTAAAATCAGTTTAAATAGTTATAACTAATTGATGAGCTAGAGAGGGGTCGACTAGTGAATTAAATTAGATTTAATTCACAATGAGTGATCAATTAGATAACTGATAATTCAATATTAATAGCTGCATGCATGTTAGTTCCGAGGAAGACCCAGTTGAGACAGAGGTTAAAGGGAACATAACTATCAGTTTTATTTATACTAAATTTACCATGTGCAATTATAAAGTTATTGGGATGCCATGATGGATTGCACAATCAAGGAAGATTGATTTTCCTAATTAATAGGGAGCTAATTTCCTAGGAATTGCATGAGTAAGGCAAGCTGAAGGAAGGCTGAGAATTGGCTAAGTACCAAACCAAGTTTTCCTAGATCAGCGGGAGACAATTGGATGAGTGTTGGAGAATCTCATGAGAGATTAACCATTGTATTGTTTCATGATTCCTTGACTTAATACACAATAGAGATAGAGGGGTTTTGAGCAGTTGCTTTCCCTAGATACATCTTGTGTTGTGCGATTGATAATTTATTTCTCTTACTTACATGTGATTGTGCGAACATGTTTTGTTTCCGAAAATTGTAGGAAGGATTCAACATCTTGTTTTAGTACATTACATTATTAGATTTAATCTCGTTGGTTAGATTTTCTACATGGTATCAGAGTAGGAATTTTTTGGGTGGCGAGTTTGCAGAGAATATCTTAAGATTTTGGTGTAAAATTAAAAAAAAAAAGCATATAATTTGGATTCCTTGCGAAAAACTACCCAAATGGAAAATCAATTCGGAGCTCGGATGAGGGAGATATCGTCGATTTAAAATCAACTGTTTTTTAGAAACTTTTGTAGTGGCAGGACAATTACAATGTGCATGAGTCAAGAACCTATATGCACTTGAGGTACCAGATGCATGCAAAGCTTTGAGGAGCAAAGCAGAGGTTAGAGACTTGACTGTTGAGAGGGAGTACAAATTACCTCTCAACATGTAGCCTTAGAAGCATTTTCAGAATGTTGTGGACCAGCCACAATTGGAGAAGCAGAGAGGAGACCGAGTGGAATCGGCCACTCAAGTAGAGACCTCCATGAGGGGGAAATTTCGATCCAGATGGGCAGAGGGAGCACATGCAACAATACCTCCAGGTGAAAGGTGGGGTGATGTGTAGACATAGTCCCAAGATAAGAAATTTGGGCAGGGTCCATTGAAATGGTGTGTCTCATGGATCGAACCTAGCTACGAGGAGTACACAGTACAAAAATAGCATGAAGTATCAGTTAGATTGATGTAGTCAGATGTCAGGAAGACATGAATCATAGTGACAGATATCAGATACTGGAGCACAGATCAGAGTTGGCAATAGTGCAAAGGGCATGGATGCAGATTCTAGCAGCAGTGCAGAGAGTCCAGTAGACAGGTGCAGTAGCTAGCAGCAGTCAGAAGACTTTGATGACAAATGCATTATATTGATTCAGTTGTTCGGAGGCTATTCAGTTTTAGGATTTGCAGGTGAAAACAACACTAGATAAATTTTGCGTGCAAAATTCCAAAGGTACCGGATTGGGATGAATTGAATTCCTTTCTTGTTGAGAGGGAGTGTTGAAATTTGCAACAAGAAACAGTGAAATTGGCAACCATAAAGGACAAAAAAAAATGCAGCCACATTGGTGAGGAATTTTGATGTACCAGGAGTGAGGAATGTGAGGCATCTAATTTATTTTTCTCTTAAATAAATTGGACAATAAATCATAATTTCATCTCATAACAACTTCAGTCAGTTAACTAAGTCATGATGACTGAGTTAGCTCAAGAAATTCGAGTTGAGGTGATCGAGGTGGATATTGGTGGCCACCCACCTATTCCACTTGGGCCCTCACCATTGTCTCTTTCATTTTTTCAGTTTCCTTAATTATAGCACAATTTACTATTTTTGGTAGTTTTTCGGGTCCTGAACTTTCGGCGCAGTTTTGAGGGCCCAAACAACATTTTTTGGTCATGAAAGTTTTAGTGATTTCATAGAAATCATATTAGCAGTTGTAGTCCTTAGAGATATCTTTTCGACGAGGTATCATGTGCGTCAAACAGAGATCATATGACCAAGTTACGAATCCGGGAAGTTGGTTGCCCAACTACCCTCAACAGGGCCCATAAACACTTGGTGTTACATCTCCCCGGGTTAGGGTTTTCTCTTATTTTTCAATAATAAAAAGGCCCTTGAGCCTTATTGTAACAAAGTTCAGAGGCATGTAGCCACCACATGTCTTCTCAAAGATAAGCTACCATCGCCCGAGGTAGTTTGTTTTCCATTATGTCTATAAGCATTTTTCAGTATTTGATATTAATGAAATGGAGTGTTATTCCTACTGCATCTATGTGTTTATGTTTATGTTTATTATTCTATTGTGTTCCTGCATATTTCTGGATCATGAGGGTCTAATATGAGGCATGTAGATGGATTCTAATATTTTTGGGGTCCAGTTGCAGTTGATGCATTAGTGGGGTGTAGGTGTGAATTAGTTAACTCAATTAATTGAGTTAAAATTAGTTTAACTAGTTCTAACTGAGTGATGAGCTAGTGAGAGGTCCATTGAATTAAATTAGATTTAATTCACAATGAGTGATCAATTAGATAACTGATAATTCACTATTAATAGTTCATGCATGTTAGTTCCGAGGAAGACCCAGTTGAGACAGAGGTTAAAGGGAACATAACTATCAGTTGTATTTATACAAAATTTCCCATGTGCAATTATAAAGTCATTGGGATGCCATGATGGATTGCACAATCAAGGAAGTTTGATTTTCCTAATTAATAGGGAGCTAATTCCCTAGGAATTGCGTGAGCAAGGAAGGCTGAAGGAAGGTTGAGAATTGGCTAATTACTATATTGATTTTTCCTAGATTAGCAGGAGACAAATGGCAGAGTGTTGGAGAATCTCATGATATATTAAGCATTGTATTGTTTCGTAATTCCTTGACTTAATACACAATAGAGATAGAGGGGTTTTGAGCAGTTTCTTTCCCTAGATACATCTTTTGTTGTGCGATGATAATTTATTTCTCTTATATGTGATTGTGCGATCATGTTTTGTTTCCGCAAATTGTAGGAAGGATTCAATATCTTGTTTTAGTACATTACAAGATCAGATTGAATCCCGTTGGATAGATTTTCTACATGAAATAGAAGAGAGGGTTGATACGATCTTGTCTTGCGGTGGTTATAAAGACAAACATAAATGGAGGAGGGATTGCACTGTAATTTAGAGCCAGAACATAAGTAGACGCAGGCATAATATTGACTGAGCTAACCCTAGTTTGAGGGTCGACATTGAGATTTGAAGTTCATGTCAAGATTCAGTCAAAGAAATGCCCAAAATCTATGGATCCATATGAGCTAGGTCGAGTCTCTTATGGAGGAAAGAGCCATGGTTTTTTCTATGGGTGGATAGGGTTTGTTCTACAACAATTATAAGTACATAAGTATAGTGCCCTAGTTAGGACAGTTTCCTAGCATGTTTAGTTCATAAGGTATGCCCTTAAGACTGTGAAAAAATTGCGTAGAAGAAGAGAAGTCGTGACCCTTAAAGCGAGGTTTATTTCTGAAATATAGACCGCAGATCTGGAAGATGGTTTGCAGATTCAGTATGTGTGGAGAAAGCAGATCCAAAGGAGGGTGGAACCTGAGCAGAAGATCCAACATGCAGAAGAAATGTGCCATGTGAAGAATGGATTGACATGAAAAGGAGTTGATTTGGTGGAATATACATGGAGTTTTAGACAGAGATCTGAAGCAACCTATAAAAAATTAGTCAAGGGACTAATAGTGGTTGATTTGTGACCCTAGTTTAGTCATCTACAGATTGTTGGAAGGATGATAAGTGAAGTAGTTCAGATTTATTCATAGACTGGACAACAAAGATCAAATTGTCGATACACAAGAACAATGATTTTGAGAGGACTCAAACCATTGTTAGGTGGAAGATTTGAAGAGCCCTAGATGAAGACAATATTGTGAGCCCTAGATCAGTAAAAATAATTGACTGTGGTTGGGCAGATTGATGGTAGTCCAAGTATAGTTGGAGGGTTGTTAAGTGACTATCAAAGAAGAGCCCTAACTATTGTACTTGTGAAGGACAATAAGATTGGTAGAAGGGCGGGTGTATAGGGCCTAAGGATGTGCAGACTTTGAAGGACTAAAGTAGTAGTCAAGTGGGCCAACCAACTAGCCCTAGTTCACTATATTGTAGAGGATTAATTCCGTGAGAAGAAGGGTAGCCTCCATAGCCCTAGACTTCTCATCTTGGAGCCGTAGTATGGAAAAAGTGGGCATACCAAAGAGTAGTTCACAAATGGAGTTGTGAACAACTTGTTACCACTCAAACTAGTAGTGGACCTAAAAGGGGTTCCTAAGAGGGCAACTGCTAGGACAAGGGCAACAGTGGAGGCTTAGCCCATTGTCACCACAGCTAAGGCTCCTTGCTCTTCACGAAATTTCACCAATGGAAGGAGTCCCGATAGTTTAGGAAGACACTTGTATATTATAGGTCAATGAATAGGTGGGAAGTGACCCTAGAAGCCATTTCCCTAAGATAGAATAAAGAGTGGGACATGCTTGCCTTTTAAGCAAGGGACTTGATCTTCTAGGGAGAGAGGAGGGGGATTGAAGGGTTGAGGGAGAAGAATAAGACTTATGAAGGAAGTTATCAATCCCTAAAATCCTTTGGGAACTTGGATTCCCAAATGGTCCTTGATGAAAGGCCTTTGACACCAAATGGGACCACATGGGGTCAAGTGGACCCAACCTAGGTTCGAGGATGGAATTTAGCAACCAATTATGTTCCTATCCTAGAAAATGTGAGGGGAAAGGATCATGCAAGAGTTTTTACTTTGATGGGTCAAATGGATCCTACTAGGTTCTAGCCTTGGGAACACCTATGCAAAACTTGATCCTAGAGCTAGGGCTTGAGGTATCCGAAGATTCCATCGTCAGAATTGGCCCAAATTATGAGGAGAGTGAGGGGACCCGCCAATGCAGTTTCATCTAGGAGATCGAAGCTTTCCTCTGGCTAGATTCTTGGGAAATTGATGCCCTAGGTGACCTAATGGGGCTAGACCTAGGGAAAAATGGAAAATTGTGAAAAAAGGGGGGGAAATCATCACCCTTTTTGAGGTAATAGTGCATAATTCACTTGGGGATATGGCGTTAGGGGTGATAATGAACAATAATTCAGTTTCTTGATCAAGGAGGCCCAAAAAGTCAACTTCGTCCAATGTTAGAGGAAAACGAAAAGTGACCTTCAAGCATTTATACTTCATACAAATGGTGCAATTTTATTGAGATAAAATGATCTCTAAAACATTTCATTCATCCAACAATGGCCCACACATTAAATAAGCTAAATAGACACATAATTCCACATTTCCATCATGCAGCAATTAGCCCTAGTTATAGCGAATTTCAATAGTATGCAACAACAAGAAGAATAGCGTTAAATTTTCACTCACAATGTTAGAGAGTATATCCAACCAGCTTCACATTTGCAAAAATAAATCTCCAAGATAAAAATATCCCAAATCCATACATCAAAATGCATCCATCATCCAAAATAGTCCTCCAAGGAAAAATGTGAAGTTCTCTAAAGATAGAGAGATCCCAAGTCAAGTGATGATACAAATGAATCAAACTAACTCCTATTTATACATTCATTAGGAGTTGATCAAATTAGCTTATGGGCCTACATTAGCCCCTAAACATAAAATAATATGCAAGTAACCCTAAATTTTGGTGACAATCCCACCAAACTATCTCATACATGGAATAATAAGCCTCATAAGAGGTCAACTAATGTCTTAGGGCCTTCTAGGAGCCATAGTGGGCTCCATGAGTGCCATAATGATGCATGGGACCCATCAAAAGTGTTGGACAAGGGGGTGGCCCCTTGTTCTCCAAACATTAAACCTGTGGTGCTCTCATTAAACTTGTGGACTGAAAGGGTTGTGTGTGACGACCATCAACAAGTAGGTCAAGTGTTGTCTTGTTCATGACAGATTGGTTTTCAAAGGATTAACACCAATCCCTAGTTGTATTCCTTGTATCAATGTGATTGTAAAGGGTCATTATCCATGGTACAAGAGCTTTAGCCTGTTGTATTGTAGTTTGTAATATAATGAAGAAGGGTTTGCACACTAACACTCCCTGGCATGCCCTAGCACTCTAGCATACCTTGGAATTTCCTAACATGTAACTTTGCTACTCCCTCCTTATCACTCTTGAAACTCACTGACACTCCCTATCACACACTCTTATTCGTTCATTACCATGCATTTTGAACTAGTTCTCCCTTGTGTTTCCATGGCACTCCCTAGCACGCATTGACACACCCTAGCATTTGGCACATCCTAGCATGTCGCTCTGACACTCTAGCATTCCTTGGCACTACCTTGGATACCTTTAAACTCCCTCCTTAGCACACCTAGAACTCGTTGATACTCCCTGTCACACACTCTTATTCATTCATTTCCATGCATTTGACACTAGTGCTCCCTTGTTTTTCCTTAGCACTCCCAAACACTCCGCCCTGGCATGCATTGGCACACCTTGGCACTTGGAACATCTTGGCATGTTTCCCTAGCCTCTAGCATGCCTTAACACTGTCTAGCATACCTTGACGTCACTCCCTCCTTAGCACACCCGAAACTCACTGACACTTCCTATCACAAACTCTTATTCATTCTTTTTTAAATATAGTTTTATCTGTTCTGTTATGATGAACTGTATAGTGGAATATCTATGATAGTTTACGAATCACCCCAACATATATCCTTTATGCAAGTCATATGATGATATTTCTTCACACTTATTTATCTCTAGTTGTCCCAAAACAGTGCTAGTCATCACCACCACCCTTGCAAAATTGAACATGATAGGCTCGTGGTCCTATCTAAGCTTGGAAGAAAAATTCAAAACTTAGTTACACAACATGATGGAAGATTGTTATAAAGGTTTCCCATGAATTCTAATCAACAATATCTAGTGGGATTGGAACAACACCACATTTTGTTCACGATAAATATCCATGATAGTTTACGAATCACCCCAACATATATCCTTTATGCAAGTCATATGATGATATTTCTTCACACTTATTTATCTCTTGTCCCAACACAGTGCAGGTCATGATCACCACCACCCTTGCAAAATTGAACATGATAGCCTCCTGGTCCTATCTAAACTTAGTTACACAACATCATGGAAGATTATTAAAAAGGTTTCCCATGCATTCTAATCAACAATATCTAGTGGGATTGGAACAACAACACATTTTGTTCACGAGAAATATCCATGATAGTTTACGAATCAGCCAAACATCTATCCTTTAGGCAAGTCATATGATGATATTTCTTCACACTTATTTATCTCTTGTCCCAACACAGTGCAGGTCATGATCACCACCACCCTTGCAAAATTGAACATGATAGCCTCCTGGTCCTATCTAAACTTGGAAGAAAATTTCAAAACTTAGTTACTCAATATCATGGAAGATTATTATAAAGGTTTCCCATGCATTCTAATTAGAAATTTCTAGTGGGATTGGAACAATAACACATTTTTTTCACAAGAAATTCTAACAAAGATCACAATTGAATTAATAAAAAACAGTGTTTGGAAGACAAGATTCATCCTAAACCACAAAAATAATGGATTCTGGTAATTCCTCCACTCCCTTTTGGATGCCCTTGTGACTTCTTTGATGGTGTTGCACAAGTTATCCCACCTAGTTGAAAAGTGGGTGTGGTACTCTTCCTCTCCCAGTCTTATAGCGAGAAAGTAAGATATACCCAAAGTTAAGGCTCCAACAACTTAGTTGATTCCATTGCTCTTTGTACACTTCTGGAAATTGCATCCATCAAAAGAGTCAAATCCCTATATATCATGGGGGATTCAAAAATCATGATCAATTGGGTCAATAATTCATGATAGAAAACATCTACCTGCATCCCATCCTACAGGATATCATAGATCCCCCCAACTATTTGGACTAGCTATCTTTCAGACACATTCTAAAGGAGCTAAATACCACAACACACAAGCTTTCAAAATAATCTCTCAAACTTCCCATTGATACATTTGTGATACTAGATTCCATCTATAGGATGGAGTATGACCAAATGATTATTCATGTCTAAGCTCGAAAAACAAGCCAATGTAGATTGATGCATGCACATTCCAATCATGACAACCAATTTCTACATCTTCTCAAAAGAAAACACAAGTAAATTTTTTCTCTGTTCACTTTACAACATAAACACCAATTTCACCCATAATTTTAAGATAATTTGAATGATATGACCGAAAATGTGGGAGGAGTATTTTGTGGTGTATTGAACAGGACTAGGGGACACACATGTAGCATGGATTGGTAGAAGTGGGATGTCCAAGCATGGTTTAATAAGATCTATAATCCACGCATTAGAGAATGAGAAGGGGGATTAAGACCTAATGTCATAGGGGCTAGGGGGGCTTGGAGGGAAGGTAACAAGAGAAATTGAAAGAGGAACCCCCGATAGTGGTTGTTCGTCATCAGTATTTTTCATTATCTATAGATGACTAAATATTGGTTCTAGATTTCTAAAAACAACATTCTTTGAACATTGTGAGTTTTAGAAATCTCACTGCCTTCATTATCCTTATAGGAAAATTTTCACTATTCTATCAACCTTGCCACTTCATGGTCACCCTGCTGCTCCTAAAAGACTTCTTATGTGCTTTTACCTACCTTTGTTCTTGTAGTTGACTAGGGTTTTTGAGGGAATTTTTCTTGGTTTCATGGCTTCCATGGTTAAATCATCCACAAGGCTTGTATCCTGATACTCTTACACCTTCCCCTATCCTTAATATACCTTCATAAACACTTCCCATCACTCCTATCCCTCAAACTCATCATTTTTCTACAAAACCTAGCCTATTGCTACAATTTGACACTTTTCGAGACTAGGCTTGTGTTTTAGCCTTTTGGACCCCTTACCCTCACTCAATCCTTGAAATTCCACTTTCCCCTACTCTCTAACATCTATCCCTATCCCCCAAAATTTCCCTAAGAATTTAGACAACCCTTAACCCCTTCATTCCCCTCCCTTTACAAGGCAGTCCTAAATCCCCTGTTTTGCCTACACCAAACCCTAATTTTTTCTTCCAACTAAGCTAGGGTTCGCTATGGAAAAGAGGCATAGGAGTAGAGGATCCATATGATAGGTCATATCAGCAAGCATAAAGCCATACCAACTCATAAACATCATGCCTCCATCATTTTCCAAGAATTCATTCCGAGAGTCAAGCCATTTGTCACTCATAGGGCCAATTTCACTTCAAATTGTGTTTATGACCAAACAGAGATAAATTTGACAAAAGTGACAGAGGTTTTTGTCCATCATAGGTCCAAGAAGAAAAAATTCCTTCATATTTTACACAGGTATCATGGTTTGGGATCAATGTCAAAAATACAGGTGTCACGGGAGAATTGCTGCACTTCTAGAATGACCTTGGGAAAATCAGGTTTTCTCATAGCTGGAGTGTCCAAATGACTTTCTTGATGGGTCAGATGACAACTATACTAGAAGAGATTTCCAATGATATATCATGAGCTCAATTTGGAGTTTAGGAAGGCCTCCAAAAGTTGTCTGCACCAGCAATCTGCATTTCTGCACCATCAGTCAACACTTTTTGACCAGTCTTGTGAGAATAAACTTTTGACAGGTCAAATCAACTCCAATTAGAGAAAAAAAGGTATATTTGGAAAGTAGACAAGATAATATTTCCAATGAGGTATCATGGGCCCAATTTGGACACCGGGAAGGTCTCCAAATTCCCTCTGCAAATTGGCTCTGTGCATTGAGGAGTTGCCTGACTTGCCCGACCTGACACCTCGTTCAGGCGCTGTGCTTCGGCCAGAAAGCCTTACAAGCCATAAAACAACTCAAGAAACCTAAAAGGCTTCCTAATTATTTCTGGGGGTCATCCAAAGAAATGTTAAAGGATAAGGTACAACTCATTAGGCCCTTGTCAAGCATGTTTGATGATTTCTAAATGACAAGGAAACCCTAGGAGACTACCCTAAGACTATTAACTTAAGGCCACTACTTAAACGTATTTCCATATTTACATAAAGAAGATCAGTCAATACAGGAGGTGAAATCAAGGTGGTTGCATTGGTTCAAAGTTTCCATCCATCAAAGCTTGGCATAACTATTGTCCCTTACATTGCAAAAACATTGATATCACATGCCTTGTTTCCTATCAAATTGTAAATTAGTACAAGGTGTTGTCAAAGCAGAATAGTTAAAATGATAGGAGAAGGAGGTTGATGCAAATAAGGAATCTATCTCTGAAGAATGAAGCAGAGATCAATGAGGCAGAAAGCAGAAAAGATGATATCAGTGAGGCTAATGTCATTAAGGGAGAGGTAACAGTGAGAAATCAAACAAGTGAAGAAAAGGGCAGCAAGGAAATAAGGCAAATCAAGCTTAGAAAGCTTAAGACAGAGGTTAGGTGCCAAATCAGTTTTAAGGGCATAAAACCAAATATATTAAATACAAATTCAAAGGGCAAAGATGAAGAAGACAACAAGTAAGTGAGCCAAATAATAATAACCATGATTTCAGTAAGGGCAATGAGGCTCATGGCAGTGATGAGGCAACATGAAAAGCAGTGGACAAGATAAAGAGGCCTATGAGGCATGATGAAACCATGAGGATAAAACCAAAGGAGAAATTGATAAACTTGGCTAATCTATACCTACAGGCCTCCCAAACTCCATGAGGAAGATAATTGCAAAATTTGGCAAGTTTTTGACATTTTTGGTTTTTTGACTGATATTAAGGGCCGAAAGTGCAGCACCCTTGGTGCTATTCTTTTCCTATAGGCATCCAATGGAGGTAAATTTTAAATTTTTGGATTCATCAGCCCAAGGACATCATGCACACCAAATTTCAGAGCATTCAGAGCATTTTTGGTCCCTCAAATGGCCCAAAAACATGCCAATTTTCACCTTTCTGCTATGTTTTCAGGGCTAGCGCTGCACCTTCAGTAGCCTTGGGAGATTTGATTTTTGAATAGGTTAATGGAGCCCAATCAGAAAACCAAGGGAAGTTCTGGAAAGTAGACTCTGTTAGCCCCCTATGAATTTTTTAACAAGCAAACAGGGGGCTAAAATGTTTTTGAGCCTTCAAGGAATGCATTTCCCCTGAAAACACATCATCCTTGAAGCCTCCTTGTGCCTTTTCCTTTGATAGATCCTCACTGCTGTTCCTAGTTTAAAAGCCTCTCTGTTGTGAAGAAGAATGCCCAAAAGGTCTCCTTTTCCCTTATTTCATTTCCCACTAAACCTCTATTTTCCTCCCTTTTTACTCCTCTCTATTTCCCTCATTAACCCTCTAAATCATCCCAAATCCCCTTTTAAGCCTTTAAATTACCTTTGTTTGGCTTAAAACCCCTTATTCCCTTTATCGAATGCCTCCTTTGGCCTTAAAATGCATTAAAAACAGGCCAAAAACCCACTTTCCACTTTATGACAGGCTAAGCCACTTCCAGCCAGCCCTTTAAACCACTTCCCCGCATATGCCCTGCACCCAGGACCAAGTGTTTAAGCCCTGGGAGCCTATCGCAATCGGAGCGATCAATGTGAGCGCAATCCTTTGTAAACTTAAAAGGTTCCGATGCGATGGTTTTTTACATCGAACCCCCGATCACATATCGACCGTCGATCTATTAAAGATCCGACGGCCCAGTGCTAATCGCATCGCGCCAGTCCATGCATTCCCTCCTCCTGTCTTCCTCGATCGTGATCCTCTGATCCGATCGCAGCCGTTGACCTCTCAAAGTTCCAACGGTCCAGATCTCATCGCTCTTGCTCATCGCATCAACCTCCCTCCCCGCTGATTGAATCTCCGCTATCGATCTTGTTCCAGATCAGACAGCTGGCGCTCAATCGCGCATCGCCAATCGGAAGTTCCTAAAAGTGTCACCCTCCGCCTCCCCCGATTGCGATCCTCCGGTCCAATCGTGACCGTCCGTTTGATCCAAGATCGATGGCCCACATTTCATCGCGCCTCTACCATATTTCATTCATCGGACCTTTCCCATGATTTCATCCGATGATCCCCACCATTGATCTCCTCCTGAGATCCAACGGTTCACAACTAATCACCCTCCACCCGCTGGGTCCCACCATCCAAAGGTCCCGCTTTCATTCATTTTCATTAATTTCTTCCCATTTCGCATGTTTCTCATCAGTTTTCCACTACTCTGCCACCGCTTCCACAGGCCTCCATAGCATTCCTTCTGCCACTCACCAGATTTTATAATGAGTTTATTGCATTGTGCAGGGTTGTTACAGAGTGGAAAATTCACTCCTTTTTCCATAATCACAACCATTGTGATTCGGGATACAGAGAGGCCATCACAACAGTGACCAGTGAAACAGTAGAGACAGATTAGAGAGAACCGGGCCTGTTAATTGCATACTTAGCACCTAATCCCATGATAAAAGGAAGAAAGCGCAGTTTGAAGACCAAATGCACATGTAACAAGCCATATCTGTGTTAATGTCAGCAGAGCACTGTTTCTCCAAAAGGACACCTTCCTACATAAGTCTCCATATCTCCTTGAGCCCTTAAATGTATTTCACTAACAGAAGCTTCTTAAAGATTTTCAGAACCAGTAGTTATGGAGTATGGACGCCCACAAAATTTCTATCCAGTTCACCAATTTCAGAAGGTAGCGCAGAGTTCCAAATAGCCAGAAGGACTTCAAGAACACATCCGAGGTCAATACCGACCTGACAGAGACCTCTGAACCAAACTAAAGAGTACAACACTGCAGAACCATTAAGCAAAGTGGGCTCGAACACTTCCTCCACTCTGTCTTAATGAATTAAATTAAATGAACATCTACTCCTGCTATTATTCATTCTCCTATAAGAATCCCCAAGAACATATTGTAAAGGGTTGTTGTTCGGTTGTTGTTGTTGTTAGTTGAGGGATTCATTTTGAATTTTAGAACAGTCTTGGGAGGGAGTAGCAGAGTAGTTTGTAATGTAGTAGGCTGGGAGGAGAAAGTTTGGAATGTGTTAGCCATTGAGCTCAGTGTATGTGACTGGTTTTGCATCAATTAATCAAGCAATTTCACAGGATCCTGGTCTATTACTATGGGTGATGTTTCCCTGTCTTATTTCATTTTTATCATACTGTTCATATTTCTACGATAAGAATCAATAAATCAGGCTTAGGATATACCCTCCCATGGTACCCTAATGCCCACTGCTCTTCTTGTCTTTCATGTTTTCTGCTTAATGTGTATCTAAGAGCAAATGCATGTAATTTAACCAGTGTAGCAGTTGTATTCACTGCTAGCTGATGTATGAATTCGGGTTTGTTGCTTGGATGTCCTGGCTGGCGTTAAAGCAGGGAGGGTTAAAATTCCTTCTCCGATCTATAGACTCTAGCCTTGTGTCAAAACTTATCTCCGTTTTTCCCTTGGAGCATGCTAAGCAGACCTGGAGTTAAATGATCTCTGGTCTGATCTATAAGCTGCCCCTTTTTCCCTCCATTGAGAGTTGCCTATGAGTATGTCAAAGCAGGTCTAGAGTTAAATGACCTCTGACCCGATCTGCAGACAGAAATTGGGTTGCTTTCCTTCTTTCACCTTCTTTCCTTAATGTTCCATTCCACCATCTATCTAAAAGATTCTTTAGTATAGATGACTTGCCCTTTGAAAGCCTTGGCTAGTTGTTTGCAAGTAATTTCCTTTCATGACTCCATATCCCAATGGATGGCACAGTTCTAACCCATCCTCTTTTACCGAAACGTCTTGCTGCTCTGCTCCTTTCCTTCCATTACTTTCGCAGTCTATGGTCTCTGACTCAACCCAACAACCAACCAACCAAATCATTCAAACCACCCGTGCTTCATAGCTAGCCTAATACCCCATTTCGAGCCTCAAAGATATATCTTTCTTTGTTTTTATGGAGAGATTCCTCTCCAGATCTATGAGGGCTAGATCCTAGGATCCCAAAGTGGTTTGATGTTGTCTTATCTTTTGGTATTGCCAAATCTGCCAAAACATAGGAACCCCAACATAATGGTGACTCCGCTGGGGAAGAGACCAATCAGCCTTGATTTGGTAAACCACTGTGGTGGACAGTAAATTCTTAAATCCTCCACCTGGCGACTCCACAGTTCCTAAATGATTAAAAGACTCCACTGGTGATCAGTAGGCTGCTGATTATCTTGGTTTCACGAGACTCCACTGGGAGACCATGTCGCAGTACAACATCAGCCATGCTAAAGACCAAGTCACATCACTAATAGAAGACTCTGAGCAGTTTGCAGAAATGCATCCAAGTTTCATAGCAGAGTGTCGTGATACGATTTCAAGTGACTTGGCAGAAATGGAGGTGGAAGACCTTCCAGGGGCTATTCTTCTCAGCTTAAGTTTCAAACCCCTGCTCAAGAAAATTATTCTGGAATTGGTGGTTGAAAGATATGAAGCTGAGATCAAATTTCTGAACTCACAAGAAAAATCATATCAGTTCAGAGACTCGAGAGCCTTTTTGGAAAGTCTCCCTCCTCCTAAAAGAGAAGAGATTCCACTGCCTTTTAAAGTACAAGAAGAAGGTAATCAGGCTTTCAAGAGCCATTGTGAAGATGCAGTGGAAGATACAGTAATCAAAGCTGCCCAGGATGAAGACAACTTACCAATCATGGAAGGCCTAAAACCAGAAAGTGTATATCATGTGTTCATTGATCCTATGGTAGAGTACATGGAGGCCCTGATTAGCTCAAATTCTCCAGCATTGATCCTTCGCAAGGGCCAGATTCATCCGGAGTGGTCACCACTGATGGTGACCTCAGTTTTGAAGAACCACAGGCAGACCACCCTGTGGTTGTCTCTGATGAGAAGTCAGTGCTTCTATCCTTTTTTGTTACTGCGTGACTGGCTGCACTAGCATTATTGTATCACCTAGAGCATCAGAGATTTCTAGGTTAGAGTAGAGTAGGTAGGAAGTCTGAAATAAAGCTCAGTCTGTGAGCATGTAGTTAGTTGTTTTTAATTTATGCAAAGTCAAGCAAGTCAGACAGTCTAATCCTGGCTTAAGTGTTTTTCAATTTTTGTCTTAGAATGTAGAGAAGAGGTCTGCTAGAATGTTTAATTCTAGCAGACATTAGTCTAGGTAGAGAAACTATGAGGCCAACAGTTTAATCTGGTCTCATGGAGAGATAAGGGTAGAAATAGAATAGGTTGATTTTCCTGTCTGTAAAAAATTGATGATGTAAAGGGTCTGCAAGTCCAAATGCACCCAGAAGAAAAAATGTTAGGACTATAGTGGGGGTAGGTAGTTGTTTGGGAGAATTTTATTGCTAATATGATGTCTTCATGATTTGTGGCAGCTGATCCAAGAAAGAAAATGGGCGGTTCAAGCATCAGGCACCTGGCCTACTCCAAAGATCATTTTTTGAATTCTTGACTCCTTCAAGAAGAAGCCATCCCCATGTGGAGCCACTGTTAGCCCCCTATGAATTTTTTTACAAGCAAACAGGGGGCTAAGATGTTTTTGAGCCTTCAAGGAATGCATTTCCCTTGAAAACACATCATCCTTTAAGCCTCCTTGTGCCTTTTCCTTTGATAGATCCTCACTGCTGTTCCTAGTTTAAAAGCCTCTCTGTTGTGAAGAAGAATGCCCAAAAGGTCTCCTTTTCCCTTATTTCATTTCCCACTAAACCTCTATTTTCCTCCCTTTTTACTCCTCTCTATTTCCCTCATTAACCCTCTACATCATCCCAAATCCCCTTTTAAGCCTTTAAATTACCTTTGTTTGGCTTAAAACCCCTTATTCCCTTTACTGAATGCCTCCTTTGGCCTTAAAATGCATTAAAAACAGGCCAAAAACCCACTTTCCACTTTATAACAGGCTAAGCCCCTTCCGGCCAGCCCTTTAAACCACTTCCCCGCATATGCCCTGCACCCAGGACCAAGTGTTTAAGCCCCGGGCGCCTATCGCAATCGGAGTGATCAATGTGGGCACAATCCTTT
Source organism: Pinus albicaulis (assembly GCA_034641835.2). NCBI lineage: Eukaryota > Viridiplantae > Streptophyta > Pinopsida > Pinales > Pinaceae > Pinus > Pinus albicaulis. The sequence continues at coordinate 1,580,046,759 of CM076579.1, forward strand.
GTAAACTTAAAAGGTTCCGATGCGATGGTTTGTTACATTGGACCCCCGATCGCATATCGATCGTCGATCTTTTAAAGATCCGAAGGCCCAGCGCTAATTGCATCGCGCCAGTCCATGCATTCCCTCCTCCTGTCTTCCCCGATCGCGATCCTCCGATCCGATCGCAGCCCTTGACCTCTCAAAGATCCAACGGTCCAGATTTCATCGCTCCCGCTCATTGTATCAACCTCCCTCCCCACTGATTGAATCTTCGTCGTCGATCTTGTTCCAGATCGGACGGCTGGCGCTCAATCGCGCATCGCCAATAGGAAGTTCCTAAAAGTGTCACCCTCTGCCTCCCCTGATTGCGATCCTCTGGTCCAATCGTGACCGTCCGTTTGATCCAAGATCGACGACCCACATTTCATCGTGCCTCTACCATATTTCATTCATCGGACCTTTCCCATGATTTCATCCGATGATCCCCACTGTTGATCTCCTCCTGAGATCCAACGGTTCACAACTAATTGCTCTCCACCCGCCTGGTCCCACCATCCAAAGGTCCCACTTTCATTCATTTTCATTAGTTTCTTCCCATTCCGCATGTTTCTCATCAGTTTTCCACTGCTCCACCACCGCTTCCATAGGCCTCCACAACATTCCTTTCGCCACTCCCCAGATTTTATAATGAGTTTATTGCATTGTGCAGGGTTGTTACAGAGTGGAAAATTCACTCCTTTTTCCATAATCATAGCCATTGTGATTCAGGATACAGAGAGGCCATCACAGTAGCGGCCAGTGAAACAACAGAGACGGATTATAGAGAACTGGGCCTGTTAATTGCATACTTAGCACCTAATCCCGTGATCAAAGGAAGAAGGCACAGTTTGAAGACCAAATGCACATGTAACAAGCCATATCTATGTTAATGTCAGCAGAGCACCGTTTCTCCAAAAGGACACCTTCCTATAGAAGTCTCTATGTCTCCTCGAGCCCTTAAATGTATTTCACTGACAGAAGCATCTTAAAGACTGTCAGAACCATCAGTTATGGAGTATGGAGGCCCGCAGACTTTCTATCCAGTTCACCAATTTCAGAAGGTAGCGCAGAGTTCCAAACAGCCAGAAGGACTTCAAGAACACATATGAGGTCAATACCGACCTGACAGAGACCTCTGAACCAGACTACAGAGTACAACACTGCAGAACCACTAAGAAGAGTGGGCTCAAACACTTCCTCCACTCTGTCTTAATGAATCAAATTAAATGAACATATACTCTTGCTATTATTCATTCTCCTATAAGAATCCCCAAGAACATATTGTAAAGGGTTGTTGTTCGGTTGTTGTTGTTGTTAGTTGAGGGATTCATTTTGACTGTTAGAACAGTCTTGGGAGGAGTAGCAGAGTAGTTTGTAATGTAGTAGGCTGGGAGGAGAAAGTTTGGATTGTGTTAGCCATTGAGCTCAGTGTATGTGACTAGTTTTGCATCAATTAATCAAGCCATTTGACAGGATCCTGGTCTATTACTACAGGTGATGTTTCCCTGTCTTATTTCATTTTTATCATACTGTTCATATTTCTACGATAAGAATTAGTAAATCAGGCTTAGGATATACCCTCCCATGGTACCCTAATGCCCACTGCTCTTCTTGTCTTTCATGTTTTCTGCTTAATGTGTATCTAAGAGCAAATGCATGTAATTTAACCAGTGTAGCAGTTGTATTCACTTCTAGCTGATGTATGAATTCGGGTTTGTTGCTTGGATGTCCTGGCTGGCGTTAAAGCAGGGAGGGTTAAAAGTCCTTCTCCGATCTATAGACTCTAGCCTTGTGTCAAAACTTATCTCCGTTTTTCCCTTGGAGCATGCTAAGCAGACCTGGAGTTAAATGACCTCTGGTCTGATCTATAAGCTGCCCCTTTTTCCCTCCATTGAGAGTTGCCTATGAGTATGTCAAAGCAGGTCTAGAGTTAAATGACCTCTGACCCGATCTGCAGACAGAAATTGGGTTGCTTTCCTTCTTTCACCTTCTTTCCTTAATGTTCCATTCCACCATCTATCTAAAAGATTCTTTAGTATAGATGACTTGCCCTTTGAAAGCCTTGGATAGTTGTTTGCAAGTAATTTCCTTTCATGACTCCATATCCCAATGGATGGCACAGTTCTAACCCATCCTCTTTTACCGAAACGTCTTGCTGCCCTGCTCCTTTCCTTCCATTACTTTCGCAGTCTATGGTCTCTGACTCAACCCAACAACCAACCAACCAAATCATTCAAACCCCTCGTGCTTCATAGCTAGCCTGATACCACATTTCGAGCCTCAAAGATATATATTTCTTTGTTTTTATGGAGAGATCCCTCTCCGGATCTAGGAGGGCTAGATCCTAGGATCCCAAAGTGGTTTGATGTTGTCTTATCTTTTGGTATTTCCAAATCTGCTAAAACATAGGAACCCCAACAGACTCAACAGGCTTTCCAATGAGCCATCACGGAGCCAATTCTGACATCGGGAAGGCCTTCAAAACTTGGCTGCAAGATGAATTAGTTTTCCTGTGCAGGCGCTGCGCCTTCGGACCTCTGAAGTTGCCCCCTTGCAAAAATTCATGAAAACACACTGAAGGATATTTTCGAGTTTTTTTTTGCAAATCACTCCAGATTTTTTTGACGAGTTATGTTTAAGTTATCTTTCATTTATTGCAATAGTTGTTATGTGCCTTGGGCCTTGCATGGCCTCTTTGGACATAAATGTCATTTGTGGTGTATTTATGGTTTCTAGAAGCCTCTTAGGATTTCCACCTCCTCATTTGCTAGATAAATAGAGCATGGAGGTCTTATTGTAATTGTTGGTTGGTTGTTGAGCATAATATGACATAGACTCTGAGTTTATTTGAGAAATTGGCTTTGATGTCTTGTGATGGCTTTGGACTGAGCAGTTGTGGATTAAGCTCATTCTTTGGATTCATAAAGCTTTGTTGAACGGTGATGTATTCCATCTCCTGTACATGTTTTCTTAGTTCTCATTATGTTTCTTTGATCATGGGATATAAATCTTAGAGTAGGATATGTCTTTTGGCACCCTGCTTTGTCTGCATCCTTTGATCTTTATGTTTTCTTCCTTCAAGTTTAACTAATGAATTCTTAAGTGCTCTTTAGTTTTACTGAGATGTTATGTTAGAAATATAATTGTTTGCAAGTAAGTTTCAGAGAATCCTTAACTGCTCTCTAAGTTACTCATATGTTGCTATAAGGTCTGCTTAGTATTGCTTGGTTGAAGAATCCTTCATTGCTCTTCAAATTCTTACTATGCTAATCATGCTGAAAGATTTTTCTTGTTATCAGTTTGTTAAAGGATCCTTGATTTCCCTTAGCTCACTATATTCACTCCTCCATGTTCATTTCACTCACTCAAAACCTACTTAGATCCATTTGGCCCTGTTTACTTGCCCTATGAAACACCCTTGAACTATTTTTTCACTCTTGAAAATCCTTGCAGACTCCATAGCCCAATGGATTGATCCTCTCTTACTCTACCTATTCTTCTTAACAACCTATCCAACCAAACAAACAAACAAGAAAACCTTAATCCCTATAACTAGCCTAAAATCAAACTCTAAAATCAAACAAGTTGAATCCTTTACATAAACATAGAGAGAGCCCTCTCTGAGTCTAGGAAGGTGTTGTGATATGCAACAACCCCCCCATTTTTATTTCTAGAAATAAATTAATGATTTTGATAAATAAAAATAGGGACCCTTCTTAAAATTTTTTTTTTTTTTTTTTTAAATAAAAAATCAAACTCCAAAAAAGAAATTAATAAAACAGCGTATGATCACCCTATAGAAAATCACATCTCGCATAATCTTTTCTCATTGAAGGTTAAACACAATACAGCTTAATCCCGATTTTGCGATCAGCGATATATTTTCGCAAGAGACATCACAAATCGCATATCGTGGATATATGTTTTAAAATTTAAACAATTCTTACCAAAGTTGCGATGTTGCGATATTCTAATTTTGCGATATTGCAATTTTGCGATATCGCGAAATCGCATATCGCATAAACAAAAAGTAATGCGTTTCACAAAGACATGTTCAAAAGGAGCTATGTGATGGATTTGATAGGTTTAAATAAAGGTTTTTATGTGAAAATAAATAGTGTTAGAAACGATTAAGTGTGTTTTATCATCCCAATGTAAGCAATTATTGATTTATTACGTTTAATTAATGATATAGCCGCTTCCCGAATCTTTTCTTTTGAAATCAGTCATTTTAAAATATCTTCCATAATTTGATCGTTATTCTGTCTTAATTAGGGATTTTCCTTCAAAGATATGTCTATCTGCAAGGTAATGAAAAAACACAGCAAACAGACTGTTGCAAAATTGGAATACACAGAAATGTCGCCTATAGTCTCAAATACTGTCTGCACTGCGGATGGAGGTGCTATAAGGTGGTAGCCATTTATACTATCCTCGAAGATGAAGAACCTGAAGTACTAGAAGTCAAAGCAACTGCCGATAATGCAGTGCCCTCAGGTTTCCAGTTTAAATATATTGCGTGCTCCTTTCTTCATAGGATAGTAACAAGAGCCAGTCTTTTACCATACACAGACATGATAAAGTGGGTGCTTGAAAATTCAACGATTAAAGACAGATAGTTAAGAATTGTTAAGGATCTTAGGGTCTTTCAGAGCTGAAGATTTGAAAGTCATGTACAAGCTACCAGACCAACAAGATATCTATGATAATAGATTTGTTGAGAAATTTGATAAGAATAATGAAGATCCTTTCAAAACAATTCAAGGTTGGAGAAAGCTGGATAACAAGTTTAAACATGAGAAATCAGGTATGTATCCTATCTATTCGCTTGCAAATCCCTATAATTTCGCAACAACAATGCTATGCAGATTATATGGTCTCCCTGATAATACCAAGTTCTCCATAAATTGGCTTCCCCTGATTGACGCTTGTGTTAATTCCCACATCATGAATTGGGAAACCATTCTTTCCAAAAATTTAGCTAAAGCGATTAATCAATATTGCCAAACAAGAATTTCTTCTTGCAAATCTGTCTCCCAAATTTTCATGAGTGCATATGTTTTTGATGCCATATGTTTTTCTACTAGTTTTCCAATTATGGGTTGGAAATGGACTCCCGAAGACCCTACCCCTATTCATTTGAGTCATAAAGAGGTATGGGAACATAATTATGTACCACATTTCCACAAACTATGTTATGGAGTTGTATCGTCGTTACATAAATTGATGTTTGATAGAGTGAGCCCTAGGTTCACTAAGGAAGCTCTTACAGATCTTCAAATGATAAGGAGATATTTTATTGAAGAATCATTCTCATATATTAGAATATTTGGAAGCTCTGCTCCTCCACATGTTCTTCCCTTGTATGTTTCAGATAGGTTAATGGCGAGAGAAGTAGCTTACCAAACTATTAGTAATGGCCTCACTAAATATTTGAAAGACAGTAAAAAATCTTTATGGCCAAGTTTTCCAATTCAGTGTGGTACGTTATCCCTCGCTAATTTCAATCATGCATTGAAAGAATGTCAGAAGGTTGAGCTTTTGAAGCTCCCTGTTTTACCACCAAGGCAATTCAACCCAGAGAAGATTGCTAATAAGGTTACTCAGTCAGTCAAAATTAAACCTATCATACACACAAATGATAGTTTTGAAGACATTTTGCAATCTGTTGGAACTTTTGAAGAAGTTCAAAACTTTGTTAAATTGAATCTAAATCCAGATGAATCACAGAGATTCAATGAGTACAGAGAAAAAAGACTGAAATGTATCCCTCAAGATGTCTTGATGACTAGTTATGTGACTGAAGCAAGCAAAGAAACTAGAACAGAGAAATCAGATTCACAGAATCAAGGTGAACTAGATAAATTCTGGACTTCAGGTAGCGATACATTGATAAATACCCCAGAGGTATCATTTACACAGAAAAATACAGATTTGCAGACTTCCCAGGGTCAAATAGTTTTGGAAAAAGAGATCACTGAAATTAGTCCCGGGACAACCTCCCAAGATACATAAATCATTCCTGTATTTCCTACTGATGAAATCGTCTTGAAGGTGAATGATATTCCTCCACTAGAAGTATTTTACAACCCTCTTCATAAAGCTGTAGTCAGAAAGCAAAGAAAAATAAGGAGATTTGAAACACCCCCAGGCGATGAGGTCATGGAAGTTGTATGGAAAGATACTCTGTCAAACCCAATTGAAAATCTCACTTGGCTATCGCAATTTGTTGGAGCATACACTACTACAACAATGGATAAGGCAGCCAAGGTATCCATTTTGGTTTAGGAAAAGGATGATAAAATCATGCAGCTACAACAACAACTGGATGAACAAAGGAACAGTCTAAGTCAAAAGGTCGAGCAACAACTCTCCAAATTTCAGCAAGATATGGAAGTGCTTAAAATAAGTCACGAAAATGACTTATCCAGCAAGGACACACTGATAGAAGAATTGAGAGAAGAACTTACAAAATATGAAGGAATTCCTATTGCAGAGGAATTCATAAAAGAAGCATTGGCATTAAATGCCTTACTCTCAAAACAACAAAACTTGTTTATTATACAAATGTCCAACATAATTCCACACTTGGAAAACATTGAAAAATTGACTAATACAGTCATTGACCAGAGAATTGAGTTTAATGAACTCAATACAAAAATTTCTGATTATATTGAATGGAAAGATTCAGAGGAAGGGAGAAGGTCAAATCTCCCAAAGATCAAAGAAACCTATAAAGATATCCTCTTTAATAACTAGGATGCACAAGTAAAACAGGCAGAATTGGCAATAGCCAGAGCAGCAGGTATATCAAAGAGTATGGTCAAAATGATTAATCATATGCTACATACCTCTGGTTTAATCAAAGAAGGAAATCACAAATCAATTCCTGATATCAGAAATTTAGAGCAAGGTTGGAAAAACTCAGGTCAAAAGTGAGAAGAAACACTTTCATAGCTGAAAAATACTGATTGGGAAGCATATTGGCAGCTACTGGTTAAGCCTCATATTGAAATTATGACATTGAATTGTTCTCTGGATTCCATACAGAAAATGCAACCGCTTTTACTTGATGCTATATTTACTGGAAAGATGCACAGTTCGGGAAACCTACACAAGTTCAACCAATGACTGATATTTGTGAGCAAAAGAGCAGAATTGGCAGTAACCTATCATCGGGCATGATCATAAGCTAGTTTGTTTTAAATTATAGTGATTAGACACTAGGAATGAGGAAGGTTGTTTGAAACCACCTCATAAGATATTTTGTATAATTGATTTTTTGTAAGTAGTTAATGTAGTATTTAAACCCTTCTCATGCATTTAGAGAATGGTCTAGAATTTTTATTGAGAACATTTACAAAGAATGCTTTACTGTAAGTTTGTGAATGCCTTGATAAAATAATGGAACATGGCCTTTTCAATCATATATCATTTTGTCGATCACTGTTGATGCACTTTTGTATTCCTTGAATGACTTATTGATAGAAAAATTGATTGTGGCCTATTATCGCTGATCAGAAGAACAAGACGGTACACATCTGGTACTATTATCATGTATGCTGAAATCTATTTTAAACATTAGTGATAAATCAAGCTTTTCATGAATTATATATGAGATTAATTATTTCTGTTTGAAGTATTAGTTGCACTACTGTACAATATAAGAACATAATTTGATTTATTTTATATATGATCATAGGAATGTATGCGATATATTTCACATCTTCTTTTGATTAAATATTTTTCAAAAGAACTATCTTACAAAGTAATAATTCTATTAAGTCTGTGATTGATCTAAATCATCATAGACTGAATAGATATCATTTTAGATCGCATAAAATTAATATTATCCCGGGTTAGATTAAATTAGATTTAATTCAAAGTATTTCATTTTAGAATAGAGTTGTTTTAGTTCTTAGTTATTCTTCATGAAAATCATTTGAGAGAAACCCCAACAATCATATAAACCCAAATATGGGAAACTGGTCCCATTATCCCCAGTGGGAGCCACTATCCCAAACGGAAAAGGAACTGCTTTAAGGTCTGGACCGGGTGGTTATCCCCCTTGTTGTTTCCACAGATTTCTGAGGCCTCAATAGAAGGCTAGGTCCTAGGACTCCAAAGACTGGTTTGATGTTACCCTTGTTCATTTGGTCATTTGGTCATTGCCAATCTACCAAATGACGAGGACCTCACAATGGTGATAAGGGGATTAGGGGTCTCATTATCACAACCAATAAGCCATTAACCCATAACCACTAAATTCCCTATCCCTTAACCCCGAAGCCATAATCTCTTAACCCTACACTCATAACTCATAAGCCATCAACCCCTTGATGCATTAAACCTTAAGCCATTAACTCCTAAACCTAGAATCCATGAACCCCCTAAGCACTAACCCCTTATTCTCTTAACTCGTGACCCTTAAACCTTAATCCATAACCCCTAAACACCTTAAAACCCAACCCCTTAACCCCTAACACCTAAATCCCTTAATTATTAAGCCCTTAACCCCTAAATCCCTTCCCCCCCAAGTCCCCGGACCTTAACTCTTAACCCTTGAAGCCCTTAACCACTTAGTATCCAAGGCAAAAAACAACACATCAAACCAAAAAAATAACCTCTTAGGAGAATCCTTCACCTCTAACTAAGAAAATTGGTACCATTTGATTTTTAGAGAACTAGGTATTGGTCTTGAGGGTGTGTGTTTGTGGCTAATGCCCTTATTAACATGTATACCAAATGTAGAACAATTGGATAATTTGCAAAACCTCAATAAGAATTGCTCACAATATCTACACTTCATGTTGACATGGAGCTTGTAGTGCTCTCCCACATAAGGACTTGGCAATGAATAGATCACTCATAATGACGCAACCTCTTCAACCCTAATGAACAAGGATATAAACCTTGATACAAATATTTTGTTTGCTAAAAAAACACAATTGTGTCAATGTAGAATACTATACATAAGAGAAACTAAAATGATATTATCCACATCAATGCTTGAAATAGCCTCACATTTGCCATGAGTGGTGAGCCAAGGGGTGAATGTAGGGTACTATTAAAGTTACATCATGTTTAAATTTCTTTTACATCACGAGATTTTTCTCCATTAGGGTTGATGCATCATCACAAGGGAGCATGACACATTTTTGTGGGTAAGCTATTAAAGTTGTAACACGATTCAAGTGACATGTACCTCCAATGTAAATGACATCATTATATGTTCATTTCAAGTTGCTAAAGAGGCTATCTATAAATAATAGGGGGCCTTGACTCTAAGATGGATTTGTACTAGGAACACTTCATGCAAATAAGAGGGGGCCTTATTTTTTAAAATTCATACACACAAGAGCACTAGATGTTTCCCTTCAGATCCCCCTTGGTGGTTTCAAAGTGGGTTTACATTAGTGTCTAGTTGAAACTAATGACATCATGATATTCTCTTCTCAATAACATATTCTAGCTTTTCCATATACACAACATTGAGTTAGAGGATCACCTCATATGTAGATGCTCCATTTATTATGGGATTCAAGGGATGTTCTATTTTCTTTTATCAAGATTTAGATGGTCGTTATCTACTTTATTTCAATACACATATAACTATTTTTTATGAGGGAGGTCCTTGGATTTAGATCTTTATATAAGACCTTATGTGGCCTTCCCCTTTTGAACTTTTTCCAAGGGGGTCACCTCCTTCCATGTTGCCTTGCCTACTTAGGGCCAAAATTGACAAGCCAATATTCAAACTTCTTCAACTATCAAATTGGTGGGGCCTCATACCTCTTATTGAACCCCTTAATGAGACATTATTTCTCCAAAGAGAGGCTCCGTTGAGGATTTCCCATTGCAAATCACGGAGTTGGATGTCATAGGACCTGTTACCCCACTTTCTATATGAGTTTTTAGAGGATAATTTTAAATTTTGATTGACATATCAAACCTTGTGATTCTTGTGACATTAATAATTTTCCAACTGAGATATACGAATGACTGTATAATTGGTTTGATGACACCTTGCCTTGACCATCTAGGACACTAGGTGTAAGAAGATGTTGCTTTAGCGATCAATTTAACTTGATATATATGATCCATGTATATATCTCTAATGTGTATTATTTTTATTGTGATCACTTAAAAAGTCTATTCTAACTCTTAAAGGTTTTGGCCATAAATCCTATACTAAGTTATTCCATGATATTTTATAATTTTACTCATAAAATGTGTCACCTTGATAGTTTAATCTTGATAGTTTAAATATATAATGGTGGGGATATTTTAATTGATATACATGTCTGAGTAATATATGTTCCAGTAATACATAATTTCATAGCATATTCATTCATTTTAATCACGATGTCCCACCCTATGATTCCCGCCAGTAGGAAATCAATTATTTGATTCATAAAACTAACTATGTAAACTACTCTGTTTCAATTTTATCACAGTGCTTTCATGTCGGGTTTTTTGATCTACCGATTCGCAAGTTCATTGAATGAGCTTCAAGCTCTTTTTACTGCACAAGCTTAACCCAACTAGCACAAGCTCAAGTCGACTCCCGACATCAAATGACAAGAAAAAGAAATTACATGTATGATGAATCACTAGGCAAGCATATTACATAGTCATGATATGGTGGCCCATTGTTGATGACGCTCTCGAATCACCCATACGGACGATTTTTTGAAGGGGGCTCGCAATGGATTTTTTATTCTTCCATGGATCTGGTTCCTCAATTGCTTTTAATTTTGGCCTCTCCTCAGACATCGCTTTTGTTACCTTAAAGTTCGACCATGTATGTACACACTTTCTCTAAATCCTCCTGAATGAAAATGTAATTCAATTTTTTAGAGTATATGAAATTGCAATGATTTCTCTTTGCTACTCTTTGAAAATGAATCTTAATGAATGTCATATAAACTCAATATTTCGATCTTTAATATTTATTGAGGCACCTCTGACAGAGGTAGAACTGTTCCAAAGTTCCATGCACTTTTTTCTCCAAGCGAGTTCTTCAAGATTGAAAGCTTCAAATGTGTTGTAGTTTCTTTTCTTTCGTAGAATCCACAGTCGCTTCTTCTTAGACTCACATGATATCGTGCATATTTCACGATGGAAAGGAGACCATAGAAGTGCCATAGAGGAGTTGATATAACCAAGCATCTCTGCATGTGCGGACTTATATTTCAGATCTTTCAAACTTCCAAGTTCGTTACCTTTGAGGGACCCAGGGACTTCTATGAGTGACATGACTCAGTGAACCTCTTCTCTCGAACGAAGATTAATTCTGTTAAACAAAATGAAAACATCTCCACAACTTGATGCCATAAGCTATCTTGCTTACGAATGTAACCCAAAGAATTCTATACTTAGTGTGCACCCACTGTAACTAAAATAAACTTTAACAGGTTGGCTAATAAGTGAATGAGCTGATGTGGATTGAGCAAATCAAGAGTCTCATACAAAGGCATATATTTTGTATAGATGCATTTTTATGCTATTATCCAAAATAATGATGGGCCTTGATGATTCATTGTCCTATGAATCCTTTGCTAGCCTCCTTTTGTATGGAGAATATTGTCAACATACAATCAATAGCCATGACTTTTCCACAACTTAGATTGTGAGCAAGCCTTATTATCAGAACTTCCAAAAACCTTGACAAAATGCCATGAATGATTTGAACAACAATGCATATCTCAATTCTTCTTTCAAGCTTGATTGAACGTATGTATATTAATAATGGTCTGCCTGAAAATATGATGTCATGCCAATTGAAAACTATATTGAAGAGGAATAGGAGGACACACTTACTGCAGAATATATGATTACTCAGAGTCATAACAGGAGTAAATATAGATAAGCTTACATGCCCGAGATGATGTTTATAATATCCCAGAACCTATACCTTAATTGCCATAGCTTGTATATATATATGGTGCAACCATACTTTTCACGTGTTGAGAACTTGAGGCTGCAAAGGGAGAACCCTACAAGATGTTCACATAGGCACGTAGACTGTTTTCAATTGAGAGTAAACTAGTAGGAAGCGAGATATAAGAGATTTAACAATGCCTTCTTCGGAGGAACCGAACTAACCGAGTGATACCATATATGATACGCACTAGGACAGAGATTTCCCTGTCATAGTGATAATTATTAAAGGATGAGATCCATTCAAGGATCACAGAGAACCACGGCCTGTTGATGATATGATTTTTCCGAACAATTACTTTAACCCTTCAAGTAAGGAACCATAGCGGCAAGACCTTATCACAAAGGATTTCTATCTTCAAAATGAAGTATTCTTAAAGGCACACTAAAAGATTCAAAATAAAGAGAATACTGAACTGTTGATACAAATAGTGATCATAATGATCATTCCCAGAAGACCTAGGATTTAGTATCCATGTGTTATGCTTAGGACTGTGACTTTATGGTCGAGAAACTCTGCTTCAAATATAATGAAGATATAGCCTCAAGCTTGACTGAATGGGACTGATAAATAATCCTTGGAAAATATATTACTGGAACATACCTTGATGACCATCAACTTTTGCTCATGATATTTGAGTTACTCTTGGATTGGAGCCCATGTTCAATGATTGGGGCTAGTACAAGGCCTTAATAAAATACCACAGATTTGACATTCTTGATCCCTAACATAGAGAGATAGAGGGATAGAGGTACCAATGAAATTATTCAGATGCTTATGAGTGATTGCAATCTCTTTGAGCTTGGGTTTGTCCTCTACTGTGCTCTGATTCCATGTTAATTTTGGAAACATGTTCTTTTATTAGGATAGTTACTTCATTCAATCATGAGCCCATTAATCCATTATCAATTACATTAAAAAATATATGACAGTAACTAACGAAAGAACATTAATGAGAAATGTCGGAAGACAAGCCAAGACAAAAGAACAAGAGAATATGGCACAAGCCAGGGTAAAACCCAAATATGGGGAAAACCCTTGAACAATTCTTCTTATTATTCAAATCAAATGTACAACAGAGAGAGAGAGAGAGAGAGAGAGAGAGAGCTGATAGAAACATTATTGATTTTCCAAGGTGACGATTAGTATCACTGTCCAAAGGCCAAAGACATGATTTAGAATTCTGCCTTTAAACATCAGCAATCATATTTTGTCCAGATTAGTGGTCAAATGTATTCAAAGCTTTTCCTCAGTGTTGAACTAATTTAGATATGAACTGAGTTCTAGTTAGGGTTTGTTTTCCTATGACAACAAACCCTTTGCACTCCTCTAAACATTATTACAAGGCCGCGGCTTCCCCTTTTAAGTCACTGTCCACAATCTAAGGCTGGTTAGGGCTATAGTTACAACATTCCTCAACTGGTTAGGGCTAGATGTAGCCCTCTGCAGCTTCCTGATGCTAATGGCATAACTGTGACCCAGATCTACCGTGTATAGGGCTGTGGCAGGATTGAAACAAATTTCTTGGAGTTGCGGCAATCCTTCTCTAGAGGATTCGCACACTAGGTAGCTCTAAACTATCCACAGGTCTACGACTGACTTGATGATGGATCTTGGTCTATGGGAGAGGGTTAATAATGCCCAGATTAAGCATCATCTAACCCAGATCTGCTCGACATCCTGTCTAAGGAGCTCGGTCTATATGGAGGATGGAAATCATGTAACGAAACCCCAATACATCTACTGAGATTGTCCTGAAACCAGCAACAGTCTACCCAAAGCTTCCTCGGCACTGCAACAAGCAAATAGACTCAATCAAAACATACCCAACCTCTATGTTTAGCCATTATCCCCACTTGGCTGCCTCAGAGATGTAAGAGATATTTTTGATGCCTCAAATGGGTTGGGAGAGAATTCTTATATACAATTTAGAAGAGAGGCCGAATTTGATATTTTGGAGGAAAATTCAAAATTCGTATTTTCAATTTTCCCACCTAAATAAAATCACGATTTATAGAATTTATTTTTGAATAAACAAATATTTTCCTTATCCAAATTTGACGATATTTAGATTGATTTTGGTCCTCTCGAAAAGAGGAATTTAATGGGAATATAATTTCCATCAACTGAGTAGACCAAAGTGGAATTTGGCCCTAGTTTCCAATTTTAACATAATAGAATGAGAAAAAACTTAAAGTAATCAAGAAAAACCGATAAATTACTTCTACCTCTTCTTTCTTAAAAAAAATGCAATGATCCTCCACCTACAAATATTTTTTTGATAAGAGGTCTACCTGTTGATTCCATTATCTCAAGATGTGCTGGAAGAAAAAATTTTGAAATAAACCTTTGAGATTTTGAATGCATTCCATCTAGTGCTTCAGTGAGAGGACCCTCAGATGGCCCTTTCTAGACAACCAATACACCACACACTTTGAATCGACAAAAACATGCATAATGGATATATTCAATGAGGCTACAAAAAATAATAGTGCCCAAGCATCCACCACTTCTGCTTTAGTATTTGTCCCTGTACTTGCAATCAACTAGATGTAAAAGGAAACATTGTCAAGAAGGAGAATGGTGGCTCCCCCTCCGTAAACCTCGTCTTGATACACTCTATCAAAGAAGGCAACATTTTCAAATGGAGAACTAGGTGGAAGGCATAAGAATTGAGTTCTGGGAGGCTTCCAAGGCTTGACATAATCCAAAAAGAATCCCAAAATTTGGCCCATGGTTGCAGTGATATCTTTGGGTCTGCTTTCAAAGATGAGATTATTTTGGGCTTTCCAAATACCCCATGCAATGAAAATGTATAATGCTTTATAATTTCCCCCATTTTGATCACACCAAAGAAGGCAATGGTCCAGTGGCGACATCTAGCCATTAACATATAATTTTAATACCCCTAAGATATATGACTGGAGGGACTTGGAAAAGGCACAATTAAAAAATAAACGATTGAAAATTTCTGAATCTTTTGTGCAGAGAACACATACATTTGGCCCATGAAAAATTTTCCACAATAGGTAGTCCCAAGTTTGAATACAATTCTCTAAGGCAAGTGAGATAAAACATTTTAGTTGAGGGGAAATAGGCTAATCCCATAATTTTTAATGCCACCCACTAACCATTTACAAAGGGTAGCTTTATGATATAACAAAATAGGCATGGAAATCTGTGACATGCCTGGATTAGTTGTTCCAGGCCCATTCAAAAGAATCATCCTCCTCAAATAGTGTAAGACCATTGACAATTAAGGATTTGGTGAAACTGCTGCACTCCACAAAAAGAACCCCTCGCAGGCCCAAATCATGCTCACTTTTCCATCTTCCAGCTGTGAACAGCTTCGAAGGGAACACATAAAACCAACGAAGTCTGGTAACACCTTGAGCACAAAGATGGTTGAAAAGCTTAGGGGAGCATCAATGAGAGCACAAAAACACCTACTTCTCTAGAAGCACCTATAATACTTTTTTTATCTTAAAAAACTATTCAAAGATAGATGTCCGCTTTATGTCCAAGTTCCACCAAAATGGTTCCTCTTACCTACCTAGTACCTCAATTTGTTTTATAACAAGACTACTCTACAAGCCACCAAATGTTTATCATATCCATGAGGTCAACAACAATTTTTGGCTCAAGATATAGCTAAGTTGGAACAAACTTAGCTCTAGAGCCTATGTTATTTTTCAAACCCTAATGTTTATGTAAAAAGAGATATCAATTTTCTAAAGCATATGGGAGCCAAACTATCACCTTGCCTATGTTGACTCCCAATATTAAACATCATTGAAAATATCCATAGATTACTTATCCTTACTAAACCATACATTTCGTTAAAAATGATCCTTGAGCATTAACATGACATTACTACTTAGCTGCACTTTTTGACTACCCAAAACTTATTTTGATTTCACCATAATTAACCTTTGATATCACAACCAAAACCCCATCCCATAATGTTTAGTGACATAGAAACCCAAAAATTTTCATACCATTAATAATTATTTATAATTAGAAATACTTCCCTATTAACAAAAAAAATTACAAATTTCATTTAATTCCGCTTGAAAAACACATAATTTCAAGATTTCATGGGATATATGTCTTTCAAATATCAAAATTTTTCATTTCCCTCATGTATGCATTTCATTTGAGTTCAAGATGTCATAGATATCTATCTTTCAAATATCAAAATTGTTCATTTCTCTCGTTTATGCATTTCAATTAAGTTCAAGATTTCATAGATATATGTCTTTCAAATATCAAATTTGTTCATTTACCTCGTTTATTTCCCTCACATTGCAAAGTGTGTGTCCAGGGAAGGAAAGGCGCAACCATGTCGTCGCAGGTATGATCTGATACATTTGGTTGAATCAAGAGATTGGATTCTAGGTTCCTCCAATCGTGGTGAGTTCATTATACAAAGGGAATTTGCACAAGGTTCACCACATTCCTGGGTGATGGCCCATCCCCAAGCCTCCATCTCTCTTTTCCACTTCAAAATACTTCTAGACAAGAAAAACTAGGTGTTCAATAGGGTATATGTTCAGGATTCCATGGAGGAAGATTAAGCTAAAGGCATGGACAATAATGGCTTCACCAAATAAGACGACGACAGGTGCCTTTCCAATTCAAAAATTAGCGAAGAAGTAGATAAGAGAGAAAGAATACATTGATTACGACAAGGAAATCAAATTTCCTAAGTTCATAGTTGGACACCAGCTAGATTCTCTAACACAGATGGATTGTGATGATCTAGTCATCCCTAAAAATTCCAGAGACCCAAAACGGGCCTCAGATTTTCCTCAAAAAGGGTCTGGGATTTTGCTGGAACCATATTCCCAAGAGTCTCAAATTAAAGAAATTGGATCTTGAAGAGATGACCGTGCACTTAGACGAGCAGGATTAAGGCTCTATTCTAGAGGAGAAGCTTCCAGAGGCTACTAAATCCACTCAAGGGTTAGCTAACAACATTTTATTTTTATTGTTTAATTATAGGAATCGTTGCAAGAAACATTCCCATGAGGGACTTCCATTGGCTTAGATGACAGGTCTGAATGGTAAATATTCTGCCAAAATGTCCTAGGGCTTTCGTGTTATGCCATTTGGGGGGCATAGACCACAGTGGCAATGAAACCTAGTGGTTGGGTTAAACTCTGCTAACCTCACTAGTGAACCAATCTTACCTTGGGTGTCCTAGGTTGATAAATTAGGCTTAATAGCATTCTAATTTGCTCACTATTTTAATTGTTTCTTTCTTTTCAATCCTTCTTTCTTTTCCTTTCTCATAATTGTAATTCCTTGCCGCACTATTAAAATTTTATGGTTACTAGTGGAGTGTATTTTTTCTTTTGGTGTCATTAATCTAGGATGTTGTAAACACATCTTTCTTTTCATATGTGGATTTTATTTAGCATGAAACAAGTGGAAAATAAACAATAAAATGGCTTGTGCCCTAAAATTTGTGCATTGTGTGGCTTGACCTTTCAGGCATGGGAAAGGTAGATAAAGGATTAAATTAACTATAGTTAACTTTGTTTTTGTGATTGATGATCTCAAGTTGAATGAAATGTATAGATTGAAAGATGGCATCATAGATAAAATGAAAATGGGATCTCAAAAGCTAAAAGAAAAGTTTATAGACTCAACCTAGAAAGTGGAGCAATTAGGTAAGAGTGTAAGATTTTGACCAAGATTCAACTAAAGGTATGAAAAACTATGTTAATAGTGAATTCACCAAGGTTTTTTCTCCCAACATAGGATCATGCTTGAGATAGAATCACCACACGAGAGTTATTAGGAATCCATTCTTGAAATTCTCTTAACTTGCTTGTACTCACACCATAGAGAATTCTAGGATGATGTTCCTTCCATGGAGCACTCTTTGATGCTCCATAGACATAAAATGATGCCACACTTAGGTTCTTGCCTAGCCATCTCAGTCAGATCTTTTTCATATTCACCCACAACAACATACTTGCCCTCAGGGCCTCGATCAATCATTTTTTTTTGAGGTTTATGAGTTTCTTGTATAACACTCATGAGATTCTTCAAATAAACTTCAAGATTATTAAACGAATATTGTCGAAACCATTTATCTCACATGAATACAAGAAGTAAATTTTCCATAGACCCAAAGGAATCTACATATTCTTTCATCAAATTCTCTTTCTCAACTATTTGATGTTTACTCTCTTTTGCCACTTCTGGAGCTGATACCATTGCTCCCTAAGCCATTTTTGTTTTGCATTTGGGAAATTGATACTATTGTTTCTTGTTTCTAAAACAATAAATTGTGTATTCAACTCCTTCTACACTTTTTGTTGCTCTTTTTTTGCAATCCTGAATGCATGTCAAAATTATGAGCCTTTTTATAGTTTCAAATTCTCATCCAAAGGAAATTTCAGATTATTTGCAGCTTGTTGATGCACCTTCCCTATTTGTTTCCACTCCATCTCATTCATCCTTCAACATCAACAGTGTAGGTTCATAACCCACTGAGATCATGCAGTGCTTCCTCACCATAAGCATGTTCAACATATCCAGTAATCATTGTATTTCAGGAAAATTCCCTCTGTTCAAACATATTATCAAAGACTAAGCATGCCTCTTCTATGCTGCCACATTTGGCATACGGGTCAACAATAGAATTTGGCATACAGGTCAAAAAGAGCATTCTCCACAAAAATATTTGAGTCCAGCCTAACTTTAATGATGATTATATGGAATTGCATCCTAAACTAGTGCATGCTGCAAAATCAGTGGAAAAGGTGAAATTATCCACTTTCATCCCATTCTATTGCATCTGATTGAACAATTTGAGCGACTCCTCACAAAGACCATTCTGAGCAACAATTTGAGCGACTCCTCACAAAGACCATTGTGAGCATATTCTTTGTAATGGAGAAGACCTTAACAAGTTGATCCTTCACCATAGCTAACATTTCTATATCCAACCTCCGAGCAACATAGCTCTAAGCTGACATTTCTATATCCAACCTCCCAACATCAAATTGGTTAACTCTTGATAATTCCCTAGTGTTAACCCTATGCCAAAATAGGGGGTAACACAGGCTCCAACTCAGAGATGTTCTCTTCTTGGGAGTGCATGAGAGTCTTAGAATTTTTTCATGTACATATGAGAATGGCCTCCCCTTCTAGTAAAAGCACCACACAATTTTGTCTTTTACAAACCAAAAGACAAGTCTTCTATTTATGACAACATGAAATCAAATTTAGTGATCGAGGGAGCTTATTCATGCCACACTGTTGCTAAAAGGATTTTATTCCTTTCCTACCCTACTGTAGCATGTGCAAAATGAGGGTGCTACTTGAAATCATTGATCCAATGCAATGACCTTAAAACTTCACCAATAGAATGTTTTCTTTCCCTATGCTTAGTTATCATGCAAAATAATGAAACATTAAAGTTCCAACATTCATACGCTGGGTTTTCTATAACTGATTGGTTGAAAAATAATTTGGGTACCTGAAAATCAGCGGTACCTTCAAATTTCAAACACATGTAAGTGTTGACATAAGCTACTATAAGATCTGTCCATCCAAGATTGCATAGGACTGTAATAATTATTGCTCATTAACTTTGCAGGATGTCATAGGACTTGTTACTCCCTTCTTTGCATGATCAACTATTTGATGAATCATATGCATTCCTAGAGTTTCAATTTGAAGGAAATTTGCATGTTAGCCAATTTTCTCAATATGAGAAACATCATTGTGTAGAGATGGATAGATAATTGTTTCTCGAGAGTTATCATTCTGAAATTTAGGTATTCAATTCCCTGTCTATTAATAAGATTTATACATCTACGATTAAATATTTTATTAAAAGTTTGGATAATTCTTCTGTCCACACCTCTATATGCTTTGCAACTCAGAACATGTTCGAAATGCCCTTGTTTCCATGATAAAAACACATACATTTCATTAACGATTATGTTTTCTTGGCATGCATTTCATTTATTTTTGGTCGTTTTGTTGTTTTCAAGGTTTTCTTTTCATGTCTCTGGGTTTGATTTGGAATTCTCCAGAAAAACAAGAATTCTGAAAAACATAGTGACTAAATCTCTCCTGAATTGTTGCAATATGGCTCTGCTTTTAAAGCTCACCCTTGCTGGATTCAACATAGGTGTTCGGGAGAAATTAAAATAAACAAAGAATATGTTAATTCAGGAAACATGTTCTTTGCTTAGGATAGTTACTTCATTCAATCATGAGCCCATTAATCCATTATCGTTGCAACAAAACAGCCATGACGATAACTAACAGAAAGACATATTTAGGAAAAAGAGGCAAGCCCGAAAAAAAGAACAAGAGAATATGGCACGAGCCAGGGAAAAACCCCAATATGGGGAAAACCCTTGAACAATTCTTCTTATTATTCAAATCAAATGTACAACAGAGAGAGAGAGAGAGAGCTGATAGAAACATTATTGAGTTTCCAAGGTGACGACTAGTATCACTGTCCAAATGCCAAAGACATGATCCAAAATTCTGCCTTTAAACATCAACAATCATATTTTGTCCAGATTAGTGGTCAAGTGTAGTCAAAGCTTTTCCTCAGTGTTGACTTGATTTAGATATGAATTGTGTTCTGGTCAGGGTTTGTTGTCCTATGACAACAAACCCTTTGCACTCCTCTAAACATTATTACAAGGTTGCGGCTTCCCCTTTCAAGTCACTGTCCACAATCTAAGGCTAGTTAGAGCTATATTTATAACCTTCCACAGCTGGTTAGGGCTAGATGCAGCCCTCCACAGCTTCCTGATGGTAGCGACATAACTGTGACCACATATCTAGTCTGTATAGGGTTGCGACCTGATTGAAACAACTTCCTTGGAGTTGCAACAATCCTTCTCTAGAGGATTCGCACAATAGGCAACTCTAAGCTATCCACAGGTCTACGACTGACTTGAGGATGGATCTTAGTCTGTGGGAGAGGGTTAATAATGCCTAGATTAAGCATCATCTAACACAAATCTGCTCGACATCTTGTCTAAGGAGCTTGGTCTATTGTGAGGAGGGAAATCATGTAACGAAACCCCAATACATCTCTACTGAGATTGTCCTGAAACCAGCAGCAGTCTACCCATAGCTTCCTCGGCACTACAACAAGCAAATAGACTCACTCAAAACAGACCTAACCTCTGCGTTTAGCCATTATCCCCACTCGGCTGCCTCAGAGATGCAAGAGAGATTTTTGATGCCTCAAATGGGTTGGGAGAGAATCCTTATATACAATTTAGAAGAGAAGCAGACTTTGATATTTTGGAGGCAAATTCAAAATTTGAATTTTCAAATTTCCCGCCTAAATAAAATCATGATTTATAGAATTTATTTTTGAATAAACAAATATTTTCCTGATCCAAATTTGACAATATTTAGATTGAAAAGAGGAATTCAATGGGATTATAATCTCCATCAACTGAGCAGACCAAAGTGGAATTTGGCTCTAGTTGCCAATTTTAACACTCCCTCTCAACTAGGGAGAATTCCACCTACCAATCCATCTGTGGCCATTGGTCATCATGCCATCTTGAACCATCTCTGCTATGCTCTACTCTGCTCTGCTAAACAAAGATGTGAATAATAAAGAAGAATTGATCGAGAGTGAGTCATAAGACTTTGCCACTCTCCATTGACAGAAGTCAGTCTGAAGGTAGAACCTGAATTGATCCCAAATCAAGTAGATAAACACCATGCATCCTAGCATAGGGAGTACGACAGTATGCGATGTGTCCATCGGTAGTGCTATGGTCCCTAACCACTTTTCCCAAATCATTGGCCATATGAGAGGTACTTCCCATGTGTCCCAGACTACATGGGTAGGATGTTGCAGGAACACCAGCAGGGAAAGAATATATCACATCCTACACGGAATCACACATAGGGATAGGAGAATCCACATCCCACAAACACACATCACAATCATATGTAGGGAAATGATGAACCACATCCTACAAACACATATCACAACCATATGTAGGGAAAGGATGAACCACCTCCTACACGGATGCAAAACACCAAGTGTAGGGAAAGGACGAACCACCTCCTACATGCATGCAAAAACACCGAGTGCATTCAAAACAACAATAGTAGGAAGAAATATACACATGGGGAAAGGACGAACCACATCCCACCGACATGTCAACTATCAATCATAGGGAATGAGCATCCTACATGTGGGGAAAGGATGAACCACATTCCATCGACATGTCAACAGATGCCTATATGCATCTCTCACTAGCGTATCCACAGGAGAAGGTGAACCACTCATCCTGCTCATATGCCATAGGAGAAGGTGAATCACTCATCCTGCTCATATGCCATAGGAGAAGGTGAACCACTCATTCTATGCATATGTCACCAGCATTAGGGGAAGGTGAACCACTCACCCTACACACATGTCAACCATCATGGGGTATCACAGGGGAAGGTGAACCACTCACCCTGTACACAACGCACCACTAGGGGAAGGTGAACCACTCACGCTATGGTCGCTCATAGATCAATAAGTAACCCAAGCCCCTAGGAACTCCTAGAGCTCAATATTCAACCAAGAATCCCTTCATATAGGGAATGGTGCCAAGCTGCTCTCTGAAAATAAAAACTAAATCAATGGGAGCCTCATAGCTCCATACAACAGCCTGCAAACATATTGACTTACAGCAGAGATCTAGTCAACATTTAGCAATCTTTAGCTTCTTGTACATATAGATAGAGAAGATATTTTACTGATCTTACTCCCTCTTACACAGGGAGATCATAGCCTATATTTGTCTTTCCAGGGTGCATAGTGTCCATCAGACAATCTATGAGATCTGACCACTCAAACATGCGATAAAATAGAAGTGTCCTCTGCTTAACCATATACAGTGGTATGTGAAATATTTCTTCTGCAATATATAATGATAGTGAGCACAAATGGCTTACTGCAATAGAGTGGCTTCATAGAAATTCATGCTTGTTGTTTCATACATTCAGCTGCAATGGTGCTTCCAGAGAACAGACATCAGCCTTTGATTTGTGATACAAAGAAATGAAGATGGTCACCAGGAGATATAGTACTTTTCCTTTTATTAGACCAATAGTGAACTTTAGATCATACTTGATCTTTAATGAGCAGCTATCCAATATATATGTATGAGGCTTATCCTTAAATTGTCTTAAAGCCTTTGTATCAAGGCATACATCAGAGTTGACTATGACTGGGTTCAACAGCTACACTGTTTTGTGATTAAGGACAAATCTAGGTCTTCCATTAAATCCCTCTTATTTGGATAAATGTTATTGATAGCTGAGCCCAATCATCATAGCTCCCTCTGAAGCCTTGCATTGGTAATGGTCATGAGCTACCCAGATTAGAGATGAGACTTACATGAGGTAATTGCAACATCAAACTTTTAAGAAGCTTTAGGTCAAAGAAGAGAATGCGGAAGACCTTCTTCAATCAGAGAGAAGAGATATATACCAATATATCAAATTATCGAATTCATGAAGAGGAGGGGTCATTTTATATTGAGACCATTCATTATAAGATCCTTGCTTAGAGCAACCAAGGATGTCAGGTATATGTAGTACACATTTATTGAGGCACCTCTGCTGACAGGGGTAGAATTGTTCCAAAGTGCTATGCACTTTTTCTCCAAGCAGTTCTTCAAGATTGAAAGCTTCAAATGTGCTGTAGTTTATTTTTTTGTAGAATCCCTGTCGCTTCTTCTTAGACTGACTGATATCGTGCATATTGCACGATGGAAAGGAGACCATAGAAGTGCCATAGAGGAGCTGATATAACCAAGCATCTCTACTGTGCAGACTTATATTTCAGATCTTTCAAACTTCCAAGTTCGTTCCCTTTGAGAGACCTAGGACTTCTGTGACTGACATGACTCCAGCTGAACCTCTGCTCTGAACGAAGATTAATTCTGTTAAAAAAAATGAACCTTTGCTCTTACGAATGTAACAAAAAAAAGTCTATACTCAGTGCAACCACTATAACTAAAAGAAACTTTAACAAGTTGGCTAAGAAGTGTATGAGCTGATGTGGATTGAGCAAATCTAGGGTCTCATACAGAGGCATATATTCTGTATAGATGCATTTTTATGCTATTATCCAAAATAATGATGAGCCTTGATGATTCATTGTTCTATGACTCCTTTGCTAGCCTCCTTTTGTATGGATAAGATTGTCAACATACAATCTATGGCCATGAATTTTTGACAACTTAGGTTGCGAGAAAGCCTTATCATCAAAACTTCCAAAACCTTTGACAGAATGCCATGAATGATTTGAACAACAATGCATAACTCAATTCTTCTTTCAAGGCTGACTGAATGTATGTATATTAATAATGGTCTGCCTGAAAATATGATGCCATGCCAATTGAAAACTATATTGAAGAGGGATATGAGGACACACTTACTGCAGAATATATGATTACTCAAAGTCATAACAGGAGTAAATATATATCAACTAACATGCCTGAGATGATGTTTATAATATCCTGAACCTATACCATAATTGCCATAACTTGTATATATATATATGGTGCAGCCATACTTTTCACGTGATGAGAACTTGAGATTGCAAAGAGAGAACCATACAAGATGTTCACATAGAATGTGGGGCTGTTTCAATTAAGAGTAAACTGAATTATGTATAGTAGGAACCGAGATATAAGAGATTGAGCAATGCCTTCTTCAGAGGAACTGAGCTAACTGAGTGATACCATATAAGATACTACACTAGGATAGATATTTTCCTGTCATAGTGATAATTCTTAGTGGATGAGATCCATTCAAAGATCACAAAGAAACACGACTTGTTGATGATTTGATTTTTCCGAAAAATTACTTTAACCCTTCAAGCAGGGAACCATAGCGGCAAGACCTTAGTGAGCAAGGGATCTTATTCATGCTACATTATTGCTCAAGGGAGTTTATTCCTTTCCTACCCTACTGTAGCATGTGCAAAATGAGGGTGCTACCTGAAATCATTGATCCAATGCAACGACCTTAAAGCTTCACCAATAAAATGTTTTATTTCCCTATGCTTAATTATCATGCAAAATAATGAAACATTAAAATTCCAACATTCATAGGTTGGGTTTTCTATCACTGATGGCTTGAATAATAATTTGGGTACCTGCAAATCAGCAATACCTTCAAATTTCAAACACATGTAAGTGTTGACATAAGCTACTACAGGATCTTTCCATCCAAGATTGCATAGGGCTGTAATAATTATTGCTCATTAACTTTGAAAATTATCCTTTGCTACCACTTGGGAGTACATAATGTTGTTATGTTTTGTCTCTCATGAAATATTATATCCATGTGATAATATAGCATGTTGTTTTGGTAACTCTGTATCAGGGAACGTGAGTGATAGACACATATCAACCATTGTGGGATTAGATCCTGCTGTCTTGGGCACATAATTTATTTTGAAAATTTGCATCTAGGCCTTTATCAATCCATGCTTTTCCATTATCTATTGCATTAATTATATAACATCCAGTGGAAAATTTCCAACCCAATGGTTGTTGAGACTGTGTATTCACTGTTTTCTGGTACGACGTTTAGAAGAGATTTAATATGATGCATAGAAAGTAACTTACATACACCAGGAACTAGCTACGTAGATAATTATGTCCTTCTCTTCAAGAATTGAGAACCAATTTCCTTCACGTTGAAGACATTACTCCAATCTAAGTCTATTATAAGCACACATATTTCACTAGCCAAGATCATGAAAATGACATCCAATATGTCAATGGTGGATATTCAAAACTTACAAACTATTGTTTCACTAGGATACTGACATTGTTTTAGATTGTATGAAACTGGAATTACTTGAATGCAACAAAATTGGTAGCACCTGCCTCTTGCAATCATCAAGACATAAATTCAAGATGGAATTGAATCTCATGATCTTTTCCATACACAGATTCTTAGGATTAAGGTTGAGAAAAGACTTAATGATTAGTGAAATTTCAAGAATAAAATTTCGATCCCTTAGATTCAGAGAAATGCTCAGAAACATATGCTAGTATCACTTGCAGTGGTTTTATATTAAACCCAACCTCTAGGTCTATAATGTCACCATTTTTATCCTTTATAGATGCAAAGACAAACAACCATTCCAATGTTTTCTTCAAAGGATGTCATGCCACCAATATATTTTTAGTGTCAATTTGGAAAGGTATCCTATGCATATGTGGAAGTCACGGTGCTTGCAAAATGAGGTGAACTAGAATGCATTAGTTACAAGCTTGGCATGAACCCTATATTGCTTCCTAGAGGCTAAGATTAATATAGATAGAGTATATATTAAAGGATGTATATAAATCATTCTAAAAGTTTGTTATACTAGTATGCCTTGTTCTACTATGTTGAATATTATAAAATCTTCTTTATTTAACTATCGAGGCTAATTATTATTGTTTACATCTGTTTTCCCTTTACTAATAAAATTCTATTGAGAATTTGAACTCCAATTTCCGTGGTTGCATAATCATTGAAAATAGGTACCATAATGCATGCATATTGTAGTATAGGAATGCCATTAATGTGAAATAGCAACAATAGATCAAAAAATAGCAAGAAATGAATGACTTCAATATAATGTGTCCTTTAGCTGTGAAGAGCAGTCATTGGCATATTTTTTTGGCATTGATTTCTTTGGTGTAATTGTACTGCAAATGGGAATCTCTTGTCAATATAATATAGTGGTTGGACAATGCCTAAAATATATCCTGCTACTGGGGATTATATTCTTTAGAAACCAATAAAATTGGTGTCTGAGATGAACTCTTCAGTTGTTGGCATTGTCGTGCAACCCTTAGGTAAGCATGTTGCCACTGCACCCACTAGGCATTTTCATTCTTCAGGTGGCATGCCTTTATAAAGAAAAACCTACATACATATTATGATTGGATAATACTATGATGGTGCCTTCCCTGAGGGAAAAATTATAGATCAAGGTGCTTTTAAAGACAGCTTGGCTCCATTCATCCTCCACTCTATTCCATGTGATGGTTTGGTGGTAGAATACACCAAGTTATAATTAATGAGGGGCATAGCTGTTGTAGCTCACTAATCAAATTGCATGAATACTTCAAACAAAACTCCA
Source organism: Pinus albicaulis (assembly GCA_034641835.2). Taxonomy (NCBI): domain Eukaryota; kingdom Viridiplantae; phylum Streptophyta; class Pinopsida; order Pinales; family Pinaceae; genus Pinus; species Pinus albicaulis. The sequence continues at coordinate 1,580,073,881 of CM076579.1, forward strand.
AGATCTAGCACTTTACAATCCTATACTTTACTTTCCCAAGCATACAACTAGGAAAAGGAATTCCTCTAAGCATACTAGTAACTTTTTTATGGCCAACATCAAATTCCACATGCATTTTGCAACCACATGAAAAGAGCTTTAGTGAATAGCTTCATTTTAACATTAATCAGCCCCCAACCTCTAATTATTAGTCTATCGAACATGTTGACAACATTTCAAGGTTCTATTATATTTAACCATGCTTTATATACACCACCTTTCTCATCACATAATGTAGCCAGTACAACCAATCCGTTCAATGACATACAACGTGTCCTCACAATCAACTAGTTTGAAACAATTAACTTGTATTAATATTATTAATTTCCCTACACTTGAGCTTCATAAAGTTAGAACAATAAGAAACCTTCACCCTCCCTAAAGCCCTTGGCCAAACTTTGCATCACTGCTTTGAAGTGAAAGGATATCTATATTAAGTTTACACCATTGCTGACTTAATGTTACAAAAATGCCCCTTGTTACATGAATCATTGTAGGGGTTTTTTCTGGCATTGATTCAGACTCAATCGATTGTTACCAAATTTGGCCTTATGGGTAGTTCCTAATAGAACTTCAGACGGATACAACCATATCTTTTTTCCCATATAATTATGATATGGACCAAAAAAGCCTCTAGAACTGTCTTCAAAAATAAATACGAAATTGTATAGTTTGAATGGAAGGAGACAAAAATAAATAGTCCATGTGAAATTTTTTGTCTACTTTTAATAGTGGATTTAGTTCACTATTGATGTTTGAATCAAACCTGTTATCAATGGAATCATTAGCTAATTGACTACACCCTGGAGACAGTCATTCCCAAGAATTAATAAGCAGTAGCACTCTTGCATCTAAAAAAATGTACAATGCAAGCCATCATTATAGCCACACAACTGTCTGTGAAAAATGAAATGATGGCATAGCTATATGACAAAAAATTGATGATATTAAACCATTACCAAGAGTCAGGGTTTTAGAAGAGAGTTAAAGAAATAAATGCAGATTTTTTGCCCCATATCCCTATACTTGTGTAGCATGCTAGAGTCTTTAGAGTCTCTCGACATCCACATGTCACCATCTCATAGCATTGTTTTCAGAATCTCTCTAATTGGTATTTATCTTGTGCATCATTCCCTATATGCCACAAATTTATCTGATCTCCATTTCACTATATTTCTATTGAAATTGATCTTCCTCCTTGATATTGTCCTTAGCAAAAAAATTCCAAAGCTGCTTCACCATCCCCATTAAGCACGCAACATGAAACAATAGTGTTCAAGGTCAGAAAACCATGCATTGAAATTTCATCAAACACTTACATTCAATACCCAAGCTCCCACCAATTGATTTTTGTTGTGGGTTGCTGGGGATGAAAACCCACATTTATTCTTTCTTACAACACCCATAATTTTTTTTGTACAAGGACACCAATTTCATAGATGAATGCTCACATGTTTTGCTATTAATATCATGTATAAGAGATATTTTCCCTTTCCTGTGCATTGGCATACACATAAATATTATTATACAACCCACTTTGAAGAGCCATTAACTGATGAAACTATGAAGAACCTTTCAATATTTTGGCTTCTTGATTTCTCAAAGAACCTAAATTTATCATGGATTACATTATCAACCTTGAGTTTTTAGGATGTTTTCAAAGGGCTATGGTTGATTATAAATCTATGCTAGGAATTTAAATGAAATATTCTGAACACTAAAATTCCTAGATGACTACTTCTATAGAACTATGCACCAGAGAACACACACCATACATTCTGATTTCCTTTAAATTGAGGTAGCAGGTTTTAATTTTCTAAATCTATGTCCCAAACTTGGTTTGTCAGTAGTGTAAAAGTGAAATGTTAATGTGGAAACCAATAATTCCTTTAAAATTTTCTGTCAAAATGTCTAGTTTCCATAAATAGAAACCAACGAGGAGTCCTTTGTTAATTTGATAGTGGGTAATATACTTGATCATGGACCGTAGTTATTTGGAGATAATTACAATTCCAGCCCACAAGGGGTATGTATGACATATGAGATCCTGGAGTCAAGTAAAATGAATACAACAAAACCCACACCATGGCTCAATGAAACTTATCAGTATGTCTCAAATAAACTAATCAGTATGTGTGGATGGATCAAGGGAACATGAGCTCAATCATCTTGATGCCAACAATCAATTAAGACTTAGGTGTATAGTCTTGTAGTCACCCTAGTAACTGAAGTACAACCACCAATATTCACATATCTACTAAGGTAAGGAGACAAGTTGCGACTACTGGCTCAGTGAGTAAGAATTACAATGGTCTTAGTCATCCTCGTCAGGTGGCAACTATCTTGGATGTACAACAATTTGTGATTAAGAAAAACTTGCAACAAACATATTAATTTAGTAGATCATACATTGTCCAAAATATTCTACAGTATTTAAAACTTCCAACTATTAGTTAACATACTAATGGAGTGAACCACCTCTTAACATCATTTTTTTAATCTAAGCTGCACTGGAAATAGGCAATAAGTAGCACCAGTTCAATTTTTTGGAAAATTTGCAGAGACCTTCACAATAATGATACTTGAATTCACATAAAAAAAGGCCCACTTACCAACTCATATGAGCCTTAATGAACATATGAATAATTGGTTTCTTTTCCATCTACCATAGTAACCAAGAAGCTGTAGTAACCATAGACTCCAGAATCCTAGAACTCCAAAATGTCAATTATTTATTACTGGCAGTTTGGTGATTTAGAAAAATGCATTAATGCTATAAAATTTTGTTGTCATTTCCTTGAATAGTGGTCTCATTTGGCTGGAGTTTTAGTTCCTGGAGGAAGCTACTACAACTAATGCATACTTGAGATCCACAATCCCTAGTTTTTGATAATTCATTTTCATATCTACATGCATTGTCTCTGCAAGCCATTGAATTATTGAGCCTAATCATCTGATATATTATCTAGATAGGTGTGTAACTCTGCCAATAATTTCTACAAAGCCTTTAGAAGGTATTCTTATCTACTGCAATATAATGAACATGCCCAACTTGTGCTAGCAGTTAATTACTTTGTATGAATTTAGCTGTGGTGCCTATTTCGACAACAACAATTTAAGTTTCACAAAAGTTCCCTTCAATACATCAACTCAACAAATAAAACATCTTCCACAGTTTGTTGTAGTACTAAAAACTAGGAATGTAGCACAAGATACCTCAAAGCTATGAACTTCTAGTGGCTGCCATAGTAATGGAATATACCACCTATTTCTACCAGATTCTATTTAAGACACAGGAAATGGACAAGAATCAACAATGGTGGTGCAAAATTTCCAACCATCATGAGGGTGATATTAAAAAACAATGAACAAAGATATTTTAAGAAGGGAAACAAGGTATTATGAGCCTTTACTACATGAATTTTGGTATTCTACACCATCTGCGTTAGACACAAAAATTCACAACATGATTATGTGATTTGTTACGATACTAAAGTGAAGTAGTAGTTACAAAATCCCAGAACTCCAAAATGCATGTATTTTACCAAAATTTTTCTTTCATTAACCTTAATATAGCTCCTTAGTTTTCTTAGGCTAGAGTTTTCACTTGGGGTCCAAATTCCAATAGCGTTTTTGACTCGAATTCATTTATGCACTATTGGTTTAAAGTAGGTGAACTTAGTGACCCTGACCAAGTTCTCCCTCTTTATGGAGTATTTCTCAGGTTTTCTCATTCCATGAACCAATCCCCAAGCCTTTTGGAGGCACTCTTCTCTAATGAAATATATTGAATATGCCAACATGTCCCAGAATTGGTTACCCTGATGAAGTTACCCTTCTTTCTAGAGTATCTGATAGGTTTTCTCACTTTGTTAATCGATCCCCAATACTTTTGAAGACACTTGTCTCTAATGAAATATATTGAATATGCCAACATGTCCCAGAATTAGTTCATTGTTTTGTATGCCTCAACTGTGGCTCATGTTCGCAGGACATCGATTGCTTCAGTTTTGGACTGTATGACATCTCAACATGGTTAGGCCAATTCTCAGTGTAGTTATATAATTCTGTAATCCTGATGGCATGCATATTTATCTAGTGAATTTCATTCTTTTATTCTCCAACACAGTTGAAGAATGCAAGAAAATCAACAGCTTTTAGTGTAGGTCATCCATTATTTTTGTTGTTTTTGTTGTCAAAACATCTCTTATATTTACGGAAAAGTATTTATAAACAATAAATCAAAAGGTGGAAGCGTATATTAAATGGATCTTATATCAGTATCCTCTTCTGTAAGACTAGAAAATTAGAAATAAAGTCTGTATAGGTTACCGAATATAAATATTGAACATCTCTTATCAATAATTCACCCTTAATTAATAGCTAGTCGTGTACCTCATTACACGACATGGAACATAAAGTAGACAGATAAATGGAACAAAAAGTAGACAGATTACTAATTTTTTGCTCAAAAAAAAACTTACACTTAATCTTCCTAGGGAAAACATAGCAGAGACTCTCAATCACTGCCAAATCCCAATGAAGGAAGAGTGAGCTCGACATTGAAGGAGAACTAAATAGTGGTCCTGATTATCTTTCCAAACATATTAGAAATGGTGTAATTTGTGTGCTCACCTGTCTTCTAGATCAAACGACACCCCATCTTACATTGAGAGTTGGAGTTAATAGATTCTACTAAAGCAACAAAGGTTAAAGCCTTTTTCGTTGATACTACGGTAATGACTGACCAAAGATTTACCCTGCATCCCTGCAAAATAGCCTCCACGTCGCAATGTTATTTTTCAACATGTTGGGCGAGGGATGAGCCCCCCCCATCCTTGTGGAATATTGTTCTTCCTACCATAATTTGACCACATGTATGATTGCATGATCTGCTCTAGATGCTGAAATTGAGTCTTACTAGGCAACCAACAATTGCTAGTTTAAAGTTTAATTCTTTAAAGGGTGCTAGCTCAATGGAAGAGCACCTGCTTTACAAGCAGGAGGTTGGTGGTTCAATGCCATAGTGCCCTGATATTAATAGGAAATGGTAGCGATCAGTTTTTGGTGACGAATTCTCTTTTGACCATCACCAATGAGCTTATGGTGACATTTTTCGACCCTCACCAAAATATGAAATGGTGACGGTCAACGAACGCCACCATATATACACATCAATAGTGACAACCATGAAAGGTCCGTCACCATAAATCGTTGTTGTTGATATGAAATGGTGAGGGTCATTGTTTGTCATTATAGTCATTATTTGTGATGGACCTTGATGTCACCAATGAGCTTATCATGACATTTTTTGACGCTCACCAAATATGAAATGGTGACAGTTAATGAACGTCGCCATATATATGCACCAATAGTGATGGTCATGAAAGGTCCATCACAAAAAATTGTTGTTGTTCATATGAAATGGTGACGATCATTATCCGTCATTATAATCAATATTCGTGACAAACGTTGAATGTCACCAGAACACATACTTTCGGTGGCGCCACCTTTGGTGACGTTCAGTTTTTTGGTGACGAAGGCTATTATCCGTCACCATTGCTCATATGAAATGGTGACGGTCACTATCCATCATTATAAATCATTATTGGTGATGGAACTTGATTTTCACCACAACACCTATGCTTTCGGCGACGCCACCTTTGGTGACGAAGGCTCTTTTGACCCTCACCAATGAGCTTATGGTGACTTTTTTCGCCCCTCGCCAATGTTCTTTTCTCTTGTAGTGTTGCCAATGGATGATGTTGTCAGGGATTTCTGGCCTATGCCTGACGTCAACCTCATATTTCTCACTGGAATGAGTAGGGATGACAAATAAACTTGCAGAGACATCTAGAGAATCAACTACTGAATTTTGGTCTCTAGTTTTCACAATGAAAGCATATTCTTGAAAATTCTCAAGCATTTCCATGATCAAATTTCTGTATGCCCTCATTCTTACATCTTTGGTTTGATATGACCCTTCAATATACTTAATCACTAACTCTGGATCACCACACACTGATATCTTTTTGGCATCTAGTTTTTTCAAAGTTTCTAGACCCAAAAACAGTGACTCATACTCTGCCATATTGTTTGTGTAATCAAATTTAAGTTTAAAAGATAAAAACTTACTTTAAGCACTAGGAGTAGTGATCCATATCCCCGCTCCAACCCCTTCTCTTCCAGCAGAGCCATCAAAGTTTAAAAGCCACCAAAATTCTCCTTTTTCCTCAACATATCCCTGATTTTCTGCTTGCTATTCTATTTTTTCTTCAATTTCTGCCTCATCAGTGAGTTCATTGAATAGAATTGAGGATCCCAATTTTGTTTCAACTGCATAAATAGGGAAATTTTGAGGCTTTTCCTTGCTACTCACCATGTAGGCCATCCTACTTTCCCTATACAACCTCCTTTTCTCACCAAAAACCAGAATGGTGGCATATGTCATGTTCATCTGCATAGTCCCTTTAATTTTGGCCACCCAAGATCTGGATAAAAGCATACCAAAATTTGGAGGAATGTCAACTACCACTATGTCCATCACCACTGTTTTAGTAGGTACTTGTGTTAGGCCAACAACAACATATTTAATAAGACCTATGCATTGAACTCTCTTGGAGTCAAAAGAAAACCTATCTTGTAAGGTCTAGTGATCTCTAACCCATCCTCTCCATAATCACTTTAGGCATAAGGTTGTGGGAAGCACGTGAGTCCAACATGGCATTGTGTAAATTCATATCATGAATATTTAGACTTACATAAAAAGGAGGAACCTCTTCATTTTTTTCATCTTCTACCCTTGGTCCTAGGAAAATGGTGGGATGATCTTCTTGCAGATTGAGGATGTATGAAGGGCTTGGCTGAGAATTTAACATCTTGACAATTTTGCTTCTATATTCAGTGACCTTGATAGTTTCTCGAAAGGGAGCTGGAATTTTGATTTTGGAGATCTCATTTTCTAAACTGAAAGTAGATGAGGCTTTTTCAACTTATTTGGTAGGAGGTGGAGGTGGTGTATCCTTCTTTGGCTTAGTTGGTTTAGGAACATCTTTCTTTGGCTGAGCTTTGTTTGTTGTAATGGGAACATTCCTAATTCTCAAATTGTATTGTTTCTGCATTTCAAAGATGGAATGTTGATAACCCTTTAGGTAATCAAATTGTCCCTCATTATTATCCAAATAATGACTAGACTCATCATGTTCCTCTTTAGTTAGAAACATCCCAGACATGTCTTCATATAAGAAATGAATAATATCCTCTTGGAACTCAGATTGAGCTTCCTCTTCATCAAGTAAATTCTGTTGAAAGGGAGGCCTCACTTATGTGTCAGGATGATTTTTTTTTCTCTTTGTCTTTGCTGATTTTGAGGCCTCGTAAATTGTGGATTTATGATGTGTGTATCTTGTTGTGCAGGAGGCAAAGGAGTGGCTCCAAGAAAAATTTTATCCATGAATTTTTCCATGGTCTTCATCATGGAATCAAACTTAACATCTTAGGATGAACAAGGCTTCTCCTCCTCTTTCAATTTTGTTTTGCCCATCTTAGACCTCTTGGCAGCTACCATGTTCACCTCCACTTTCACTGTGATCATTCTGCATTTCTGCTAGAGAAGCAGACTCTCTTTCTCTTAACAAGATGGAAAACTCATAATCAAATGCCTCTGCATAGTGTAATTGAGAAGCTCCTGGAGGAGGTTTAATATGAGTAGGTATGGAGTTATAGACCTTGTTAAACCTCTTAAAGAAGTATTGGATAGATTCATCTAAGGCTCTTTTCAAATTTTTATACTCAGTAAGAGCTTGTACTGGATTTACCTTACTCCCCCACTTGGTAAAAAAACTATCTTCTAGCTGGTCCCAATTTTGTAAACTCACTGGAGCTGATCAGAACTAGATCATGGACTAGAATGATAGCTCAAAATTCAAAGTGCTCGAAAGAGTTTTGAACCTAAATGACCAGAAAGGTCTCGTCGCTATGATTCTGGCGCTACGAACGGTTCTCAAAACTGAGGTCGCATGCAAAAGTTATTGAGGTTTGAAATCGTCTAGTAAACTCCAAAACTGTTGACCAAGTTTGAATTTATAGTTTGGGAAAAATTAAAAAAGAATATTCTTTGGAATATTCCAAAGAATATTCCCCTAGAATATTCCATTCGGGTGAATCAATTGTTGACAAGTGGCAGATGCTCGTTGGAGGTTAATTTGACTTTGAAGTTTTTGAACCAATTACGGGTTGCCACGTGGTAGGCCCGGAGGCCTCCACGTGGCCCCTAGTTCAATGGTTGTGGCATATTAAAATTTTTATGGCGTCCATGGGTTTCGAACCCCAGACCTCACCTACGCGTGCAGGAGTGCCCAACCGTCTCACCTAAACCGTGTTGCTTAAATTTTATAGCCAACGGCTTTTATTTAAAGGTGTAAACTTTGCGTTGGTGGTAAAGGGGGCCAGCCCCCACCTCATGGCGCTCCATGCGACCAGGCCTGGATGACCAAGCGCTTACAACAAAAACGGAAATTTTTTAATGCAAATTAATTAGCACTTAAACGTGGTTTAGCCACTAACCACGTCATTAGCGCTTAAAATGCGCTTAACATTAAACCCATCTTATCCGCCCATTTAAGATGACTAATTTGGATTACAGGTTGGCGGAATTTATGGCAGATCCGACATTTTCGGAAGTTTTGCCAAAATTGGCACTGCTAATTGCAGTTACTCCACTTTTAGTGGGGTTTTTGGGGGACATTGGGCCAAAAATCTTGGAGAAGCCATAACTCTCTCATTATGGAACCAAATTGAGCGCAAAAGTAGGAAATTTTGGGTTTCTTCGACCTTATGAGTATTTTGGAGCAGGTTTCAGGTCAAACATAGGTCATCTTCAGAGGTTTTAGCTTCGAGGAAGATGAAGGAGCCATCAGGGCCATCATGGAGAAGGCTGTGTTTTGGGCTTTATTTATCTGTTTAAGGTAAATGAATAGTCATATTTAGCTATTTCATACCTTTTGAATCTATTTATATCGTTTTCAGAGCCCGTGGAGAGCTTTATAAAGCCGAAAATCTTCATTTAAGTTCTAGAGGCCATTTTTTCCAGCTTTTGCTAGCAGCAGTGCAGGGCCTAGCCAGGGGAGCTAGAGGCCATTTGCAACGAACCAGTGGTCATTATTGACTGTAAACATGATTTTGAATCTAATTACAGAAGTTTCAGAAAGTTTTGATAACTTCTAGAGGTCGAAAACCAAGCAGAGAAGTTTTCATTGACCCTAGTGCCAAGGGGTGGCGACAGGTGATGGAGGCAAAACCGGAGCAGCCAGAGGCTGTTTTTTATGAACGAATAGTCTATTTTGACTAATTTAGACATTTTAGAACCAATAGAATTGGTTTCATAACATTTTGAGAACTTCTAAAGCTCGAGAAGTTGATGTGAAGTTGTAGGCAGCCCTAGGCAAACTATGGAGGATAGCATAGTTTGGGGATGCTGTGCTCGATTTGAGAAATTTACCAGTTGGTATTTGGTGTCTGGTGTGTGTTGGATATAGAAGTAGTGGTTTCAGTGACAAAAACAGAATTCTGAGGGAGTTTGTGCCATTTAGAATCTCAGAGTAGCTTAGTGCACCGACATAAGGAATCGTGTTAACAGGAGCCTAAAGCTGTTTGTAGAATTTGGAAAGTCATTAGAGCCTTTTTAAATGGTAATATCAGCCCTTTGGATCATTTTTGTATTCATTGGTGTTAAGTGTGGAGCTTGTAAAAGAAAAATTACCTTAATCCCCAAGAGCCGAGTCATGATGACAAAGCTCAAAGGAGACATAGCCCATGAGTTTGGGGTGAACTCCTAGATTAATTGCTGTTGTGTTTTAATGTTTTACTGCTGCATTATGTTGCTGTTATACATGTTAAATTACAGCAAGAACAAATGAACTTATAAAACATAAAAAATAAAAAAATCATACACCACTTTCAAGCCTAAATTCCGCAAAATTGTCAAGTTCAAGATAGATCATTTAATTTAAACTGAGTGGTAGGTTCTTGAAATACATACAAGTTATCCAGACCATTTTTAGATCAAGACCTAAGGCCTTAAACCATTTTCTTACTTCACCAGTGAAACTCTGAGCAAATAATATCATTTTTACATCTTCATGGTTTAACTCCTCTCTGTCAATGAAATCATTAAATTGGTCTACATGTTCCTCAGCTAATATTTCCTCGTCACTCCCAAAGGTTTTAATTCTGGTTGAGTACCCATATGGGAGGCATGAAGGACAGCAGGGAGGAAAAGTGGAGCATATCTTGCAAGTCCTATAGGAGGAGGAGGAGGAACAATTTCAGCCATGAAGACAGGGACTGTAGTATGTGGAAGGATAGTAGATGAGGTTAAATTCTGACTTTTCGAAAACATAGTAGGTGAGGCTGAACTGTTAGGAGATAGTGTAGATGGTATTTGAAGTCTAGATATGAATGAACTCCATTTAGGCAAAGGTATACCAGATTTTATCTTCAACAAAAATTCAAATGGATCTAACTCTTTTAACTTTTAATAAGACTCCCTCTCTAACAATAGCTCTGATGTGACTGTTTTCCATAATTATTCTTTTTCCTCCTTAGATACTAGGGATGATGTGTCAATACCTAGGCTTTGTAAGTCTAGTATTATGTCACTTAGTTCATTTTCAATCTTAGACCTAAACAACACTTCTTCAATTTTATCATCAAATTGCCTATCTTCAGGACTTCGAATAATTTCAGAAGACAAAGCTCTTGAATGTGATGCAATACCTGATTTTGAAGAGCTGCTTCCAATGCCTTTGAGGATCCTTTCTAGATTGTCCACAATTGTAGGTGGGTTAGGATATGGATTTCACCTTATGTATCTCTTTCTGGAAGACACCTTTAAGCATGAAGATCTTTAGTGGAGTCACCAAGGTATTTTCTGTAGCCTCGAAATGTTCTAAGATCCTGCTACCTCCAAGAGTTCAGCTTCACTTTTTGAGCACAAAATTCGGGGAATATGTCTTCAGACTCCCGACAGATGCGCCAAAAATGTTATCTCTAAATTGGTACAGATGGGCTGCTCCACCAGATAACTTAGAGTAACTCTTTCGAACCAACTTTTTGACTGAAGATTAGCCTCTTCAGCTTGAGAGGGCTCTCTCAAAGTAACTTGTGATTTGTTCAATTAGGATTCAATCAGATGGATAACTCTGTGATATTGACTTGATTTTTTTTGATTGCAGGTGAAAAATGTATAGGGTTTACTACCATTGGGCTTATGGAGTCAGTGTGAGGAAATTCAATGAAAATGGCTCTCCTTGTGGAAGTTGAGGCTTGTAATGTTTCAATGAAAGGACAATACACACACAAAAATATTCAATAGATTAATGTTCAAAGGAAGTCAGACCATGAAGAACATGAATTTTGAGTAATTTAACATCAATATATTGGAAATAAAATATTAAAAGACATAAGACACAAGCTCATTGAAACATTCAAAGAATCTCAGGTGAAGAAGAAAACACAGTCACTATATATTACTGATCATAAAAAATTTACAAAGTGGTAGTGTCAAATAACATTCTCCAACCCCTTCTCATTTGAAGTTCTGCCTATTAATAGGCTTTTGTTAATTACATTGGATCTACCCATCTGGCTAGATCATCGAACCATCATCTTTGACACCTATCTTAACCATAAACTATATTCTTGGAACTGAAACAAACACCTAATAATTTTAGACTTATAAGCCTATAAGGACTCTACCTTCCATTTGTTACATTCACTTATCTGTAGAATTGGATAATTACATCGATGATAACCAAATGATCAAGTGGAACTAACCATAACCTATACATAAATACACCCACTAGATTTAGGAACTCATCACCCTACGTTTAAGGAGAAATTAATCAAGACATTTGATCACTATCTTTATGCTGAGCTAGAAAAGATGACATCTCTGTTGAGGAGAAAATCCCTGCTGGAGTGTCCCATTGATACCCTTTAATGCCTCCACGTGGTTGGCTAACCTTCAATACACCTTAAAAATAGTAAAATACTACCAAATACTGCTCGCTGCAAAAACAGAGTGAAATAGGAAGTTTCATAGCGTGATTTGGTAGCAAATCTATTTCATCCATCTAGGTCAATATTTAGCCTTCTTCTTTGATTTGGATATGTTTGTTGGACAAAATAAGATAAATACAAACTTTATCCTCCTTTGATTTCCACCCAAACTATGATTTTTTGCAAAAAGTAATCTACAGGGATTTCGTAGCAAAATCTGGCCTTCAAGCCTGGGCTTCACTATGAAATTTCCTAATTGGCAGAAAAACACAAAATTCCCCTTTTTCCTCAAAATTTCACCTTTAAAACTAGAAATGATGGTTCTTGAATGCTGCAAAATTGTCAAAAATATTTAGGCCAACTCTTCAAACTTTTGGAACTCCATATTTAGCAGTAGAAGGCTGCATCTCCTCGGGATCATTTATCACTTTGATTTTCAACCCTCTTTTCTTCAATTCTGCATGAATCATCTCCATTTGATCCTATAATTCTTTAACCTGTCCCTTGAGCTTCTTCCTTTCAAACGATAACCATAGGTTTCTCTTTCTGGTGTGTTTCATTACTCTTCTCAAAGGAAGTGTTCTTTTCAGCAAGTTTTTGGCTTTTGTGAGTGATTCATCATATTGGTTTAGTTGATAATTTATTTCTTCATTGAAATCTTTCAGTAGCTTTCTGTCCACCATGACCTCCTGTAATTCTAACTTGATTTCAATGACCTCTTCTCTGGCCTCTCTTAATTGTTCCTGCAATACATGCACTTTAGTCTTTTCCACCATCTTCTCCTTTCCTTTCCTTTGCACAAAAACTTCTTCTATTGCTAGAGACAAGTCTATAATGTTTTCTATGATAGGCTGCTTGCCTTTTTCAACATCTTCTGTCTTCTTGTTTTCCATGAAACCCTTTGCAAGTTGCAGCCTAATAAGTGGTTTCCTTGGCTGGAATAAGAAACTTGCATCTTCTTCTGCAAAATCAAGCTTTTTAACAATCTTACCTTTTTGTTTCTTCTTCTTGTCACCTTCAATATCTTCAGCTTTGAAAACTGGAGTCTCTTCAATATCTATTGCTCGGAGGATGTCTTCAAGATTTCCCTTTCCAGTTGTTTGACTTCTAGTTATCCTCCTGCTACCATGCTTACTAATATTCTGTTTGCTGCTTGTAGGTGAAGGTTGTGGGATATCTGCCTCTGGTATAGGTTCTGTTTTGAACATCCATTGTCTCCAAGATAGGCTCTGCCTCTTCTTCATTTACACCTTCTGTCACAGCTGGAGATGAAGTAGCTTTTGGCTTTGGAGTTTTCTTAGGTGTCACTAAATCAACTTCATAACCACTGAAGAAAAGGAAAGATGCCCAATCTCTGTTTAATTTCTTCAAATCCTCCAGCACTAAGAGTTTAATCAAACCATGGTGAAATATTGATGTCTCACTGCCTTCAGCCTTGTATTGAACCTTATCAGATATATTCCCTAAGCTCCTAAAAATAAATAAAGGAATATCAAAGGGATTCTTACCAGTGAAATGTAATAGGAGCCTGAAATGGTATAGGAAAACCATATGAAAACTCCCCTCACAATTAAAGTACTTCTGGATCACAAACAACAGTTTAGAATAATTTTCCTTCATATAACTTCTTGGAATACCAGATTCCATGTCAGCTCCAATGTATTCTAGTTTGACAAATTCCTCACAAATCTGCATTTTGAACTTAGTGGCTTTGAACCACTCTTCACCTTCTCTTGGTATCTCCGTGGCCTGAGAAATGGTATCAGGTGACACTGTGAAATTTAAAACCCCCACCTTCGAAACTGTGCCTGTAAAGTTCACTGCAAAATCCTTTGATATTTGAGCATGAAATCCTTGAAGCTTTTGACAGAATTGCAGGCATCTGACATTTTTGAATGAATCCACAAAATTGAGGTCTTCATTTAATAACTTGAGGTCCATGGGCTCGTATCTCACACAAGAGCCTCCCTTGTTCACCTTCTTCTTCATAGCCATTCTCCTTTATAACCATGTTGTCTCCTTAACTGTGACACCTGCAGAGAAAAAGACTAGACAACAAGCTTCTTGCGGTGGGAGTCAACTCCTTGAAGATGATAGTGGACTACTGCATGCAAGACTCGAACAACAGATGACAGAGAGGTACTTTGAGCTAAGTTTAAAAAATGGAATTTGAAAGTGGGAAAATGATGCAAAATGTGGGAATAAAAGGGAATGATGAGGGTAATTACATTTTTGCATGCTTGGGTGATCATGATAACTAATTGGATGACCTCACCTTTATCCCTAACCATCAGAATTTTGACAACTCATCGTCCTCTGTTTTTCTGTAGAAAAACATGATTCCACAATGAAGACAGTTATAAACCTGGAATATTCGCTACGAAATTGTCAGGTGATTCTGTAGTGAAATCTGCCATTCTGCAGTTATATTCACTACAAAACGGTGAAAAAATAGACAGGTGGAATTTGTTTGATTTGAAGCCATGCATGTGAAACCTAAGTTGAATTTGGTGGATATGACTGACATGACATGACTAATGGGGGGTTTTAGACTTAGGGTAAAGGTTTATTCCATGTGTTTTTTCATCAATTTCGTGAACCAACTTATTAAGACAAAATGAAACCTAGGTGAGTGACCCTATCACTAAAAGTTTTAAATTTATGTGTGATAACATTATGGATCAACAACAAGCAATTAGGGTTGTGAGAAGATAACATGTATAAATAGATTGATTTGTAATGATAACAAGAATATGAAAGGACTTAAAATGTGAAACAACACTAGAAAATAAGCATGCAAGAGAGGATTGACACATGAAACAATAAAATATAGTATAAATGACACTTGTCATGTAAAAAGTAGGGTAAAATGACACTTACGAATGTAAAATCGACAAAAATTAAAGTAAAAGATAGTTACAAAACTTACTCGGAATAGAAACACAAATGCATGCAAAAGCTCCTTATGCTCAATAAACGTGAAGAGCTCCAAAGATGAGTGTGAGAATGAGCTCTAGGCTAGCTTATTATATAGGTGAGTAGTTGTAGATCTAGAATTAGGGTTTTGCACATGCATGCCTAAAATTTAGGAGCTAAGATTAGACACTGCCACTTGTGATAAAGTCAAATTTGACAAGTGTGCCAAGTTGTCAATTTCTATCCACAAGGAGTGCACAATGTCAATCCACATTGACTGAGCAGTTGACTGGCTCAAGGAACTGCGCAATTCACTGGCACACAAGGAACTGCACAGTCAACTAGCTCAAGGGATTGCACAGTTGCCTATCATAAGAGACTACACAATTCTTTGTCAAAGAGGATAGCATAATATTTTTCAACAAGGAGTGTGTACTTATGATCGACACACAATGAATCTTAGCTCAAAGTGTGCAACTAGGAGTTAGGAACTAGATATGCATGATCAAGCAATTGTGACACTTGTAATCACTAAAATATGGCTTGACACTTGGAAAACTAAGACCAAGGATGAATTGAGTGTCTCAAAATGACAGTTCACAAGAACAAAAGGAGGATCCAAAATTAGTAGATGGGCAAAATTTTGGAGGGGTTTGTAGTAGCTACAACACTTGGTGATTCACTAGAAGAACCCCAGTTTCTCTGTCCAAGTCTAAATTTATGCACAATGTCTATATTTCAGGAAGTATTGTCTCATCCCATTGATCACCATACCTTTCATATTTAGATTGGTTACATATATATCCTCTTTCATTCCTCTCATTGGATTAACACATTCAAAGAGAATATAATGCAAGTTTAGGATATCATAGTTTTAATGCCATATCTTATGTTTCTCTGCTCCCAACAAGCATGTTCAATACGTTAGCGGAGTACCCCCGACAAAGTTTCTTGTCTCACCTCTCCGCGCAATAATCCTTTCTCTTCTTTCATATGTTATTTAGTTCTTACATTATGCTCATTGGAATTTTATGGGAATTTATATTGTTGTGGTAGGAAGAGGGATCCCAACTTATTTAATGATCAAGATAGGTTGTTCCTTGTGTTACAAAGACTCTTATATATATATACCTCTGAAAGTAATATGCTCTCTTGAGTTTCCTCCTTTCCCTTCTCTACTTCACCACATTGACTCATTGAACTAATTAACATAGAAAAGGCCAATTCAAATAATGAATATTCTATTATAGATATGAGCATTTTAGATCAACTATGGATTTTGGTAGGAAAGAAATATATTTTTTGTTTAAGCATCACAAACTCTTAAATACATAGGCTTAGACAAATAAGTGGATTGAAGGTTAACCAAGTGTTGTTAATTGTGACAACATCCTCTCGAAATTTTCCACATTTCTTCAGAACCAAACTTTATTTATATACAAAACGAAAGAAGGTGCAAAATACAAAACTCAAAATAAACCAAGACAAGGAAAGACTAAAAAAAATGATAGAAAGGAAAAAAAAATAACCTACACCTACACTAACAAATGAAAGGTTAGGATTACGTAAAACAAAACTTCTAATGTAGCCCTAAGAGTTCCTAACGTGTAAGGGAGAGGGTTAGGCAAATAAGTATCCTGATAACACTAAGTGTAGGTGTGTTGGTGGATTTGACGCACAGGTGTATGAAATTGCACCAGTTTAAGGGGTGTGGTCTACCCCTATAAACTATTGGTCATAGGCAGAAAGTGGTGGAGCTCAAAAGCATATAATCTAGAGGAAAAAAATATCCGAATGTATGCTCAAAGTAAACTAAAACTAAAACAAAAATATACAGAAGCTATTGAAGAGAGTCAAAATGATAATAATGCAAACGATGGTTCAAATACCTCTTCTTATTAAATGTTTGAAATGGAGAAGAAATTTTACCCACTTGCCAAAGGGCCCCTAGGAAATGGCTCTAGGTCGCAATGTAAGGATGTTGGTTCTCCCTCTGATGTAGTCTCCCTCTCTCTCTGCTGTGATGGAACAGGATTGTTGGGTGGCCAACAATCAAGTCCCCTATAACTCCAGCTCTGGGTCACACACTGCTGGTATTGCTTGGGAAATTCTGGCCAGCATAACAATGTGATCACCCTTTTTTCATCTCTTGGTGGCTTTATATAGGGGAATTCAAAATCCTCCTTCCCTCCCTTGGTACATGATGGATGGTGACCCAAGGGAGAGGCATGATTCCATTGTGTGCTCAAATATTTCTTTGTGTGCTCACATAAGGTCTAAGGAGGCGTTGGTGGCTGTCCTTAGGCGGCTTCATATAAGGAGTAACTGTCCTTTGCTTGCTTGTGGTCCCGGAAAGTGAATTTTTTCCATTTCTAGGAATGCGCGTTTATCGGGAAAAAGGGCGCGCAGAAGGCGCTCTTCTCGAAGGATAAAGTGTGTAATTCAACATTTAAGACAAGTTCAAATCTGATTTTCTAAAAACCTTAGAGATTATAAATACTTCTTGATTCCATAATGTGTTTCTGCGCTGTAAATCCTTAGGCTTGGCATTAATTAATGCCGTCTTCTGCTGTATGATTTTCCAGTGTTAACAGTTGCCCCCTAATGTGTGAGGTATAGGAAGAACTGTATAGCTAAAATACATTATAGTTTCTTTTCTGTATCGTGCGCAGAGAGAGAGAGAGAGGCCTGTGTGAATCTTGGAATTGCCAACACCTTGCACGGTTTCCTAGATGACCATGGCCTAAGGGACCCCTGCAAGCAAACAAAATATACAAAATATATAAAAAATTTCAACAAGGCGGGCATGTCCCATGCTCGTGATGCTATGGCTAGTTAAACAAAATTGATAGATATATGTGCTGTCTATGTCACTAGGTAGTGATGTTGGCGGTTGTTGACGACGACTGCTGATGCCCTCAAGGGCGTTTTTTCTTTGACGATAGGTGAAATGTGGTACCCATATGCGTAAAATTGGTATGGCATCTAGCTACGCAATGTATGCATATGTACTGGCTGGGACCTTCATGTGTAATCATTGTTAACAGAGACGCTTATGGAGGCACGGGTCTTTGACGGATCTTTAATCAAAGTGAAATGGTTGTAAGGTACGGTACCATCTTGACATGAAAGATTTTGTCATAGTTGAATGTCAGTAGGATCGATGACATCTGTAGACAATAATGTCTCCCACAGTGCCACCTGAGGATACCCCTTTTCATGGGGAGGGGTGGTCCAAGGTACCGCTTCCTTTTTGGAAAGGAGGTGTTGAGGTCGACAAAAAGGAAGCCTTAACCGAACCATGGGTCCTCGACCTGAGGGGTCGAGGACCTAGATGTGATGGGTTTAACATAGGCATGTTGGTGAGGGGTGACTGAATGATGGGTGTTATAGCATCATTTCTCACCTTCATATGATTCATGATTGCTTTTATGGCTTTGGACACCCATTCCTACAGACTTGGACAAATTCACTAAAAAACAGTGTAAAAATCCCCATACGCGGTTATGCCCAGACTTTTCCGCGTGTATACGCGAGTCCACATGTACTTTTCCGCGTATGCCATTAAAATCATTAAAAAATATATAAAAATTCCCTATTTTCGGGCTGGGTTGGTGGTTAATCTGGTAGTTCAACCACCCCAGCACGTAGCCAACTGTTTCCAACTGTTGAAACTACTTTGAGGGAGTATAAAAGCCCCTCATGTGTATGGCCTAAGGGAGAGAGATAAATTATTGATATTATACTCTGTTGGTATTCCCTATCCAAGTCTGAATTCCTGTGCCTCCTGCACTTCCCAGTTCATTACAGGAAACCCTTGTTTCCTGGAGATGCTTATCTTCCTATATGTCATCTCGTATGCACTAGTTTGGAAGGAATCTTAGCGAGGCAAGGGCGGGACGGATCCGGACGACGGTCTGCTCGAAGATCGTGGAAGGATTCAGGTGATCTCTCCACTTTTTATTTCTGTACATGCTATTTATAATACAGAAGAACCATCTTGTTCCCGAAATATACGTGTTAGTGTTCGCTTGCATATATGAGAATATTGTTATTTAAGCATTTATTATGGTTTATCTAATGTTTCATATGGATTTCACTAACATTTAGAGTAGATATATGCTGTACAACCAGTTCTTCGTACTTGTTTCTTCTTGTCTTTCAGGTTAAGAAGGAAGAAGGGTTGCTGGGGGTTTGGACCCCGCGGGATCTGCTTCAACCGTAGGACCTACGGGTAAGTTCCTTGATCTAATCTATTTAGTTTTTCATGAACATGTATGGTTGTGTGATTCCTTCTTGAGTAGCATGCCCTGCTCTGTGGAGGTTGTAACCCAACGAACCTCTAGGGTGATTTTCCCCGAAACAATGGGGATTCAGTGGCTAAAGGTCAGAGTATACTTGAGCAGCTTGGCGACAGTCATAGTTATTTCTGAAGGGAAAATCCCTAGAGTCGGTAAGACTTCCAGGGCGGGTGTGAACTGGATATGAATTTCGTGGTGGTGCGTGCGTGGGGGTGAAATACTCCGACCAAGGGGAATGAGGGACTGCTGCCATGGGGGAAAAGATGAAATATGAGGGTGAGGTGGCAAAGAGAATTGTTTGCGGTCTTTGTACACTTACCAAAAGAATAAAAATAATGAGGTTTGGTTTGTAAAACACACAGAGACGGGTACCCCAAAACATGGAAGGGTTCACTCACTAAAGGTGTGAGGATGGTGTTTTGCTGGGGGTGGGGGTCCCATTGGTTGGTCTCATGTGCGGGGTTGATGAAGCGGATGGAGGAGTGTCGCAAATGGGATAACGCTGATGGAGGTATGGTGGGCCAAATGCGATGTGCAGAGGTGCGCTCTCAATATGCTTGTACCACCTGGTCGTCCAAGAAGGGGGGTGGAGTTTGAATTGTAAACTTGACCTTTTGCATGATGAATGGATGGGAACGAGGTGCTTCCTAGACTGAAATGGTATGGCCATGGCGTCACTTGTGCTGTGATATATGGTCTACTTTGGGTGGCGAGTGCCATGGAGGGGAGGCTCTACCGACCAACACAGACGTTTATCATGTGCAGGGTGAGGTGATGATAAACGCGGTTGGGTATGAGGACCCTATGGTTTATTTCTAATGGAGAAATGATGTCAGGATATGCAGAGTTTTCTAGGACTCTATCATGCTGGGGGTAGAATGATACCTGCTCCGAAACCTTCAGTGGGTGGTGTTGTACGTCGTTTGCGGGTTCTTCCTGCAAAAACAACTACCTCAAGTGAAAGCATCTTATTTTCATCAAAAATTATTGAAAGGCATGAGCTTTAAAAAAGGAAGATGGGAGGGTGCATACATGCCGGCGCTGAAAAAATATTTTTCTTGGAAAGCGAATGTGTGGCACCGCTTTCGTTCATCATGGCATACTGATGATGGTGCAACTTACGGTTTGCGGAATGGACCTTCTGATCTCCTATTATGGACCTCCAAAGTTCTGGAAAAGGGCAATAAATATGGGATTATGGCTCTAATCCTATTCATTTGTACTTGCTGAGTTTTGGGAGATCACAAGTGCTTGCGGAGCCTTTCTTGCCATTATGTTCAGCCCGTGTACCAGGGACTAGCAATATTATGCTGAGGTAACTTTCATGACATCTTACATTGTAATTTCTTCAGTTTGAGGGTGCCGGGGGCTGTACAAATTAGGTTTGTACAGCCTTTGAGTGACTTTTTGCCCTAGATTGCGCCAACGATCTAGGTGAAAAGGTGCCTCCTTTGCGTGCGATTATGAGGGACAGGCGTGCGAGGGTGTGTTGTTCCTTCCTCTTTATGCACAAAGGCGCGCCTGTGAAAAAAACAGGCGCGCAGGGGCGCTCCTGTTTGAGGGATAGGTGTGCAAAGGCCATGATGACATAAAATTTTGAATTTTTGTCTATTTTTGATGTTTTTCTCTGTCCTGATGGGTACCTGTGTTGCTTGGCAGGTTGGTGTGGAGAGAGCGGGATTGGCCTGAGATCCGGACCGCTCTAGCTGCTAATGCTGGGGTGCGTCGTCAGTTGGTCGCATGGGGCCTTCTGAAATTTGCTGAGAATGAGTTCTTGCGATCGCAGGACCATTTATTACGTTACATTATACAACATTGGTGTAGGTGACGCAACATGTTCGTGCTGCGTGGGACGAACCTGGTGATACGTCCTGAGACGGATATTTACTTTGTGACCAGGTTACTGCCTCAGGGTGAGGCTCTGAGGTATCCACTCTCTGCTGGGAGAGTGAACCTTTATAGATTCCGGAGGTGGCATTGTGGTGGTGAACCTCTTACTGAGGGGTGCATAGACATTGCATTAGTGACAGATGTGGCAGAGTAGTGTGCTTTGGCAGTTATCGTGTGACTGGTGAGGTCGGTTGCTCCACATCGGGCATCTGGCTCGCAGGTTGGAGTTTTACGCCGACTGCGAGGCGGGCATTTTTTCGATTTCGCCCAGTTTTTCTTGGATGGCATGGTGTCATAATTGAACAAGGTCCAACGGGGATCGAAGTCTTTTGCGTATGCCAGCATATTATGTAGCATTATGTACGAGTGGGTAGTGCTACTGAGGCCGGTGGTGGCAGTGCCTATTGGGGGGCCGCAGGAGCCATGCATGAGGAGGTGGGCTCTGGTGATGCCGCGAGGCAGTGGTGGCATGGTGGGTCATTATTGGAATGACACAACAGATGCCTGGTTTGAGGCCAATCCACAGATTTTCTTGCCATACCCATATGCGGGGATGGACTTCCGGGGTGACCCAGACATGGGTCTCCCTTTCGGTTATGTTTGGGGACTTGCAGGTATGCGTTATATTTTTCTGCATTTGCTTGAGTTTTTATGTACTTATGTGTTTTGTTATTTGACACTGAAATAATTTCAGTTACTCGTGCAGATGTTGGTGAGGTAGGTCGCCCCGTGGCCCGAATGGTGGGTCACGACCCTCTGCTCCGACCTCGAGGTGGTCAGGGAGGAGGAGTTGCAGGTGGACCGGGTGGGGATGGTGCTGGCCCTTCTGGTGAAGGTAGTAGCTCGGCTGCAGTAGAGGTTGCTGCCAAGCGAGCTCATGCTGATGCGGCTAAGGCTCGCAATGCAGAACTGACAGCTCAGGTGGCCGCTCTTAAGGATTTCCGAGGTCGAGTGGACTGCTTGACCCAGGGTATGCCTGCGCGAGGTTTCATGGATGACCTCGAGGAGGTTTGTTTAGAGACGGTGATGGCCCGCGAGAGGGATTATCGGCCTACTCTTCATCGGGTGTGTTGAAGATTACAACAAGAAACAATGGAGGCATCCTGAAACATCATTCCTGATCCTAGTTGGAAAATAATCACCTAAACTAGGTGGGGCCCACACAGGTGATTTTTGGCGCAAAGTCTATTTTTAGACATGTTGATCATATTCTATGAGTTGCGGGATGCTATTTGTGGATGGTTGGTCAAGTTGGAAAAATAGATGGACTTCTATTTTTAGACATATTGGGTGGAATATATTTTTAGATTGCCAGTCTAAAAATAGATATGTTGAATATTATTAGCTCTTAATAATATTTGGACTCTAAACATTATCTTATTCTCTTGGAGCACTTCGTTTGGTGCACGGATGTGGCACGGAATCTGACGAAGGAATTACACTATTCCTGAGGGTTAAGTGGAGCTATTTCATGGAGACTTCAGTTAGAACTCATGTGACAGAGTTTGGTGGAGTTGTAGAAGTAGTTGGTGGAGTTGTGTTAAGTTTAACTCAGTTAGACACAGTTGAGCTAGTTGTATCTAGTCTAACTGATTGATACACTAGTGAGAGTGGTGTGAATTAATTATTAATTAATTCACTAAATATTAACTCATTAATCAACTGAAGAATACATCAGTTAACTACAGTGTATGGAAAGTTTAGTGGAGACCAGTGGAGAGATAGGTGAAAGAGCAAGTGTGACTATCAGTTGTGACTATAATGTTGCTTTGTTTGCACCACACATTCTTTGGATATGCCTATGAGTATTGCATGAGAAAGGCTAGCCCAATTTGAATTCATTCAGGGGCATTCTTCAACAAGGATTGCATAGTAGAGGCAGGTTAGCAGGTGGCAGAGATCGGTGTATGGATTTGCTAGATTAGGACCTGATTAGTGTGTAGCGATTGGATTGTACTGAGAGCTTGTGAGAAGCTTTGTATGAGGATTGTTACATGATATATATGACATATATTATATATATATATATATAGTTGGGGTTTTTAGCTTCAGGCTTTCCCGTTAAATCACTGTGTTAATGTGTGTGAATTTTTATGGTTTCATGTGTGCATTGCAATTGTGTTTATTTCCGCATGTGATGATCAATGGTGGAATAGATTCTGTATTGTGCATGAAGTTAAAATAGTGTATGATCAGGAGAATCTTGGACATATGCATGCGTAGTGCATATAATTTCTACAGGGTGGCGATTGCAGTGGCGACAACGGCTCCAGTAGTGGCACCAAGAGCAGTGGTGGGTCCAGGTGCTCCTCTTGAGGGGGCACCCCCTAGAGTATCTTTTACACAGGGATAACACCCGTTATGAGGATGCTTCTTGTATTTTTGACGACTTTTGTATCTCTGGGCTAGCCAGAGGGCCAACGACACTATTTTTGTACTCAGATACATATATTTTTTGAAATATATATGAGAGTTGTTTTTTGTGGCTCTAAATGGTGTATCACCTCGTTCGGTTTTTGTGTTATGCTGATGGATGTCTATGTTTTTGGTTTTTATGTATGATGGTTTATTCAAGATGCATTCCAGTCTAGGATATTGTTAGCTATGCAATTAGCTGTTTGATTTTGATTCCTTGATACATGTGAAAATGTAATGTAATCACATTGTCTGCCTAATATTTTTGCATGCAAATATTTTCTAAACATGTGTGTGTCTTTGGTCTCAAATGTTTGGTTTAGCTGTGATACTACTAACTGGGAATCGAGGTAGATATGCATATGGAAAATGCCCTAATGGAGGGCGTCACACATAAGTCCAATGATGACGTCATATTCTGCCTGATTGTTTGTTGCTGAACCGATACACACGCCATTTGAACATAGTGGTGATCGGTCAGGGCGGTAAATGACCCAAGAGGCTGCTGCTAAATTTTGAGACCATCTTGACGCTCCATTAGAAAATACGAAATATGGTTCATTTTGGTGATCCATGTTGATACTTTGAGCGCTTTTATCTAAGTCTTTGGGTCAAAATTTTTGAGTGAGTGGTTTTTTGTTTACTCTTTATTCTAGGGGAAGGGCCGTTGGGGCCCTTATGGGTGGAACTTCTTGAGGTAAAGGCTGTTGACGGGGTTAGTGAGGCAAGTCCCGTGCAATTATGTCAAGATGTATGCCCCCTGTCGGTGGTAGTGTTTGATGATGTAGGGTCCTTTCCACAAGGTTTCGAACTTTCCTGGCCTTAAGGCCTCTTTTGCGACGTCATAGCGGAGGACTAAATCCCCCTCGGTAAACAAGCGAGGGGTGATGTGGCGATAAAATGATGCTTTGACCTGTTTCTTATGGTCCTCGTTATGTTGCAGTGACTATCGTCGGTTTCATCGACAAGCTCTAGTTTTACTAGGCGCTGCTCCAAAGGCTGAGTATCATTAAGGGGTTCGATGGCAGCATGTAAATTGGGGATCTTGCGGAAATCAATGCAAAGGCGTAAGGTACCTTGGTTTTTTGTGACAAGAATATGATGGAAATCCTGGGATGAGGGTGAGGGAGTAATCCTATCACCAATATAAGCAGATACAAATCGTATATGGTGAACTGTATCATTGGCGTTTGGTGGGGTAAGAATCTCTGTAATGGGATTATGTATGGGCTGAAATTTAGGTTCCCCACTAGGATAGTCGGTTTTTGGTAGGTGGAGATTATGTCTGCCACAAAGGTGCCTAAATGTTTCCATTAGCGGGCAGGTCTCTGGTGCGTGATTCAGGTTAGTGCAGATGGTGCATGGTGTTACTGAGCCAACAGAGTAGATAGTGTGTGATTCTCTGCTACTCATTGTTCCTGATGTGGATGCTTGGAAAGGGTCAGACGTAGATGAGGTTGTCTTCTGTTTCCATTTCCGTATCGTTGGCTTAGACTTGTCTTCCTCTTTAGTGGAGTGTAGAATTAATGCAGCTCGTGCCACTCTCAGCTTGGGGAGATGTATACACTTAAACGTATGATGAAAGTGTGAGAAAATTCGACAATAAGTGCGCGTGATTTTCTCTTGATTGGAGAGAAGTTTCTGAGGGAGAGAAGAGACTACGCTGAGACTATTCGCAAGGGGCTTGAGTTCTTTCCATTGGTTGACTTTGTGATTGTTCCGATCACATAGGCCGCATGTTATCCTAGGCTTGGCCGAGGTTACTTGTTGGTGGTGTGCTATCTTGTCAGGCTTGACACACCATTGCGGGGGTGGAGACATTGATCTGGCGATGTAATTTTTATGCCATTCTAGGAGATCGTCTTGTATCTTCTCTATGGAATTAATCATGTCGATAGTAGGACAAATTTGCGCGACATAAGTACAATGTCATTCGTAATGATTACCTTGACATATAGAGAAAAATATCCTTGATATGAAGGTTCCGTCTATTTCAGTTCGAGGTCTAATGGGGAACCAGTGCCAGAAGGCTTCTAAATCAGGGCAATGGATGACTACATGGTACGTCTTTTTGTATAACGTACACGCTGGTCATTTCTGCGAAGTGTCTTTGGGGGTAACTAGGGGTTCCCTGCTGGGCCATTCTTCAGCTGTCAAGAACATGATGGACTCGCTCATCTCTTCTGTGTAATATTCCCTTTTTTGGTGTCACCTATGACAAGGCTAGGATGGACTTCCAGAGTTAGGAGTAGACTGGTCACAGGTATAGGTTGATGTCATCAGTGGGCCCAGGGGATTTTTGGAGGAGTTTTGAGGAGTTTCTATGCAGTTGGGTGGCATTCTCTTGATGTATTCCATCATCCGAGTAGTTTAGCTTTCGTTCCGGTGCATTACGACAACTTCTGAAAATTTGAGTTACTTATGGGCTTAACTTAGCTGATTACGCTTAAGGTGGCATTCCTGGAGGAATACATGATGGAACACCTTAGTGTAATAGATCATTGGAACCGGGACGAGGATACATACATGATGGGATGGTTGGACATGAGTTTTAGTGTCCAGAGGAGACATGGTAACCGATTTACTCTTTTCTGCATTAAAAAGGAATATTTTAATAAGAGGGAAAAGTGCTCCATGAATAAAATAATAATAAAATAATGCTCTAGAAGGCTCCAAGAGATCTATATAAGAATGGGAGGAGGCCATAGAGAGATATCTTTGGGATCATATCATTTTCTTGTGTGAGAGGTTTGAGACGTGGTTCTCTACTTCAGCCAAAGCCCTAGGACAGAAACCCTCGGGTGATTTGTGAGCATTGGACGAAAATACAACTCTCTTGAGGAGACTTCATTCAAAAGTTTCGCAGAGCTTCAGGGATTGGTGTGAGGATCACTCAGATCTTCAACTTGTGTTTCATTATCTTCAGTGGGTTCAGTGACAGCTGTTGCCAGAGGGAGAGTGCAATAGTTCAGTTTTGAGGCTAGCGCAGTGTGGCACCTCATCTTGGTGGCCAGTTTTCCATCTCAGCTATTTTGGGTCAGATTTATATGTAACCCTAGTTATTAATTATAATAAAATGCTGAGATTCTTCCTGTTCTATGTGTTAATGGATTTCAGTGTTTTATGCGTCTTTATTTTACATGGCAAACTTCTGTTGAGTAAATAGTGATTTTACGACATATTGTGGAGTTTAGTTATTTTTCCGCATTCTTAGTTAAAATATCCCTTTCAGAATATTACAGTGGTATCAGAGCCTCAATCTTGGCTTAGCCTGCATGTTTTCCATTTTCGGTTGCAACTATTTTGGTAAGAAGAGCCTATGCAGTCATTGGAGGAGGCTCATTGGTGGGAGCTACATTGGTGGTATTTTAGAGCTGAAGTGTTGGGAAATATATAGGAGAGCCATATGAGGAGGTTGGCTGGGATTTTGGAGAGCAATGATTGACAATAGCAGCTGCAGTGCCAGAAAACGAAATTGGAAGAGGGCCAAACTACAAAGGGTCATATTTTGAAGGTTGGAATTAGAAGAAACCCTTTCTGGATTTTCTGGGTCTTGGGCAAGGATCACCTTCCCAAATTCCTAGAATTTTCTGAGCATTTTTCAGTGGGTAAATCAGAGGCCAAAGTCAGGCAATAGTGTAGTCTTGGAGTAGTAGTGCAGTTTCTGGAGGAGCTTGCTATTGGAGCGGTTGGAATTCCTTGCACTTATCACCTGGTGCTTGTAGCTTGACTTGTGCAGGTCCACCTAAACCACTGTTACTTCCATCTATGTCATTGAAACAATGAAGTTTTTAAAACAAATCCTAAATCAACATAGCAGTGCCTTAGTGGGTTGCGATCTAAACCAAAGAAAAAAAATATTAAACAATGCAGAAGTTAGTTCCTTGAAACAAAACAACAGACCCTTCTCCAAGGAGGTACATAATTTGCTCCAACAAAGGCACCTTAGGAATTTACAAAAGGAGAGAGAAGTCGGAAATTGGATTTATGCACTTGGGATGGACTTAAAGAGTGGAAGATTAGAAAATGACTTTCCCATGTTGGAGAAAGTGGAATCCTGTCTTACAAAGATAGAGAAATCTGATTGGAGTTTAAATTGGGCCTTGAAGCCATCTATTCTTGCATTGGTACAAGCCAGATTCTTGGAACATCCAAGTGAGAAAGTCAAGCTTATATCTGCCTCTTGTTTCAGTGATATTTTGAGGATAACAACACCCTTCCCTCCCTACAATGATGACATTATGAAAAGAATTTTCAGATTGATAGTAGGAACCTTTCGAGATTTGGACAACTGTGCAAGCTCTACATTTGGGAGGAAGCTTAAGGTTTTAGAAGTCATGGCCATGACCCAGACTTATGAGATCATGTTTGACCTTGAGTGTGATGGCTTGATTCTACAGATGTTCCAATGCTTCTTCAGCATTAGGAGTCATCATTCTGACATAGTTAGAGCACACATGCAGTCCATCCCATCGTCATGTATGGGAGTCCGTGAGGCCATTTTCTGAGAGTTGCAGACTAGGTTGCTGAGAATTTGGGGGAGAGAGCAGGTCGTCTCACCTATTGCTTATGAGCTAGCCCAAGGGCTAGTTGAGCAGAACATTGAGCTATTCAGGAGACATTTGACGAGGGAGGAGCTGCTCCAGTTTGGTGGATCTGGCAGCAGAAATGAGTTGAGAAGGAAGGGACTTTGCTTCATCTGCAAAGGACCTTGGGGGCTTGATCATTCATGCTTGAGTGATGTAGATGATGCGGTGGAGGAAAAACAGAAGGGCATTCATTCTGTATGCTAGGGTGAGGAATTTTATTCAGATGAGTCCATCGGATCAGTTGAGGATGCTTCTGGGGAGCAAGAGCAGTCATGCAGAGATGATGATAGTAGGCCAAAGCTATATTCTAGTGTCCAGGGTGAGCAGTCAGGGGACTCTATGGGAGATACTCTGGGTGATGAGTCACTCGTGACGATCCGGCCAGAGCAGCATATGATGGAGCCTGAGTTAGTAGAGGAGGATACTATGCATGATAGTCCTTTAAGGGAGAGCCAAATGGAGGCTCACATTGAGTCTAGGATGGATATGCAGCTAACCTTGGGGTCGACCACTGAGGAGGAGTAGTCAGATGCACAGACACCGAGTACGGTGATAGCAGTTGCAGATCCATATCCTCTAAAGATGTTGGGGGTTAATGGGATAGTTTTGCAGGGGGCTAGTGGATAGCAGGAGCATTACATTCCTGATCAGGAGAGGGATGAGCTGTTGGAGATGGTGGAGCATCCATTCTTGGGCTGACACACTGATGAGGTACAAATGGATGCACATGCAGTCAACAGAGCTGTAGTACTTTCATGGAGTAGCACTCTCCAGGAGTACATCGATGGGGCTTGCAGCATATCTTGCCCACTCTGGCCCATTTTAGAGAGAGGAGCCTTCTTCTATAGGCAGATTTCATCGAAAGATGGGACAGAGCAGCGTGAGTTTATTATGAGTTGGCAACAACTCTCTAGGCATGTTCCATACGCAGTTGACACTACATTGGATTCTTCTTCCAGGATAGATTTGCGGGAGATCATGAGTTGGTACCCTCTTGATGGTACGTTTTTCTTCAGAGGGAGCACGACAGAGAAGGGGCCCTTAGACATAGCAGATGCTCCAGATTCCAGCTGGCAGTGGGGCACAGGTCATCATTTCTTCAGCGCTCCATCCCGATTTCACGAGAGCAGGATCAACATGGGATTGAGTCAGGACTTGGATTGGAGAGAGGTGATGAGTTGGTACGCAGTTGGTGGGGAAAATTATATAGTTAGAGGTACATCACATCAAGAGTCAGGGAGCATTGATGTTTGTTGGTGGACTTCACTTCAAGGGGCATCAACTATAGCCAGAGGCAGTGCGCAATCTGAGCTGTGGGACTTGGACGATGATTGGCCTTCTTGGCGTGGGAATCTAGGAGGATTGTTTGATGATAGGTACTGTGAGAGATCAGTTTGGGATCCCGACATTGAGGGGCCTATTACGAGTGGCTTGACACAAGCACATAGTTGCACTAGGAGGTTTGTATGGGATCTGGGCATTGGGTCTTTGTTGCAGCGGGCCAACAGGGTGGCCCACATATTTAGATTGCTTGAGGGCAAGCAATCTTGGGGTAGAAGGTCTGTAATATTCCATTTTTTGGTGTCACTTATGATAGGGCTAGGATGGACTTCCAGAGTTAGGAGCAGACTGGTCACAGGTATAGGTTGGTGTCATCAGTGGGCCCAAGGCCTTTTTGGAGGAGTGAGGAGTTTCTATGCAGTCGGGTGGCATTCACTTGATATATTCCATCATCTGAGTAGTTTAGCTTTCATTCCAGTGCATTCTAACAACTTTTGAAAATTTGAGTTACTTATGGGCTTAACTCAGTTGATTACGCTCAAGGTGGAATTCCTGGAGGAATACATGATGGAACACCTTAGTGTAATAGCTCATTGGAACCGGGACGAGGATACCTACATGATGGGATGGTTGGATATGAGTTTCAGTGACCAGAGGAGACATGGTAGCTGATTTACTCTTTTTCGCATTAAAAAGGAATATTTTAATAAGAGGGAAAAGTGCTCCATGAATAAAATAATAATAAAATAATGCTTTAGAAGGCTCCAAGAGATCTATAAAAGAATGGGAGGAGGCCATAGAGATATATCTTTGGGATCATATCATTTTCTTGTGTGAGAGGTTTGAGACGTGGTTCTCTACTTCATCCGTAGCCCTAGGATGGAAACCCTCGAGTGATTTGTGAGCGTTGAACGAAAATCCAACTCTCTTGAGGAGACTTCATTCAGAAGTTTCGCAGAGCTTCAGGGATTGGTGTGAGGATCACTCAGATCTTCAACTTGTGTTTCATTATTTTCAGTGGGTTCAGTGACAGCTGTTGCCGGAGGGAGAGTGCAACAGTTCAGTTTTGAGGCCAGCGCAGTGTGGCACCTCATCTTGGTGGCCAATTTTCCATCTTAGCTATTTTGGGTCAAATTTATATGTAACCCCAGTTATTAGTTATAATAAAATGCTGAGATTCTTCCTGTTCTATGTGTTAATGGATTGCAGTGTTTTACGCGTCTTTATTTTACATGGCAATCTTCTGTTGAGTAAATAGTGATTTTACGGCATATTGTGGAGTTTAGTTATTTTCCCGCATTCTTAGTTAAAATATACCTTTTGGGATATTACATTCTGCTTGGGTCATGGCGCTGCCGATGGACTCAACATTCATATCGTCTTCCTGGGAAAGGTGGAATATGGCTGAGCGGAGGCTAGCATGGGCTAGCCAGAAGCGAGGCATGTAGTGAAAATCCTCCAAAAGGTGATTGTCGACGCATAACGGGCATGTGAATTGTGCCGCTCGTAGCCCTACGTAGTAAACCATTTCTATTGGATACCATTTGTTAATGAGCTCCAAGGCTACGCACTCTTCGAGATAGTGGCCGCATTCATCGCATAGCGTGCAACGTATAATGGGCATTACAGGGGGCCTTTCTACAAACCGATGTTCCTCTTGTAAGTAGAGGATGGTACGAGGTTCGTCGTTGACAGACTGGATGGAGGGATCCTCTTGATAGGATCGCTCGATCGCATGTAAGGCATCCCTATATCGTGGTATCTCTGGGCAATGGTGGGTATAGTGCCCATAGGTGCCACACATAGAGCATGCGTGATTGGTACACAACAGTTTACATTTACCTTTGATGGTAGGTTCCTTTTTATGGGAACGCAGTGTCGAGATGTCTGCTACAGAGCCGAGGAGTGGTTTTAACTCGTCCAACTCCTGACATATGTGGGTAGGATGGCCTATAACATCACATATGGCGCAGACTGGTGAATCCCTTTGAATGGCGGGGGTCACCATCTTCTTTCCTATGTTTGTGGTTTTCTTGGTCGTGATAATCGGTTTCACAATGAGAACTTCCTTTGCGGGGGAGGTATTGACCGTTTCTTGGGTTGGTTGGGGCTCCTCGGGGCTGAGGGGCTTTAGCCCTGTGGCAGTAATGTTGGTGGTTCCTGTTCTGGAAGGGGGGACGAGGTACCAAGCTGGGAAATGAAGCCAACTAGGGGTTAAAGGAAAGGGGTTTGAGAGGCGGTGTAGGCTAGAGAGGCTGCCACGACTGATGCCTCAGTGACGTTACTGCTTGAGTCTGTGTCCTGACTGCCGTTGGTGCTTTATGTGGACATCATGCACACACGGGCTCCTGTGGCATCGGGTGATGCTTCACGGATAATGGGAGGATCTCCTAGGAATGACCCTAGGATAGATGATGGTTTGAATAGGCCAGGGCCATATTCTTGGTACCGTAAAAGACCATCTGTGGTTATATCTACATAGGGTGGGATTACATCCATGTTAGTTAGGGGACGCTTCTCGTTGTGTGTCAGCTGGTCTATTGTAATGATGCGATCCTCATGGGGGAACATCATAATGCGAAAGATGGAGGAGGCTATGGCGGACATGGCGTACATATAAATCTGCCCAAGGAGTATGTTGTAATCTAGGTGAGCATCCAAGAATTCAATGTCTATGTGGACCGTCTTGCCGGCTAAACAGACCGAGACATTTTGATAGAGGCCGACAAGGGTCGAGGGATGACCGTCGTAGGCCTGAAGTGTTATGAGCGAGGGTTTTAGTTTGGGAGAACCCAACTTCTGCCAAATTTTTTTTGACATGATGCATGTCGAAGCACCCTCGTCAATGACACATCAGTGAATAGTGATATTATGGACCGATACTGGTATTTGGAAGGCAACCATGGAAGGAAGCCTAGGGTTAGCTTTGTCTAAGTCAAAAGCCATCAAGTGCATATCAGTAGGGTCAATAGCACCTAACACAGAAAGTAGGGATTTCCATTGCTTTGGGCATGACTGCAGTACTTCCAACGCGGACATAGCAGCGGGTGATTCAGCTAAATCATCCATGATGCTATAATTATGGGCCGCTTTGGAGTAGTTACCTGCCTGCCTAGTAGGTCATTTTTCCATCTTTGGCAATGGTTCTATAGGCATATTTGAAATGGTCAAAGGTGCAGTCGGTGCGCTTGTACTAGCCCCTAATGTAGTGGAGTCTGGTGGGGTGTCATAACTGCGATTTTGTGTTTGGAAAAACATTTCTTCCCCAGTCATGTAAATTTCATGGCTATTTTTCCCGGAATCGTCTGGGTTTTGTTGCTGAGTACTGAATTTCCCTTGGTGGGGGAAAGGTTCTTGCATAATAGCGGGTTTCTGGGAATATCCTCCTTGTCCTCGGTTACTCTAAAGCTTTTTAAGCTCGGGGAGATCGGGACAGTGGTGAGTATAGTGCCCGTACTCACCACATATTGAACAAGAGTGGTTTGTGCGCAGAGTTGGCCATTTGCCTTGCCGTTGGTCATTTCTTGGCTCCTAGTTTTGATTTTTGCTAGAGTTGCCTCTGGCCTGGGATCGCGGTGGGTGCCGTTGGTTGCTGCCCCCCTGTCCAGGGTTCCCTTTTGGTTTTTTTTTTTTCGATTTTTTCTTAACCACATTAGGAGGGTAGTTCTCCTGATTATACTGGTGTGGTTGATTTTGGGACGACTGCACAAAGTTCACCTGTGCATTGGTTTGCATAGGTGTGTCGTGTGCTTGGGACTGAATATAACACTGTCCCTTGTTTGTACCTGGCCATTGGGGGGGAGCTCTTCTGTCAGTGTTTCTTTCTGCGTACTGGGTCGCCTCAGCTGGAGGATAGGGTCCTCCCTGGTGATATGCTTGCGCCCTATTAGTCAAATCTTGTTGAGGCACGTGATGACTTTGAAATCTGGGTTGAGACATGTTCTGGGTAGAATTATGTACATAACCGGGATTGTGACTACTGCTGCGTAGGTAACCTTGGGTCATTGACCCAATTAATCCATCTACAGAATTCGATGCGCCTGGAAATTCTTGATAATTTTTCAGGCGCGGGGCGTTAGGCATTATATTGCAAATGTATCATGACTGCGTATAAATCAGTTCATGCTTCTGAGCTTTACTGATTGCGTCCTCTTCATATGTGGGGTATTTCTGTGCCACATCCTTTGAAATCTTCACCGTTAGAGTTTTCAAGAATAAATATAAGAGGACCCAATTGTCGAGTTTAGCTTTGCATAAACTGGGACGCCGCCTCCATTCATGAAGATGGTCAGAGATATGGACGGCAGGGGTTTGCCTAAAATGAGTTAGTAACTCCATTCCCGAATCATGGTGAATGGGTAACTGAAAATAAGTGAGGAATGCAGTAGCGAGGGCGCTAAAGGTTCCATGTGAAGTAGGAGGTTTCTCCACGTACCATTTCGTGGCTTCTCCTGTAAGAGTGCGTTGAAATAGCCTCAATAGAATAGTGTCGTCGATGACACTATTCGATGAGCACCACAGGTGAAAGGTCATTACATGATTACCTGGGTCTTTTGCTTGCTTTCCTTCGAACTTTGGTATATCAGAAGGGAGCTTCGTGGGCATGGGAGGCCATGAAGGATCGTGTGCGATGGGGTCATTTGAGAGCTTGGTTAAATCGGGTAGATTCAACGCAACTAAGAAGGGTGACTGGGAGGTTGACACCATGGCAACGTGTGAAGACACGAAGTTTTGGTTAGAACGAGGGTTAGTCTGTGACGTACCCTGATGTGTGTTCAACTAGCTTCCCGAATGGGACGCGCTCCTCTGCCCCCCTAGGGGTCGAGGGGGGAGTGGTGTGTGGTGTGGTGTTGTGACACCAACTAGGGTTCCCAATTATGGTTTCTCCAATGAAGGATGAACCAATGACGGTGGCAATGTTCCGTCTTTGATGCCTGAATGGCGAAAGACCTGGAACTCCTCCCTGTAATGGGGAGAGGTCCAAAAGACGCATGGACTGACAAGGTTCTGTTGGGACCATTGGGGTGCCGACCAGGTTAGGTTTTGGAAAAATTTGAGAGGATAGAGTCTATTATTGTGACAAATTTATGGCCACATACATAAAACAAAACAAAAATGAAATGAATTTTTCCTTTACCTTAATCTATGTGATCAATCAAGCAAAAAAACGGTTTTTGTTTGTTTGCGTGTGATACTCAAAATCCTAGAAGACCTATGCGTCCTCACATACTCAAAAGTAACTGGGCCTTGAGACTATTTCTTTTGAGTGCTGGCACAACGTTCCGTAAGAGCTGGCGATGCCCCCAGTCAACCGAAGAGAATCCACCAAGGTAAGGGTAGAGTTTCTGGCGCTTGCCTGCATCGTCACCTATAGGGTAAAGGATGCCCTAGTTTTTGGCCACTAAGAACCACCGTCCCACGTGAGTGTTCGAGTCTTTGGCTTCTTGGTAGTCAGCTAACAATATCGAGTATCAGCCAAGTCAGGTAGCCCTGACTGATACCTGCCCGCACTGCGCTTAAGCCTAACCCCCTCTGAATCGGGTCTTTGCCACGCTCGGGTTTTATTTTCTGTGGGCTGTAGGTGGATTTTAAGCTCCCTAGATACACAAATTCTATGTTTCAATATGAATATGATCAAGGCGGCTTATTGGATGCCTACCCCCTTGATCATAACTTAAACTATAAATTCTTTTATAGCCCTTGTCGGGAGAATTTAGTGAGTATTGGTTAAGTTAGTTTTAGGTGTCTTTATTTTCTTAGTGGGTGAGTGTGTGTGAGAATATGGTGAAAAATTTCATAGTTTGAACATATGGATATCGGTGATACGTTACAAAAGTCCCATAGTTAAACTATGTGATGTTGTTCCTGGCTCAAATGGAGAACATTTGCGGATAAAGGGCCGCTTTCAAATTTTCCTAGTTAATCTATGTGAATAACTAAAGGGAGATAGTGATTTGTAAATATAGAGCATTCAAATGCTTACCTAAGATCACCGAATGGTGCAAAGGTAGCAGGGATTACTTTCTCTAATCGACAAATCGATCCTAGTCCCGCAATTCCTAATGAACGAATTGAACTAAACTAAACAATTCCTACACTAGAAAATAAAACTAGCTTACTTGGACTAGTTAAACTAATTGTGCATACTAGAATTTTCAAAACATAGATCGTTCAGTAAGAAATGGTTAATTTTCCTCCTACTTAAACTATGTGAAGATTTTTTGCAAAAAACCAACTTAAATGAAAACTAACTCTAAGCCTACAGAAGGCAGTGAAAAGTAAGCTTTCAGAAGCTGTGGGGTATCAACACAAGTGCTGGAAAATACATTAGGGGCTGCCCAACGCACTTACAAGCAGAAAAATGCAGAATATAGGGAAAAAAGTTTCATTTTTCAATTTGTTTGGAAAACACTCTGACAGGTGCGCTTTCCTGCGCGCAGGTCAGCACCAAACGCGCGCACTGTGCATCTGTTAGAAGAAAATGCGTGCAAAAATCCTAGAAGTAAAAAGATTAGGAGCTACCTTCTTCAGTCTGTCACTCCAAGTGAATCTAGGGACTGTAAGATGGATCAGAGGACTATCAACTCCACTCTCCAGCGTAGACAAGGGTCTCCTGCAAGAGATGGCACAACCACATAAACTTGTAAACCGTTAGTGGAGTCGCCAATCCTGTGTTGGTGTATTTGACGCATGGCTGTACGAAATCACACTAGTTTAAGGGGTGTGGTCTACCCCTATAAACTATTGGTCAGAGGAAGAAAGTGGTGGAGCTCAAAAACATATAATCTAGAGGAAAAAATATGTGAATGTATGCTCAAAGTAAACTAAAACTAAAACAAAAATATACAGAAGCTATTGAAGAGAGTCAAAATGATAATAATGCAAATGATTGCTCAAAGGTATCTTCTTATTAAACGTTTGAAATAAAGAATAAATTTTACCCACTTGCCAAAGGGCCCATAGGCAATGGCTCTAGGTCCTGATGCAAGGATGTTGGCTTCTAAGCTCTGCCTCTGATGCAGTCTCCCTCTCTCTCCACTGTGATGGACTAGGATTGTTGGGTGGCCAATGATGAGTCCCCTCTAACTCCAGCTCTGGGTCACACACTACTGGTATTGCTTGGGAAATTATGGCCAGCATAACAATGTGATCACCCTTTCTTCATATCTTGGTGGCTTTATATAGGGGATTTCAAAATCCTCCTTCCCTCCCTTGGTACATGATGGATGGTGACCTAAGGTAGAGGCATGATTCCATTGTGTGCTAAAATATTCCTTTATGTGCTCACATATGGTCTAAGGAGGCACTGGTGGCTATCCTTAGGCGACTTCATATAAGGATTAACTATCCTTTACTTGGTTGTGGTCCCGGAAAGTGACTTTTTTCCATTTCCAGGAATGCGCACTTATCGGGCAAAAGGGAGCACAGAAGGCGCTCTTCTCGAAGGATAAAGTGCGTAATTCAACATTTAAGACAAGTTCAAATCTGATTTTCTCAAAACCTTAGAGATTTTAAATGCTTCTTAATTCCATAATGTGTTTCTGCGCTATAAATCCTTAGGCTTGGCATTAATTAATGCCGTCTTCTGCTGTACGATTTTCCAGTGTTAACAGTAGGAATGCAAAGATGATCTTGAAAAACTTGCACATCAACTTGAAAGCCAAACATATTGGTAGAAAAATATAGAAAGAAATCTTCCGCTAACTGGCCTACCAATTTGTCTTGATGGTCATACAAACATTGGTCACTTCTCATGAAGGTACATTCACTAATGTCATTTATTTTGGAAAACTTCATGGAAGATCAAAACCCATACCTAGATATGGAGCTTCCAAGTAAGATTCTTCTAACTATTCGACAATAGGATCGTGATAATAAAAACAATTCGTTGAAGAATATTTTAATTCCAAAGAAGATAGATTTTCAATTTGTGCAATTGGATCATGAAATATTTTTCATGAAAGGTGGTCTGATAATGTTCATAAACCTTTTCAAGATCAGGAGAACCTAACATAACCATCAACGAACGCTAAAGTGCCTCGACTTCTTGACAAGTTTCAAAAATCTCAAATGGTGCATCATAAAACATATGTGGCTTAGAAATATCAACTAATGGTTATATACAACTATCAATAGATGAATCGTTAACACATCATCAAAGCCACTCACTTGATCCTATTTATCATTTTACACATGAGACTCCCCATGAATAAAGAACCTAAATAAATAAAATAGAGGACTCACTTGAACATTCAAAGCTACACCCTTTTCATAGTCATGAATGAAAGGCTCATCATTCTTCTCTTCTACCTGAGTATCAAAAAAAATCTGCACCTGACTGTGATTGAAACCATTAGAAAAAGGATTAGCAAAATCGAAGGAACAAGTCTGTGTAAAAGATTCATTAAACATATCAGGAAATGATGAATAATGTGTTGAGGGTGAAGAGGGAGTGGATAACTCAGATGAAATATCATTAACAATAATTGATTCTTGTTCAGAATCTAGATCCCACACAAAATCACCATGACCAATATCCCTTACCTCTTGTTCTTCTATTTGAGTAATGGAACTTTCTTGTACTTCAGCCACCATCGGAACCAACAGATTGAGAAGAGAGAACCTCGAACACGTGTTAAAGAAATAGGTTGATCCAGTGGATCAATATAAAGAGGGTCATAAGTTTTAGATAATAGAGAACAAGATGGATCTCTTGAAAAAAAAATATCATTAACTAAATCAGATACAAGATTAAACTTATCCGCATGAATATGAGATGAAGATGGAGATAGGAAAGGTGAATTAACAATCTAATTTTCAACTTCCCCAACTCCAAAATAAACACATGATACCAAATGAAAAGGAGGAGGGGAAGAAACAAAAGGGAGAGTAGGATCCTCCTTTGAAGTTTTAAGTGTTCCAAGACCAAGAAATGTCAGGAGGCTTGAAAATGATTTAGTTTCAGGTGGTTGTAAAGAAATATGAACTAAATACTCAAACTTCTTATTCATAAAATCCCAATCCACATCATCTTCAAAAAATTCATAACAAAAGTGAAATGGTCAAGAAATTTTCCAAACATTCATCAAATTCCATTATGCGGCGAATAATTTTCTAATAAACATTGTGATAGTTATACCTATCAAAATATTGATGAAGCTCCATGACAAGCTGCTCAAATGAGTGAATGGAGGAAGAAAATATTGTGTGACATCATTATTTAACATGAACTTCAAGAGTGAGAATTAACAACCTACAAGCAACATATTCATAGTTAATTTCATAATCATCACAAAATTCAAGAAACCGTAGAGTATGCTCAAGAATGGTTGTTTCACCCTAGCCATTAAACTTTATATTTGACATGTTATGAATTATTCTCGCGGAAATTTTAAGATTTTTACTTTTAGAAAAGCATCCCAAGATTATGATTTGGGAGGAAGCCATTTAATATGAATATTGAAACTGGACTTCACAGGATCAACTTGTCACTTGGCCCAAGTCATTCTAGCGCCAAAAAACTGTTGACAATGCTAAAAGTGCCAACAACTGAGGGGGTATCCTTGGTATGAATTACCTATTAGACCTGACACCATTTGGGATAGAATCCCCATTCAGAATATAGGCTCGAGCTCCATTAAAATGATCCTTAAGGATATTCCTTAGCTGCAATAAACAACACAAGAGATCATAAACATACATTTGGGGACAACAAGTGAGTAAGCTTTGTGAGATACCAATTGTAATGCATAAAAGGTACTTCCATGGAAGGGAAAGAGAGTGCGCCTCCAGTAGAAGAGTAAAAGTACTATCCTAGAAGAGACACATGAGAGTGAGAAATAGCCATTAGTCAACCTCAAAAATAGTTCACAAGATAACAACGATAATTAGAGCATATAAAAACACACATTCAACAAGATAACTACCAAAGCTAATGAAATAGTTCGTTCTCTTTAGTATAAGAGAATTTAAACATATATCGTAAACATTACAAGAATATTCTTATGACATCCACAATACATTCATGAAATTGTGATGGCTCTGAGAGATTTTGATGATTAAGTGAAAGTTCCAAGTACACAATTACGTTGATGAAACACTAGCCCCAATAGTGGAACATGAAGCTACCACTTGCTTCTCCAAAGAATAATATTCTCTCCTACACTAAACTAGAGAAGCCAAGGATAAATCTCTCCAAAAATCCCTTTATTTTGAGTTATGAGGGTTAATTTATAACAAGTGAGGTGACCTTTCACCTCCCCTTGTGACTCTTGAGCTCCCTCATGACACTTGAACTCCTATTTTTTCCTTTAGATTATAATAACTCTTCATATTCCCCATGTGACTCTTGGACTCACACTTTTACACATTTACATTTCTTACTATTTTGAAAATGAAAAATTACAATAAGAAAAAATGTGGCTATTAGCCATGAGAAAAAAAAAACTACATTGTGCATAAATTATGGAAAATGTAACTCAACGATGAAAGCATGCAATTATGTAGTACAATATTGATTCCAAGCTTTGAATTTTACTGCTATCTGCTCAACCTTCACTGGTACATATGGATTATATCTGATTTTACACTCCAGTGAATTTGGATATTCGGTCTTAGAATCTCTTTGAATGGTGTTTAGTAGCATGATAAACTTCATGTGAACCTTAGTTGGATTGGTTACATACTACAAAATAATTTCTTTGATCACCCCAAGTTCATCCTGAACGATCGCCTGTTTGATATTGTTCAATAAAGATTCTATTTCTTCTCTAATAATGCTTTTTCTATTTAATTTCACAAATGGACCAATAGAAGAAATATTATGGATCCTGACCAAGGAATCCAATCCATTATACAATCATGAATAAGTTGTTATGGTGCTGGTGGCAAAAGTATGGACATGCTCATAGATCTGTACAAACCTTATAATTTATGCAATTTATACTTCAACACATTGTTTTCTCTTTCTAACCAACACCCCAGGAAGATTGAGAAATTTGGTACCCCAATCCTGGATCATATCAATGGCAGTAGAAATTTTCTTTAATACCTTCACCATATTTTGTGATCCTTTTTGCACTTCAAGAAAAATCACCGCTACTTCTTAAAGAGTGTACATATCATCATATAACTGCTTCATAGTATCCTCCAAATTCTTAATCTCTACAAGTATCGTTGCTTTAAATTCCATCCTACCAACACCAGTCGAAGACAACCTCTAGTTCTAAATAATTAGATGATACACTAGTCACCTTGCTAAATCGAAGTCTTTTTCCAATGTTTCATTTCTCTCAACAGATAATCAATGTTCTCATTAGTAGCTTAAATAAAGGCTACATTTTATGTTGCAACTGCTCTTGGATTATTACTTGTACTCAGCACAATCACCCTCTCAGTATTAATAAAAACAGGGTGATGAGGGTCATTCGGAAAATACCTTCTCCTATCCTATACTTTAGTACTTTTCAACTGATAGAAGGTAAAGTTTGATATGTCCATAACCCTGTCATTTGGCAGAGGATCTACTCCCATCTCACTAAATGGGAGGTGGCCACTGGTAAGAGGTGGGGACCAATAGGTTGTTTCCTCTACGATCGACATAATATCCTTTTCTTGATCTTCATCCTCCTGTTCATCAACAATCTGTTGGGCCTATAATGTAATATCCCAAAATGGGATTTGCTAGCAAGGCATGACTGGAAAACAAATTTTCCAGTAATGGCTGCTACAGGATTTGAAACCAAGACTTGGATCCCTTAGATCAATGTATCTAAGTCTGAAATCCAAGAGGTGGCTCAAAAGAAATCGCTCTAGGTGGGTTAAACAAGTCTCCCACACCTAGTTGTCTCTAGAAAGTGCCCGATGAAGGGGCTGCGACAATTCTTGAACAAGAGAAGGAATAACAACGTTATTTTACAACCATGAACACATGAAGATCTGTATAGCCAACAAATTTATGATATAGCAGCAAATGTATACAATGCATGAGGAATCACTCACTCAATATAGGTAAGAGAGCCTCAACAGAACATGTACATGAAATATGAAATATATTGCTACACTGAGAATGCCCTAGGCTATGACTGCGCAGTTTATAGGAGGTACTGCTACAGGAACAACATCAATACAAATATATGACAATGTATGGCTCAAATAAGGTGGAGAGAAAGGCTCTAACCCTGGAAAAAAATAATACAACAATCCTTGGAAGGATTGGCTGAAATATACAAAAAGGAAAAAATGCCGGAGCAGTAGCTGCAACTCTAGACATGGAATTGAATGGAGAAGACTGAAGATGCTGCATCTGATGTCAATATCTCCTCCAATGGATCTTCCAAGTGAAAGGCTGATCCTAACACTGAAGATCTCACCCTCCAAACAAACACCGCAACCCTCACTGTAGATGCTCCATGAAAATAACACAGTCAATGAGTGGGGAAACGCAGTTGGTGATGAAAAATGGTTGGCCTGATGCCAAAGATGATGGGAATCAGCTCAAAATATCCCTCAATTATCCTCCAAAGGAAAGGAGACTCCCTCCTTTGAAAGAAACTGATGGAGTGGTGTTGTGGTACCTCCACTGCAACACCCTGCAACACAAAGTTATCCTGCTATAGGAATAACGCTGTGATTGAAGGAAGTGGCTTTGGCCTTGAGACAAGATGTGGAGAAATGAAGTGCAATCCCTCAAGAGGCCTCTTAATGAGGAGAGGAAATCCTAAACAGGAATCCCTCGTGCTAAGCAGCACTGCAACTTTGCTAAACAGCATGAGAATGCACAAAGTCTAAACAGACAATAAAATCAATAATCATAAGAATAAGCATGAGAAACAATGGCTGCCTTGCCCTCCTTTTAAACACATGAGAGCTCCCTCTCCATGGGTCCCACTCTTTAGGGTTTCCTCCATCAAGGAAACTTCCTTTCTCTTTCTCTGCGCTGTCCCACAAGATGCTTTCCACTTCATACCTCTGCGCTGTTTGACTTGGTCAAACTTGACCTAGCCTTCTTGCAAATGTCTCCTTTCACACATGAGGGTGTGAAGTCTAGTTCCACCGATGATCCCCTTTCATACTAAGAGGGATTTAATCCATGTTTTTATTATGCATGGGCCTCCTCACCCAATTATTCAACTCCTAAGTGAAAATAGAAAACTTTAATATTCCAATTTATTGTAGGAAAATTTTGGAATATTACAGTCCTCCCCTCCCAAATGTTGCTTGTCCTCAAGCAACTGCAAAGATAGAATTGAGAAATTTCCCCCAAGGCATGGAGACTGAAAAGTGTTGGGAAAATATCTTCCCCAGATGGATTCTCCATCCCCAAGAAATCATCCAGACAAAATGAGTCACCTCCCAACATGGCAACTCCTGAAAATCTCCTTCCACCTCAAGCTTCGGTAATGAAGGTGGGCTGAAAACCTGAACAT
Source organism: Pinus albicaulis (assembly GCA_034641835.2). Lineage (NCBI taxonomy): Eukaryota > Viridiplantae > Streptophyta > Pinopsida > Pinales > Pinaceae > Pinus > Pinus albicaulis. The sequence continues at coordinate 1,580,116,799 of CM076579.1, forward strand.
GGTAAGCATCATAACCTATCTCGTGCTATCCTTCTCTCCACTTATGGTAAGTGTAGAGCATGTGCTGATCCTGGGCTGCAAAAGTATTTCCCTCAAGTGGCAAAGTGAAGAACAATCCTCCAAATATTCCTCCTCCAGCATTGAAGAACAAGCTGGCCCAAAATGTTTCATCCATGATGAATAGGACATGATCATCATAGAAAATCCTAATGAGTAGTTTGCTGAAGGTTTTACATGATGATACATGATACAAACAATTCCTCAAAAGGACACAACGTAGTCTCATCCACTGCAACATTAGAAAATAATATGGCAAGTAATATACAAGAATCATCTCATCTACTAATGAATAGTAAATGGTTGAATGTGTCAACAAGACATGATAAAATACTTGCCCATGGTTATACAATGGATGGCTATCAAGTCCATGGTCCACCTCAAAAGAGAACAAAGATGTGGCTGTGGTGGCCATATCTCCTCCCATGCTCCCATTAGAACATGTAGTGCAGAAAATGTGGGAATTTTCTCCCCTCAAGGACACATCCAACTCATGTGTCAATCTCTCAATCATGCTCTCAACAAGAATAGAAACAATATGAGAAAATGGAAACATGATCAATACAAGAATGAAGGAAATATTGATGGCTTCATGTGGTGCTTTAAGATACCAACAGTCTGCTATGTGTGTACAACGTAGTTTTACAAACTGCTGCTTCAGCAAAGTACAAGGAAAAATGTTTCTTTTTACATGGTTAATCATGTATGTCTTCATATGGTAGATGTTTGGGTGCAACAAATGAACATACATGTGATGATAAAACATTTTCCCAAGGCCACATAAAATATGGGTGCCTCCATCATATAGTTTGGCCCAAATAAGATCATGGAGCAATGTGAAAAGCTTGCTCTCCTGTGGAGCAATGAACTGCATAGTAATGGTAAGAGTATACAAATCAATGAATGTAAAAAAAAAATCCTTACCATATGCCAGAAGTAAGATGGTACATGGATCCATGAGTGAGTCCTCCATAGTGTTTTGGCATGCTATGAAGAGGAATGAACCATGTGCTGCAAGAATATAATCCTTCTCATGCTTGGAAACCCAAGTCAAGAAGACTATGTCATAGTGATAGATGTCTCTATCCACTACTCTATCATCATCACCTCCTCCTTGTTCACCAAGTGCATCCAATGTGAAGTGATCCTAGGGACACTCCATCCATAAGTCCCTTCTCCAAAGTGACAGCACTGTGAGCTCATGCAGATAGGCTCTTTTCAATACAAAGCTCTATTCTTTGACATGCTCCTTGTCAAAGATTCCTCTAATGATGCTGCTGCAAGTATGGAATACCTCCCAAGATGGAAGTGCTTCCAAATCATCCAAGGCCAAGGAGTAGCCCCTTTGCACCATGAGAGTGCCCTCTTCTACTCCTGCTCTCTCAAGAACAACCCAAGCAACCCAAGTGCTTGCTGCCTCCTTATGCTCCCATCATACAACTTATGTGGTGGAGACACAATGAATGATATGAATGTCACATCAACATCATGCACCCATACTCCATACTGCCCAATGATGCAAGCATCCTACCACCTCTTCTCCATCCTCCTACTCTTAGGAAGAGTGTATGCCAAGTGATGGCCAAACTATTTCAAGAGTAACTAGCGCAACCAAGCCTCTTGCTACCTGGTATCATATATTTGTAAGTAGCCTCCCAGCTCCTTGCTTATCAACCACATCCACTCAACCACTTGTGGATGTCCTCTCTTCTCCTTTACCTTGGTACTCCTCTCATGAGGGATACCATCCTCCCAAATCAGATTCTTGTCTTTTCACTTCATGGGATTTTGAAATGCAATCTTCTCAAGGATCAATTTGACCCCATAAGGACCCAAATAGGTGGTAGGCAAAAACCTCCCCTCATGATGTGTATGGCTCAAGGAATGTCCAACACAAACATGAGAGATGTTATCTATCCTAATATGTCCTCCATCTTCTATCTGCTCCTTCTTGAATCCATGAAGATTCAAGTGTGAGAAAGGAAGAAAATCCTTGCACTCCATGATGTGTTGAAGTGCACCTCTAATGAAATCTCTCCATGAGATCTCCCTCTCAACAATAGTCCTCCAAAACCAATGAGGCCTTGGATTTGTTGAAAGTAGAAGTTTCTCTTTGAGCTGAGAGGAGCTCATTAAGAAAGGGTGATCTAGAAAGGAGAAAGGGTTTCTCACTTCAAGATGTATACTATCTTCCATCAAGTCTTCAAACCCCAACCTCAAGTGTGATATACAATCCAACAATGGCTCATGAGGATGATGGTTTATTTCCTCCTTGAATGTTTCAATTTTTCACAATGCAGTGCAATCATGTTGCTCTAGATTAGCAGTGTGATTTGACTCTTGGTCATGCAAAAGAAAATTTCCACATCTTTCAAAAGGACTTGCTGCAACAATAAATAGTGGAAATCTTTTCATACCTCGATGAGATTTGGGAACTTCTTGTAGGGCTGCAAGAGTTCCTTCCTCCAAAGTGTTGGCTGCCCCAACTGTTGATGCATGTGGCTGCTCCTCCATGAGTGTGACAGCATTAGGACCAAACTCCTCAAGTGGTGGTGAGGGCTCTTCCTCTTCTGTTCTTCTATTGTCGAACTTCTTGATCAGCTCTTGAGAAAAGTTAGCAAGAATAGACACTCTTGCATGGCTCAAATGGCTGAACCACCAAATGTGGGCTTCACCTTCTAGGTGCAGTGCTGAGATCTCAAAAACCTCTTCCTCCACTACAGGATGTAGCAGGAAAAATGCTTCCAACTTCCTTAACCAAGTTCTTGCTGTAGACAACCCATCAAAGGTAAACAACAGAAATCTATTGCCTTTGATTTCTCTTATGTTGCAGGGTCTCTTGTCTTCCTTCAACTGGATGAAATGTGGGAAAGCTAGAGTCTCCTGGAAGGCTCTAGGTTGAGATTTGTACTCAACAAGGTACTTACTTAGAATCAAATGATCCAAGTATCTTCCATGCTCATTGTCTTATTCTTGATGAGAATAGGAAGTGCATGGTCCTTCCTCTTCTATTTCTTCAATCTTCTTGACCTCCTTGGAGAGGTCCTCTCTGGATCTGAAAAATGATGAGAGTAATCTCATCTTCTTCATCACCTTGATCTTCTTGGGCTGAGACTCACAGGCTGAGCCAAGAAAGTTGCTTTGATACCACTGTAATATCCCAAAATGGGATATGCTAGCAAGGCATGAATGGAAAACGCATTTTCCAGTAATGGCTGCTACAGGATTTGAAACCAAGACCTGGATCCATTATATCAATGTATCTAAGTCTGAAATCCAAGAGGTGGCTCAAAAGAAATCCCTCTAGGTGGGTTAAACAGGTCTCTCATACCTAGTTGTCTCCAGAAAGTGCCCGATGAAGGGGCTGCAACAATTCTTGAACAAGAGAAGGAATAAAAACGTTATTTTACAACCATGAACACATGAAGATCTGTATAGACAAAAAATGTATGATATAGCAGAAGATGTATACAATGCATGAGGAATCACTCACTCAATCTAGGCAAGAGAGCCTCAACAGAACATGTACATGAAATATGAAATATACTGCTACACTAAGAATGCTCTAGGCTATGACTGCGCAGTTTATAGGAGGTACTACTGCAGGAACAACATAAATACAAAGATATGACAATGTATGGCTCAAATAAGGTGGGGAGAAAAGCTATAACCCTGGAAAACAATAATACAACAATCCTTGGAAGGATTGGATGAAATATACAAAAAGGAAAAAATGCCAGAGTAGCAGGGCTGAGTAGCAGCTGCAACTCTAGACATGGAAATGAATGGAGAAGACTGAAGATGCTGAATCTGATGTCAAGATCTCCTCCAATGGATCTTCCGAGTAAAAGGTTGATCCTAACATTGAATATCTCACCCTCCAAACAAACACTGCAACCCTCACTGCATATGCTCCATGAAAATAACGCAGTCAATGAGAGGGACTGCATAGTTGGTGATGAACAATGGTTGCCCTGATGCCAAAGATGATGGGAATCAGCTCAAAATCTCCCTCACTGATCCTCCAAAGGAAAGGAGACTCCCTCCTCTGAAAAATAACTGATGGAGTGGTGTTGTGGTACCTCCACTGCAACACCCTGCAACACAAAGTTATCCTACTACAGGAATAACGTTGTGACTGAAGGAGGTGGCTTTGGCCTTGAGCAAAAATGTGGAGAAATGAAGTGAAATCCATCAAGAGGCCTCTCAAGAAGGAGAGGAAATCCTAAACAGGAATCCCTCGTGCTAAGCAGCACTGCAACTCTTCTAAACAACAGGAAAATGCACAAACTCTAAACAAACAATAAAATCAATAATCATAAGCATAAGCATGAGAAACAATGGCTGCCTTGCCCTCCTTTTAAACACATGAGAGCTCCCTCTCCATGGGTCCCACTCTTTAGGGTTTCCTCTATCAAGGAAACTTCCCTCCTCTTTCTCTACGCTGTCCCACAAGATGCTTTCCACCTCATACCTCTGCGCTGTTTGACTTGGTCAAACTTGACCTAGCCTTCTTGCAAATGTCTCCTTTCACACATGAGCGTGTGAAGTCTAGTTCCACCGATGATCCCCTGTCATACTAAGAGGGATTTCATCCATGTTTTTATTATGCATGGGCCTCCTCACCCAATTATTCAACTCCTAAGTGAAAATAGCAAACTTTAATATTCCAATTTATTGTAGGAAAATTTTGGAATATTACATAAAAGTCCTCTTGTTTCCTCCTGCTTTCTTCTTCTAACAACTTTTGTCACTCTTATTCTTCCTTTTGTTTCTATAATGTTTCTTCCTATTGTTTCCTTTATTATTCTTCTTTCTTCCTTCTTAACTCTTCCTTTTTACTCATTTCTTCACTTTGATTTTCTTATTTACTTTTTATTTCCTCCTCTCATTTGCATTCCTTTTCCCTTTTCTTCTTTGCTTCCCTTTTCTTCTTCTCTTCCTCTCACTTCCTTCGAGCTTCTTCAAATTATTTTCTTTTCTTTTATTCCTTAATAAAACCTAGGTTAGTCAAATATGCTTTAAAATTTATGCTCCTCTCCACTTCAGGATCATGAAAAATCTTCCTCTTAGGAGTAACAACACTATCCTGAATATGCACTTCCTTTTGCTCCCCTTCTTGCAAAATATTTTCTATGTGAGCTGTGCTGGAAGGGCCCACCTCATCACCTGACCTCATTTCCCTTAAAGCATTGTACCAATTATTTATTTTAACCTTATCCTTTAGAGAGAAGGAAATATAGGCCTATCCAGAAAAATGAACACATGGCACAATGTTGTTTACATACTCCAATAGGGTCATACCTATGAAAACTTGTTTCAACAAATTTGAGGCCAAATAGTTCTTCAACTTCCACTTTTGTTTCCTTTAGACACTTCAACTCATAATACCCCATGTGAAGGGGTAGGAGAGGCCATGGTTCCTTATTGTTATTCCACAATAACTATGAAATCCTTGAGAAAAGATGGTATGCAATCTCCTACAGGACGACCTTATCAGTGAAATACTTCGTCAAGAGATGTGGTGGCTTCTCAGAACTGAAGACCTTGATATAGGTTCTTTGAGTAGAAGTGAACCAGTTTGCAACTTCCATAACCACTTATTTAGCATGATCTCCCATGCATGGTGCCTATTCTTTGAAAATTATTTGATAGGTAACAACAAATAAGTGCTCACCTACCCTATCATACATTCCTCTTTAACTGTACTATGAGAGTAGCTTGCAATACACATTGACAAGGAAAGGTTGTAGTAGAGTCTAATTCCATTCTAGATTTGGAAATACATTTCTCACGTAGATCCCATAAAGAATATATGAAGACATGAAAAATAATTTTTTCCCACTCTCAACATCCTTATTTCCATTTAATACATTGGTATGTAGTTGATAACTAAGTATATATACCCAATTAAATATCTTCCATTCAATCACAATCAAGTAAAGCATGTAGATGCAACCTTCCCCAAAATACTCAGTGCTCTCTCGTCCATACAACCTGCAACACAAGGCCATAAGGTAGCGATATAAATTCCTCAATGATCTTATCCTATAAATCCCTTCTGATTTTGGTGAAACATGGGTGGTTCTTGCCACCATGATCTCATCACATCCTTGGTATTCAAGTGAGCCCAAACTCCATAATACTATGTGTTAACACTGGAAAATCGTACAGAAGAATATGACATCAATTAATGTCGAGCCCAAGGATTTACAGGACATGAATACATTATGGAATTAAGAAGTATTTAAAATCTCCAAGGTTTTGAGAAATCAGATGAGAACTAGTCATAAATGCTCAAATGCATGCTTTATTCTTCGAGAAGAGCGCCTTCTGTGCGCACTTTAGCCCGATAAGTGCGCATTCCTGGAAGTGGAAAAAAGTCACTTTCTGGGACCACAAGAAAGCAAAGGAAAATTACTCCTTATGTGAAAGCCGCTTAAGGACAGCACCAACGCCTCCTTAGACCTTATGTGAGCCCACAAAAGAATATTTGAGCACACAATGGAATCACACCTCTCCCTTGGGTCACCATCCATCATGTACCAAGGGAGGGAAGGAGGATTTTAAGCTCATCTATATAAACCCACCAAGAGATGAAGAAATGGTGATCACAGTGTTATGTTGGCCAAAGTTTCCCAAGCAACACCAACATTGTGTATGACTCGGAGCTGGAGCTAAAGAGGACTCGATAGTTGGCCACCCAACATCTTAGTCCACCAGAGCAGAGAGAGAGAGTTAGACTGCACTAGAGGTAGAGCTTGGAAGGCAAACATCCTTGCATCGGGACCTAGAGCCATTACCTAGGGGCCCTTTTGCAAGTGGGTAAGATTTCTTTTCATTCCGAACATTTAATAAGAAGAGGCCATCGAGCCGTCGTTTGCATTATTACTGTTTGGAACTCTATATATAGCTTCTTTTGTGTTTTTAGTTTTAGTTTAACCAGAGCATACTTCAACATACTATTTCCATTAAGTTTTATGCTTTTGAGCTCCCCCCACATTCTGCCTGTTACCAATAGTTTAGAGAGTAGACCACACTCTCTAAGCTTGTGCGATTTCGTACATCCGTGCGACTAATCCACTACAACAGGATTGGTGACTCCACTAACGTGTTCCAAGTTTATGTGGTTGTGCCATCTTTTGCAGGAGACCCTTAGTATATGCTAGAGTGGAGCTGACAGTCCTCTGACCCATCTTGCAGTCCCTATACTCACTGAAGTGATAGACTAAAGAAGGAAGCTCCTAATTTTTTACTTGCAGGAATTTTGCGCGTAGTTTGTTCACACAGAGGTGCATTGTGTGCGTTTAGGACTGACCTGCACGCAGGAAGGTGCACCTGTCAAGGGTTTTTGCGTGCAAATTGCAGAGAGATTTTTTTCCCCCTATTTTTTTCTTGTAACTGTGTTGGGCAGCCCCTAATGAATCTACCAACACCTATGTTGATACCCCACAGCTTCTAAGAACTCACTTTTTGCTGCTTTCTGTAGGTATTTAGTTAGTTTCCATTTAAGTTGGTTTTTGCAAAAAGTGTTCACATAGTTTAAGTAGGGGGTGAATTAACCATTGCTGTCCGAACAATTTATGTTTTTGTGAATTCTGGTATGCACACTTAGTTTAACTAGTCCAAGTAAGTGGCTCATGACCACACATGCATAAGCTAGTGTAGATTGTTTAGTTTAAATTCAATTTTTGCATTTAGAAAATTGCGGGACTAGGATTGAATTTCCAATTAGAGCAAGTAATCTCTGCTGTCTTTGCACCATTTGGTGACCCTAGACAAGCATATGAACGCTCTACATTCGTGAATTGCCATCTCCCTTTAGTCACTCACATAGACTAACTAGGAAGATTTGGGAGCGGCCCATTATCCGCAAATGCTTTCCATTTAAGCAAGGAACAACATCACATAGTTTAACTAGGGGAATTTCGTAAAGGATCATTGATATCCATATGCTCAAACTATGAGATTTTTCACCATATGCTCACACAAATTCACCCACTAAGAAAAGAAAGCCACCTAAAAATAACTTAAACCAACTCACTAAATTCTCCCCACAGGGGCCACAAAAGAATTTATAGTCTAAGTTAGGATCAAGGGGGTAGGCATCCAATAAGCCGCCTTGATCATAATTCATTTGAAACATAGAAGTTGTGTATTTAGGGAGCTTAAAATCCACCTATCAGCCCACATAAAATAAAATCCGAGTGCGTCAGAGACCCGATTCAGAGGGGGTTAGGCTTAGGCGTAGTGTGGGTAGGTATAAGTCAGGGCTGCCTGACTTGGCTGATACTCGGTACTGTTAGCTAACTACCAAGAAGCCCAATAATTGAACGCTCACGTGGGATAGTGGTTCTTAGTGGAAAAAAACTAGGGCATCCTTTACCCTATAGGTGATGGTGCAGGCAAGGGCCAGACCCTCTACCCTTACCTTGGTTGATTCTCTTCGGCTGACTGGGGGCCTCGCGAGCTCTTTTGGGACGTTGTGCCAGCAATCGCAAGAAATACTCTCAAGGCCCAGTTACTTTTGAGTGTGTGAGGATGTAATAGGTCTTCTAGGATTTTGAGTATCACACGGAAACAAAAAAAACCATTTTTTTCTTGATTGATCACATAGATTAAGTTAAAGGAAAATTCATTTCATTTTCGCTTTGTTTTATGTATGTGGCCATAAATTTGTTGTGATCATAGACTCGATCCCCTCAAAATTTTTCCAAAACCTAACCTGGTTGACACTCAAAAGGTTCCAACGGAACCTCGTCGATCCAGGCGTCTTTTGGACCTCCCCCCATTACCGGGAGGGGTTCCAGGTCTTTCTCCGTTTGGGCATCAAAGACAGAACACTGCCATAGTAGTTGGTTCCTCCTTTCTTGGAGCAACCTTAGTTGGGAACCCTAATCGGTCCCCCAACACCACACCACACACCACTCCCCCCTCGTCCCCTGCGGGGCAGAGGAGCACATCCCATATGGGAAGCCAGCTGAATTCACAATAGGGTACATCACAGAATAACCCTCATTCTAACTAGAACTTCATGTCTTCACATGTTGCCATGGCGTCAACCTCCCAGTCACCCTTCTTAGCCGCGTTGAATCTACCAGACTTGACCAAGCTCACCAATGACCCCATCACACACGACCCCAATTGGCCTCCCATGCCCATGAAGCTCCTTCGGACATACCAAAGTTTGAAGGCAAGCAAGCAGAAGACCCAAGAAATCATATAATGACCTTTCACCTGTGGTTCTCATCAAATAGCATCATCGAAGATACTATTCGGTTGATGCTATTTCAATGCACTCTTACGGGAGTGGTCGTGAAATGGTACGTGGAGCAACCTCCCACTTCACATGGAACCTTTAGCGCCCTCGCTATCGTGTTCCTCACATAATTTTAGTTGCCCATTCACCATGATTCGGGAATGGAGTTACTGACTCATTTCAGACAATCCCCCTCTACCCATATTTTAGAGCATCTCCATGAATGGAGGCGGCGTTGCATTTTATGCAAAGCAAAACTCGATGACCAAGTCCTCTTAGATTTATTCTTGAAAACACTGACGGCGGAGATTTAAAAGGATGTGGTGGAACATAACCCCACATCTGAAGAGGACACAATCAGTAAATCCCAGTAGCTTGAACTGATCTACACATAGTCAGGATACATATACAATATCCTGCCCAACGGCCCGCGCCTGCAGTCTTATCAAGAATTTCCAGGCGCGTCTAACTCTACAGACGGACTTATTGGGTCAATGACCCAAGGGTACCTAGATGGCAGCAACAGTCAGAATCCTGGTTACACACATGGGTCTACCCAGAACATGTCTCAATATGGATTTCAAAGTCATCACATGCAGCAGCAAAATTTGACTAATAGGGCACCAGCGTATCACCAAGGAGGACCTTATCCTCAGGTTGAGGGGACCCAATATGCAGGAAGAAAGACTGACGAAAGAGCTCCCCCCCAACGACCAGGTGCAAAGATGGGACAACAATATGCTCAGTCCCAAGCACACAACCCATCTACGCAAAACAATGCACAGGTGAAATTTGTGTAGCCATCACAAAACCAACCACACCAGTATGATTAGGAGAACTACCCTCCTAACGTGGTTAATAAAATGGAAAAAAACAAGCCCAAAGGGAACCCTGGATAGGGGGGGCAACAACCGAAAGTGCCCACCGCGATCGCAGGCTGGAGGTAACTCCAACTGGAATCAGAACCAGGAGCCAAGCAATGCCCAAAGGCAAGGAAAAAGGCCACCTCTACGAACAAACCATTCTTGTTCAATATGTGGTGAGTACGGGCACTATACTCACCACTATCTCGAACTCCCTGAGCTTAAAAAGCTTCAGAGTAACCGAGGACAAGGAGGATCTTCCCAAATAACTACGGTAATGCAAGAAACCTTCCCCCATCAAGGAACGGTCAACACTCAACAGCAAAACCCAGATGATTCCAGGAAAAACAACCATGAAATTTACATGGCTGGGGAAGAAATGTTTTTCCAAACTCGGAATCGCAGCTACTACACCCCATCGGACACCAGTACGTTAGGGGCTAGTACAAGCGCACTGACTGCACCTTTAACCATTCCAAAGATTCCTTTGGAACCATTGCAAAAAATGGTAAAAGGGCCTAATAGGCGAGCAGATAATTACTCCAAAGCGGCCCACAATTATAGCATCGTAGACGATTTAGCTCAATCACCCGCTTCTATGTCCGCATTGGAAGTACTACAGTCGTGCCCAAAACAACGGAAAGCCCTAGTTTCCACATTAGGCGCTATCGACCCTGCTGACATGCACATGATGGCTTTTGACTTAGACAAAGCCACCCCTAGGCTTCCTTCAATGGTCGCCTTCCAGATACCAGTATCGGTACAGAATATCACTATTCACCGATGTGTCGTTGACAAGGGTGCATCCACATGCATCATGTCAAAGAATGTATGGCAGAAGTTAGGAGCCCTCGAACTCAAACCTTTCATCATCACACTCAGAGCATACGACGGTCATCCCTCGACCCCCATTGGTCTCTTCCGAAATGTACTGGTCTGCTTAGCCGACAAGACGGTCCACATAGACATCAAAGTCTTGGATGCTCACTTGGATTACAATATACTCCTTGGGCGAAGTTACATGTACGCCATGTCTGCCATAGCATCCTCCATCTTCCACGTCATGATGTTCCCCCACGAGGATCGAATCATTACAGTAGACCAGCTGATGCACAGTGAAAAGTATCCCTTGACCAACACTGATGTAATTCTACCCTATGTAGATACAGCCGCAGATGGTTTTTCACGGTATCAAGAATATGGCCCTGGTCAATTCAAACCCGATGCCACAGGGGCCCCGGTGTGCATGATTTCCACATCAAGCACCGAGGTTAGTCAGGACACAGACTCAAGCAGTAACGACACCGAGGCATCGGCCACCGCTGCCTCCCTAGTCTACGCCGCCTCCCAAACCCCTTTCCTCTACCCACCTCCTGGCTTTGCCTCCTAGTAGGTTTTGGCAACAGTGGTGTTACCCAACATATTGTTGGCATTCCTAGTTTGGTACCTCATTCCTCCTTTAGGAACAATAGCTACCAATGTTACTGCAGTTGGGTTAAATCCCCCCAGTCCCGAGGAGCCCCAACCTACCCAAGCAACGGTCGAAACCGTCCCCACAAGGGAAATGCCCATCGTGAAACCGTTGACCACGACCAAGAAAATCGCCAAGAAAGGAAAGAAAGCGGTGACCCCCACCATGTAAAGGGAGTCATCAGCCTGCACTATATGTGACATCACAGGACACCCTCCCCACATATGTCTGGAGTTGGACAAATTAAAACCACTCCTCGGCTGCGAAGCAGGCATCTTGACACGACGTCCCCATAAAAAGGAACTTGCCACCACAAGCACAGGCAAAGTGCTGCGTACCAATCACGCATGCGCTATCTGCAACACCTATGGGCACTATACCCACCATTGTCCATAAATACCATGGTATAAGGATGCGTTGCATGCGATCGAACGATCCTATCAAGAGGATCCCTCCATCCAGTCTATCAATGATGAGCCGCGTACCATCCTATACTTACAAGTGGAGCACAGATTTGTAGAGTGCCCCCCAGTAATGCCCATTATCTGTTGCACGCTATGCGACGAATGTGGCCACTACCTCGAAGAGTGTGCCGCATTGGAACTCATTCACAAATGGTATCCAATTGAAAGGGTTTAATACATGGGGCTACAGGAAACAAAATTCACATGCCCGTTATGCGCCAACAATCACCTATTGAAGGATTGTCACTACATACCTCACTTTCGGCTAGCCCTTGCTAGCCTCTGCTCAGCCATAGTTCGTCTTTCCTAAGAAGACGATATGGATGTCGAGTCCATCAGTAGCTCGATGAACCAAGCTGAAGAGATGAGCAGACCATAATTTTCTTATCAGCCTAAGAATGGCCTAGCAAGAAACCCTTAGTTACCCCTAAAGGAACTTCACGAAACCAACCAGCATGCACATTATGCAAAGAAACGGACCATATAGTCATCCATTGCCCTGATTTAGTAGCCTTTCGGCGCTGGTTCCCCATCAAACCTCGAGCTGAGCGAGATGGGGCCTTCATGTCAAGGATATCTTGCCCAATATGTAAGGGTAATCATTATGAACGACATTGTACTTATGCCGCGAAATTTGTCCTACTATCGACTAGATCAAAGTCATAGAGAAGAGACAAGATGATCTCGTGGAGTGGCATAAAAATTACAACGTCGGATCAATGCCTCCACCCCCGTAGTGGTGTGTCAAGCCTAATAAGACCACACACCAACCACGTATACCCCAGGCCAAGCCTAGGATAAAGTGTGGCCTATGTGATTTAAACGATCACTTAGTCAACCAATGTAGAGAACTCAAACCCCTTGCAAATAGTCTCTGCATAGTCTCGCCTCTCCCTAAAAAACTTCTCTCTAATCAAGAGAGGATCACACACACTTATTGCCGAATTTTCTCGCACTTTCATCATACGTTTAAGTGTACACATCTCCCCAAGCTGAGAGCAGCTAGAGCGACATTAAGTCAACCACCCACCAAAGAGGGAGGCAAGTCTCAACCTACGGCCCCCGACATCATCAAACTGAAAAAATTGAAATGCATGATGTCATGGAAGTTACATCGGCATAATATTGCTAATGCCCAGTACACAAGCTAACCACAATGGCAAGAAAGGCTTTGCAATCACCTCTGATCTCCCAACACTCAAAAAGTACAAATGAATAGGATTAGGGCCATAATCCCATATTTATCGCCCTTCCCTAGAACTTTGGAAGTCAATAACAGGAGATCAGAAGGTCCATTCCGCAAAACGTAAGTTGCACCATCATTAGTATGCCATGACGAACGAAAGCGATGCCCCACATTCGCTTTCTGGAAAAATATTTTTACAGCGCCGGCAGGTATGCACCCTACCATCTTCCTTTCCAAAATTCGTGTTTTTTAGTAATATTGGATGAAAAGAAGATTCTTTCACTTGAGGTAGTTGTTTTTGCAGGAAGAACCCGCAAACTGTTCATAGCACCATTCACTGAAAGTTCCGGAGCAGGTATCATTCTACCCTCATCATGATAGAGTCCCAGAGAACTTTGCATATCCTGACATCATTTCTCCATTAGAAATAAACCATAGGATCCTCATACCTGACCACGTTTATCATCACCTCACCCTGCATATGATAAATGCCCGTGATGGTCGGTAGAGCCTCCCCTCCATGGCGATCGTCATCCAAAGTAGACCATACATCACCCCACAAGTGACGCCATGGCCATACCATCTTAGTCCGGGAAGCACCTCATGCCCATCCATGTTGATCAGCGGTTGTTATTGATGTCAACCCAAGCAGCACCAGGGGCTAACCCAATATTGCATGGGAATTTTGATCTACAAAATTAATAAATTCTGGGTCAATAATGATTTTTATGGTTTCTACTTGTCGAGATGTTTCCGTTGATACATGGCACACCATGTAATTCGTCACAGTTTGAGAGATATTCATGTTTGAAGTTTGTACCCCCAGTTAGTGGGCTAAAACCCCATGGGGTTGGGGCATGGGTCATTGAAAAGTCATAATTAATATTTTTTAAGCTCCTAAAATCCATCCCACGTTCACTTGTTGAAGCCCCTCTCAACTTTAGCATTCATATAAATTGTGATCTTCATTTCCTCCTTATGTAAGGGATTGGGCCATCTGAAACAGGTCATTGTGGAATTTTCGCTCTAATTTTTTTTCTACAAAGGCTCAAAATCTGAAATTTTTATGAGGAAAAGCTGAAATCCTAAGGAAGCTGCAGTAAAAATTTCAGATCAAGTTGCACAATATTTTTGGATATATGATCTGTGGAAGTAAGGGTTTTTGCAGGCTCCTGAAATTCATCTCAAAGAAGTGACCTTGGTAAAATCGTCATAACTCTCTCTCTAAGTATCAGATTGGAATTCCGTAAAAAGTGGAAAATAGTGCACAATCTATGGTTTTTTATCTATCAATTTTAGAGGCAAACGAAGAAACAGTGACACGTGGCATGCCGTACAAGTGAGCTCTGCTGAAACAATCCATAATTAGGGCAGTGTGAGAAATTGGGTATAACTCCCTCTTGAAGAATCCAAATTGGGTCATACCTGTGGCATTGGAAAGAAGACTCAGAGGACTACTACAGGACCGAAGATAAGATATTGAATATCTGAAATAACAAATATACACCAGATTCAATATCGAGCTCCTAGAAGGCAAAAAAAAATGCTAGATCATGTGTTGTCAAGGGTTGCAAAGGACCAAAATTTCTATGGCAGAAAAGCAAAGAAAGGTGCAGTAGAGGGTAGCATGACAAGAGAAGCATCCAAGGTGCATAACAACAGAAAGAAGTTCATCATATGAAGTCTTCAAGTGGGCAGCACTGCATACAATCATTGTAAAGGCATAATTGTAAATACATTATTGTACAAATTGTATTAGTATATATCTGCCAAGGGTTGAAGAGGCAGCGTTGGGAGGTCTAGGATCATCATTAGGTGTTTGTGTCAAAGTTGGGGTTATGGTCTAGTATATCTTCTTCTTCTACATCATTCTATATCATTGTAAAGTGGACCATTTTCCCTGGTATGGGAGTCCATTCATTTTTTATTCTTCTATAGGGTGGTAGGGTGGTGCTAGGGTGAGTTGCAGCTCATTGGGTGTTGGGGCATCCGTTCAGTGACTACTGAAGAATCTCGGGTGTTGGAGCATCCATCCAGTGGGAGTTGGAGAATGCTTTTCTAGATTCTAGGAAGTTGGAGCTTTATTTTCAATTGGAGTTGAAAAGAATTATTAGAAAAGCATTAGGTGGTTTTTGTCCCGGAGTGGGTTTCCACCTTAAAAACTGTGTGCATTTGTGTTCCTCTTGTTTGCTACTATCATTGTACAAACACTGATAATAATTGAAGATTAAATGATGCTCTAATTGAAAGAAATACTGATTCACCCCCCCTCTCAGTATTTCCAACAATTGGGATCAGAGCTTGGTTCCTTCAATAGCAGTTTAACAGCTGGAAGGAGGTCATGGAGTATACCAAGAATGGTGTACCTCTATTCAATGAAAATAATTATGCACTTTGTAAAGGAAGAATGGATGTCTATCTCTTGGCGCAAGGTTACGAAGTATGGGACACTGTTCAAAATGGATTTACATCAACTGCGGATGAACAAGGTAAGAAGAATTTGGTAAATGATGCAAAAGCAAAGAATATTATTATCAGTGGAATTATTGAATCTACTTATCATAAGGTGTTGGGTTGTAAAACCACCAAAAATGTATGGGACAAGCTTGAGAATATATATGCAGGTGACTCAAATGTCAAAGAAGCAAAGCTTCAAATCTATAGAGAAAAATTTGAGCAACTCAGAATGAAAGAAGATTTCAACATTGCTGCATATTTTCAATACGTTGATGAAATAACCAATACTCTGGAAGGATTGGGAGAGGCAGTTGATGAGAATATTATTATACAAAATATTCTTAGAACGTTACCAGGGAGATTCAACCCAAAGGTATCGGTCTTAGAATACAGTGCAAATCTGGACAAACTCAACAAAGAGGAATTACATGGATTTCTCATAGCATATGAAATGAGACTTGATGAAGAAGAGGGTACTTAGCATCTAGAAACTGCGTTCGTTGCATCTAAGAAAACCAATAAGGATAAACAACCTTCAATTGAAAAGACATGCACCTGCAAGTGTGAAGAAAAGGGAGATGATGAAGAAGGTCATTCAGATGAAGAATATGCTTACTTCACGAGAAAACTACAAATTGGTAAGGGACAATTCAAAGGTAAACTTCCATTAATATGTTTCAGCTATAATGAGGTTGGGCATTTTGCAGAAAAATGTCCAAACAAAAGTAATGGCAACTCAAAAATAAAGAAAGGCTTTAAGAAATTCAACAAGCAAGGATCCAAAAGGAACTTTCTCTCTAAATAAGATAGCTCATCATCCGATGAACACAATGATAGTGAAGAAGAAGCCAATGAGAGAGTATTTTTTATGGCCAAGCACAATAAACCCAAGCACAATAAGCAAGAGGTATCAAACAATGAAGAAGAAGGATGGACCATAGACAAATTTTATGAGGAAGCAATCAAGCTTATAAAAGATCTCAAGGCAGAGAAGATCCGTTCCAAAACTCTTGAAGAACAAGTTCAAGGTCTCAAAATTGAAGTTGAAGAACACAAATGCATTAAAGAGTCACTTCAAAGGAAGTTGGAAGAAAGCAACCAAGAAAGGGAAGAATTAGAAGCCGAATTAGTCTCGTTGCGTGAGGAAGTGAAGAAAGGAAAAACTATCCAAAACTATGCCAACAGCTCAAGGGCATTGGAAGAACTCATCAACAATCAACAATATTACAAAGACAAAACTGGCATCGGTTACAAAGAAGAAGAAGCAGGACCTTCTACAACAAAATACAATGAACCTATGAGATGTAACATGCATGTAGACTTCATTGGACAAGATTCGCAAGAACAACCTGGGAAGACAATTCCTCGATGAAAATTTCCATCCAGGTACCAACATATTTTTTATGGCTACTGTTATTCATGTGGAAAATTTGGTCATAAAGCTGTAGAATGTCACACGTACCCTAGGAACAAATACAATTCCAGGAGATTTGTCAAATATGAACCTCCCAGGGCTCAGCGAAATATCAATAGATTTGAACATTTAAGAAATAATATTGAATGTTACAAATATCGAAACTTTGGACACATAGCCAAAGACAGTAGGCTTGAAAATCCTCCAGAAGAATCTTCGAAGCCATAGAATGAACGGACATGGAAGAAGAAGAAGAATGATAATTGTGCTCTCGCTCTCAAGGCTCAAAAGAACAAAGATGTGTGGTATGTTGATAGTAGTTGCTCAACGCATATGAATGGAGATAGAAATAAATTTGTATCTCTGAAAGAGAAGAAGGATGGAACCGTGTCCTTTGGAAATGATGGATCTAGAAATGTTATAGGATCAGGTACTGTCACTCTCGGAAGCAAAGATGTTCTAGCCAAGAATGTTCTATTGGTTGAAAACATGAATCAAAATCTGCTCAGTGTTGGACAAATGTATGATCAAGGACACATAATACTATTCAACTCCACGAAATGTGAAATCAAGAAAGGCGTGTATGGTGAAATTGTGGCTACAACAAGTCGAGCTCCAAATGACATATATGTTCTGGATGAGGCAACTAAAGCATTTCTAATAGCTAAAGAGGATGATACAATAATTGGTAGCAATGATGATCGACTAAGTAAGAATTTTGCTACAAAGGTGCAAAGTGATTTAGAGATGTCTTTACTTGGTTGCAAATTGAGCATTGACGACTCATCTAAGAATGTGGATCAAAGGTTGTACAAATCTATGATTAGTAGTCTTCTATATGTAACCGCCTCCTGACCAAATGTTATGCAAGCAGTTGGACAAGTAGCAAGATTCTAAGCAGCACCAAAAGAATCACATATTAAATATTCGCCAGCATTGGAATATCTTCGTCAAAAGCTTGGGATTCTCCCAAGTTCTCATTAGATTTTCCTTTTTCAAGAATATAAAGCGGGAGTGGAAGTGTGTACAGGTCTGCAAGACGATTGTGTGTCAGCGGGAGTGGAAGTGTGTACAGGTCCGCAGGATGGTTGTGTTTCAGGGGGAGTTACCCTTTTCCATTGATGTCAAAGGGGGAGGGAATGTTGTAGGAAGAGGTTTCATGATCGCAGGGGGAGTACTTGTGTTGCCATCAATGCCAAAGGGGGAGATTGTTGATCAGCGGTTGTTATTGATGTCAACCCAAGCAGCACCAGGGGCTAACCCAATATTGCATGGGAATTTTGACCTACCAAATTAATATATTCTGGGTCAATAATGATTTTGATGGTTTCTACTTGTCGAGATGTTTATGTTGATATATGGCACACCATGTAATTCTTCATGGTTTGAGAGATATTCATGTTTGAAGTTTGTACCCCCAGTTAGTGAGCTAAAACCCCATGGGGTTGGGGCATGGGTCATTAAAAAGTCATAATTAATATTTTTTAAGCTCCTAATATCCCTCCCACGTTCACTTGTTGAAGCCCCTCTCAACTTAAGAATTCATATAAATTGTGATCTTCATTTCCTCCTTATGCAAGGGATTCGGCCATCTGAAACAGGTCATCGTGGCATTTTCGCTCTAACTTTTTTTCTACGAAGGCTCAGAAGCTGAAATTTTTATGAGGCGAAGCCAAAATCCTGAGGAAGTTGCAGTAAAAATTTTAGATCAAGTTGTGTAAATTTTTTGGATATATGATCTGTGGAAGTAAGGGTTTTTGCAGGCTCCTGAAATTCATCTCAAAGAAGTGACCTTGGTAAAATCGTCATAACTCTCTCTCTGAGTATCGGATTGGAATTTTGTAAAATGTGGCAGATAGCACACAGTCTGTAGTTTTTTCTCTATCAATTTCAGAGGCAAATGAAGAAACAGTGACATGTGGCACACCGTACAAGTGTGCTCTGCTGAAACAGTCCATAATTAGGGCAGTGTGAGAAATTGGGTATAAATCTCTCTTGAATAATAAAAATTGGGTCAGACCTATGGCATTGGAAAGATGACTTAGAGGACTACTACAAGACTAAAAATCAGATATTGAAGATCTGAAATAAAAAAGATACACTAGATTCAATATCGAGCTCCTAGAAGGCAAAAAAAAAGCTAGATCATGTGTTGTCAAGGGTTGCAAAGGACCAGACTTTCTACGGCAGAAAAGAAAAGCAAGGTGCAGCAAAGGGTAGCATGACAAGAGCAGCATCCAAGGTGCATAACAACAGCAAGAAGTTCATCATATGAAGTCTTCAAGTGGGCAGCACTGCATACAATCATTATAAAGGTATCATTGTAAATACATTATTGTACAAATTGTATTAGTATCTATCTGCCAAGGGTTGAAGAGGCAGCGTTGGGAGGTCTAGGATCATCATTAGGTGTTTGTGTCAAATTTGGGTTTATGGTCTAGTATATCTTCTTCTTCTACATCATTCTATATCATTGTAAAGTGGACCATTTTCCCTGGTACGGGAGTCCATTCGTTTTTTATTCTTATATAGGGTGGTAGGGTGCAGCTAGGGTGAGTTGTAGCTCATTGGGTGTTGGGGCATCTGTTCAGTGACTACTGAAGAATCTCGGGCATTGGAGTGTCCATCCAGTGGGAGCTGGAGAAGAATGGTTTTCTAGATTCTAGGAAGTTGGAGCTTTATTTTCAATTGGAGTTGAAAAGAATTATTAGAAAAGCATTAGGTGGTTTTTGTCCCAGAGTGGGTTTCCACCTTAAAAACTGTGTGCATTTGTGTTCCTCTTGTTTGCTGCTATCATTGTAAAAACACTGATAATAATTGAAGATTAACTAATGCTCTAATTGAAACAAATAATGATTCACCCCCCCCTCTCAGTATTTCCAACAATCCATATATCATGCATAAGGTCAAGTTCACCATTCAAACTCAACCCCCTTCCTAGACGATCAGGTTGTACAAGCAGATTGAAAACACACCTCTGCGCACCGCATTTGGCCTACCATACCTCCATCAGCATAATCCCATCTGCGACATCTTCTGCTTCATCAATCTCGCACATGAGACCAACCAATGGGACCCCTACCCCCCCCAGCAAAACACCGTCCTCACACCTGCAGTGAGCGACCCTCTTCCATGTTTTGGGGTACTCGTCTTTGTGTTTTGTACAAACCAAACCCCATTATTTTATTCTTTTGGTAAGTGTACAAAGACCGCAAACAATGCCCTTTGCCACTTCACCCTCATATTTCACCTTTTCTCCCATGGCAGTAGTCCCTCATTCCCCTTGGTCGAAGTAGTTCACCCCCATGCACACATCATCATGAAATTCATAGCTGGTCCACACCTGCCCTGGAGGTCCTACCAACTCCAGGGATTTTCCCTTCAGAAATAACTATGACTGCCGCCAAGCTGCTCAAGTATACTTCGACCTCGGGCCATTGAATTCCCATCACCCTTTTTCAATCACCTCTCACCAACATGCCTATGTTAAACTCATCACATCTCGGTCCCCGAACCCTCAAAGTCGGCGACCCATGGTTCGGTTAAGGCTTCCTTTTTGTCGACCTCAACACCTCTTTTCCAAAAAGGAAGCGGTACCTTGGATGACCCCTCCCTATAAAAAGGGGTATCCTCGGGTGGCACTGTGGGAGACATCATTGTCCACAGATGTCATCGATCCTCCTGACATTCGACCACAACAAAAGCTTTCATGTTATGATGGTATCGTACCTTACAATCATTTCACTTTGATAAGATTCGTCGAAGACCCGTGCCTCCATAAGCATCTTTGACAAAAATGCTTACATGGGAAGGTCCTAGCTAGTACATATGTGTACATGGCACAGTGATATGCCATACCAAGATTACGCATATGGGTACCACATTACACCTATCATCAAAGAAAAAAGTGCCCCTGAGGGCGTCAGCAGTCGTCATCAACAACCACCAGCATCACTACCACAGTAGTGGCACAAACAACACATGTATCTGTCAATTTTGTTTAACTAGCCATAACATCACGAGCATGGGACATGCCCGCCTCGTTGAAATTTTGTAAATATGTTGTATATTTTGTCTACTTGTAGGGGGTCCCTTAGGCCATGGTTATATCGGAAACGGTGTAAGGTGTTGTCAATTTTGTTATCACTATTAAAATTTTCTAAACTTGGTGAGTTTATACTTGCTCCTAAGTCATTGTATTAGATAGGGTTTAAGTCATTTTTATGTTTTATAGGGTCTAAGCCATAGGTTACAAGTCTCATTTCATCACCAAATAAAGTTAAAAAACCTTGCTTTACTCTTTAGAAGTCTCATACCACATTTTGAAAAGCATGTTTTAAGTCTTTTTTTTTTTAAATAAATTTTTTTTGAATAAGCCATGAAACCATGTTTTTGTAGCGCAGACAATGTAAAAAACTGCTTTTGCGCTACGAAAACGCTGGTCATTTCGTAGCGCAAAACTCTGAATTTGCATTGAGCGTGCTACGAAATTGTGGATTCATAGCAAGTCATGCAAGTCATCAAATCACTCAAATTTCATTAATTATTCATCATTAGGTGTCAACTAGGAGTCATTTCTCATGCATGCAACCATTCAAAACCATCATTACATTCGTTGGAGGTCATTTATGTTAGTTATTTTCAAAATTAAAAAGGGGCTGGTCTTTTGTTTTATTGTCTCATGTAAAGAAGTAATACACACATGCCCTTTCGAATGGTATGCTCATGGTAATCTCTTACCAAAACTTCTCTCATCTATCAAGCGAGGCTGATTACTATGTTCAAGCGAGGCTGATAAATCACAGTTTCAGGAAACTAACAGGAGGTTAAAGAGGCACATTGAGGATCTTGAAATCCAATTAGAAAACTCTGAAGAAAGTCAGCCACAACAGAAGTGAGACAGTAAGTGAAAAATCCCTAATATAATTTTGTTTTGGGAAATTCATCACTTTTGGAAACCATGGCAAAGTTGAATTGTATTGATTTCAAGGTCCATTAGCATCAAAGTCATCATTTAAGACTGTATATATTCTCAAGGTTTAAATATGATGAAGAAACTGTGTAATATGGAGATACATAGCAGTTTCGTAGCGTGCTACGAAACTGCTGTAGATGACATACACAGCAGTTTCATAGTGTGCTACGAAACTGCTGTAGGTGTAGTTTTAAACATTTTGATAAGGTTCCAAGAGGTAAACACCAGGTTTTTGAAGTTTTGATGCTGTTAGAAAATGAAAATCGGTCAGAAATGAAGTTCTAGCTATTAAAGCAAAGGAAATTAGATATTGAGAGATATTTTACAAAGGCATAGCTACTGTGCTACGAAAACAACTGATATTTTCGTTGCGTAGACACATCAGATCTCTTCACACTCTTCCAGGAACTTAATTTTGATCAGGTGGAAGGATATGTTTCTATGGAAGTAATAACACATATCACTTGTCTAAAGAGGGCCATTTTGTCAGAAAAAGGATTCAAGGAGCATAAATTAAGGTTACAGCTATATTGCAAGAAACATGTTCCTAGTTTTCAGGACAGATAAGGGATAAGATAACAGAATATGACAACAAGGTTATGGGCATCATCAAAGTCGAAGACATGGATTTTCAGCTATCAGTGGAAGCATTAAATGTTTTATGGAAATTATTGGTGGACATGACACATATGAAAATGATCTATCCATGTTCATAATGTTCAAAAAGATGCAAGGGCTTAATGATGAGCTGGAGAAGACATGTTACTATTTTTTTTTTTTTTTTAAATATTAGTTGTTATGAAGTGTTAACATCTCCAAGGCACTAATTTTGAATAAATTTTCAAAAAATGAGCCTGCATAGCAGTTTCGTAGCATGCTACGAAACTGCTGAAGTAGCCTTTCACCATGAAGAGAAAAATTCGGTTTTCTGGCTTTAGTGGTAAATTTTAAAAGTGGTTTTCGGGCAATTGAAAATGAATTTTTGAAAAATGAAAGAGGTTTTTCTTCCTAACATACTTAAATACAAAAAAATCTCTCAGTTTCTTCAAATTCATTATGAAGTGGGAGATACAAGGCTTTCTTTGAAGCCCTATTTTCAGAAAAAACAAAGTTTTCCTGTTTTACACATGTTTTTCAAGGACAATTTCTTGACAACAGGAGAAGTATTTCAAAAAAACCAAGAGAGGTTTTTATTATAGAAAACATGGAATACAAAAAATTCCTTCAGTCTCTCAAAATACATAATGGATGAGAAGATAAAGACTCTGTCCCAAGACCTAATTTTCAGGGAAGAAACAAGAATAATTTGCTGAAGTAGTCTTTTCATCATTTTTCATAACAAATTTTGAAGGAATCTTTGTGAGTTTGGTTTTGAAAATTATTGTGGGAGTGTTTAAAGTAAATATAAAGGCTATCATGAAAGAAAAGGATTGAAATATGTTGAATAAAGGAGTTAAAACATTGCGCTACGAAAAGCGCTACGAAACTGTGCTACTTTCGTAGTGCAAATCTGTTTTCACTATTTTGAGAAGTTCAAAGTAGATTTTGCACAGATGGAATGAAGGGATAACTTGGGACACATTTCAATCATGTTCCTAACATCAATTAGCCTCTAATTAATCAGTTAGAAGTGGTTAGAACATCTCAAGAAACCAAAAGGATCCTAAGCCTAAAAACAGGGAAACATGTTCCCTAATTTCTAGGGCAGTTTTATCATCAGCAGCATGGTGACTTTAAGTGAATGGTCAGCATAAAAATTCGACCATGTGTTGAATACACTTGGAAAATGATGTAATTTAATTTCTAGATAAGGTTTTTTTAGTCATAAGAAGGAGTTTTACTCCTAATTGTATTAGGACTCTAGAACAGACAGTTAAATGTCACATATAATTAATAGTCAGTTTTAGAGTAAATAGGTGTCAATCTAAGATAGAATTTGAATTACTCTGAAGATGGATCATAGAATCCAATGTTGTAATGACTCTATAAGAGAGATGAGGTCAAATTCCTCAAGGTTGGAAATTTTCATTAACAAGCATACTGTTTCGTCGTAGCAGAAACTGTGTTTTTATATTAATACAGAGATATTGGTTTCATCACTCAGGATTTAGAAAGGGTTATTGATGTTTGATATTCTCATGGTTTTCCTTTTTCAATTACTTACAGTGGCATGAATGTATATTATTTAGAATTCTCTGAAGGGGCTCTAAATTCCTTCATATGTTCATGAACTGTGTTTATTTTCTGTCTAATTGTTCTGTTGATGCATCTAAACCCTGAAATGCCCTGACTTCCATATGAAGCGGATACTCATGTTTTGTGAAAACACACTTGACTCCATAAGCCCAACAGATGTTTGTTGATTAGCAGTACAACCAATTATCCATTTTTATCCATTTTACTCATAGAGTTAGCCATCTAATCCTTATTTTAAAATCATAAAACTATTGAGAGAGCCGTCTCAGGTTGAGGAGGCTAAGCCTCAACTAAAATTCTGGTTTGAAATAGTTACTCAGAGTCTTCTTGATCAGCAGCCTATCAGGGTCTGATTTTGAGATAAAAAATTCCAAAATACAGGCAGACCTCTCTCTCTCTCTCTCTGCGTATGATACAGAAAATAAACTATAATGTATTTCGGCTATACAGTTCTTCCTAGACCTCACACATTAGGGGGAAACTGTTAATACTAGAAAATCATACAGTAGAAGACGACATCAATTAATGTCGAGCCCAAGGATTTATAGGACAAGAATACATTATGGAATCAATAAGTATTTAAAATCTCTAAGGTTTTGAGAAATCAGATGAGAACTAGTCATAAATGCTCAAATGCGCACTTTATCCTTCGAGAAGAGTGCCTTCTGCGCGCACTTTAGCTGATAAGCGCGCATTCCTGGAAGTGGAAAAAAGTCACTTTCCGGGACCACAAGCAAGCAAAGGATAGTTACTCCTTATGTGAAAGTCGCCTAAGGACAGCACCAGCGCCTCCTTAGACATTATGTGAGCCCACAAAAGAATATTTGAGCACACAATGGAATCACACCTCTCCCTTGGGTCACCATCCATCATGTACCAAGGGAGGGAAGGAGGATTTGAAGCTCACCTATATAAACCCACCAAGAGATGAAGAAATGGTGATCACAGTGTTATTCTAGCCAAAGTTGCCTAAGCAACACCAGCATTGTGTGTGACCCGGAGCTGGAGCTAAAGAGGACTCGATAGTTGGCCACCCAACATCTTAGTCCACCATAGCAGAGGGAGAGAGTTAGACTGAACCAGAGGCAGAGCTTGGAAGGAAACAATCCTTGCATCAGGACCTAGAGCCATTTCCTAGGGGCCCTTTGGCAAGTGGGTAATATTTCTTTTCATTCCGAACATTTAATAAGAAGAGGTCATCGAGCTGTCGTTTGCATTATTACTGTTTGGAACTCTCTATATAGCTTCTTTTGTGTTTTTAGTTTTAGTTTAACCAGAGCATACTTCAACATACTATTTCCATTAAGTTTTATGCTTTTGAGATCCCCCCACATTTTTCTTGTTACCAATAGTTTAGAGAGTAGACCACATTCTCTAAGCTTGTGAGATTTCGTACACCCGTGCAACTAATCCACTACAAAAATATGTATTGAGAAAAAATTATAGTCTCAACAGTTTGCAGTATGTATGAAGATCACGTGGTTGGTATGTTGCAATATTTTGTCTACATACGCCACTCATGATCATGTTATTGGTGTCTATACCTTGCAAGATCCATCCAAGTGCGTTTGCACATGGGAGCACGGGATACATTCAAACAACTTTATGGAACTTGGATCTCTTAACCCTGATGCATATTTCCCTGTCTTCAAGACTCTCTGGGAACTCCTTTTTAATGAAAACATATTTTATGGTTATCCATGGTAAAGGAGAGGCCTTATACACCAAACATCTACCATGATAAGCATTCTTGGTCTTGAACTTTCCCAAGCACATTCTATAGTACTTTATGTGACTTCCTTCACTGGTACTTGTCTTGTGACCAGAGGCATGGTATATGTGGAAGATGAGAGATTGATAATCTCTTTATTGGAAGCACCTAGAAATGGAGAAATTATCATGGAAACACAAAGTTATTCTACAGATGATCTCCTCGTCTATCAAGATATGAAACAGAACAAAAAACTACTAGGAGAAGGAATTGCCCAAGGAATAAACACAAGGGGCAACCTCAAGGCTAGAGTAACCTAATTGGTCACTAGAAGTGCGCATTGTGAAATGGTTGAGGAGAAAGATTGTGTAGGATTGATTAGCAAAGGAAAAGATGAAGACTAGGGCTTGTGACCGCACAATGTGCAGTTGCTAAGAGAGAGAGGATAACTGACTACGTATTTTGTAGTTATAGTGGGAAAGGGTTGAAAAATTGTTGATTGGAACTGCACAGTGCATAGTAGAGGCTAGGGTTTGCGCAGTACGTAGTCACATATGGCAGAGGAAGGCTCTCAAGTGACTGAGATTGCGCAATGCATAGTTGGAGAAAGAGAGGCCTTGATTTGTGTGTGTCATATTAGCAAGGGCTGAGGCCTGAGCAATGCACAGTTGCAGTGATGGAGAGGAACATCGAATAAAAATTCATCTAAGTAAGGATCAACAAGAAGCAATAAGGATTGCAAAAAGATAGAATGTATTAGTAGACTGATTTGCAATGATAACATGAATGTGAAAGGATTTAGAATGTGAAATGACACTAGGAAAGAAGCATGCAAGAGAGGATTGACACATGAAATAGCTAAATATGGTATGAATGACACTTTTCATGTAAAAGAAAGGTAAAATGACACTTAAAAATGAAAAATTGACAAAAGCGAAAGTAAAATCAACAAAAAGCAAAAGTTACGAAACTTACCCAAAATAGCGACACACATGCATGCAATGTTGGGTGTGTGTTATATTCTTTCCATGACTAGTCGCACGCACAGGGGGGGGGCGACAACGCCCTAATTGCGTTACGTGGATGCAACAGGGGGGGTCATAGGGGGGTGGTAGTCCCCCTGTTGGGGGGTTTATAGGGGGGTCCGAGGCAGCGCCCTGAGAAATTTTTTTTGGACCCTATATTAGGTGGGCAGACCTACCTATGGTTTTGTGCATGGATTTTTCACATGGTTTTGGGCATGATGGTTTTTTTTCCATGGTATTTTATAGATACGGTTTATGGAAATATGGTTATGTTCTAATCCAGAGTTAATGGATTAGGGTTTATGAATTCTTCAACATGTATATATATGTATTGTAACATTGAAAGGAATATAATGAAAAATCAAGCTGGTAGTCTCGGTTTTGGGATCCAACGGAAAGTATTGTGTATATTTTTGTTATGTTTTATGTTCTCGCCATTATTTATTTTTTGTTTTATGAATTTGTTTGTAGGTAATTTCTATACAGGGTTAAAACCTACATTTGGTATCAGAGTTCTTTCATCTTCAAGGGGATGCCTTTGCTGTTGAGGGGTTTTGGTCGAGCCTGTGGTAGACCCTGTTCAATGGGAGATATGTGGGATTGATTCTTCGGTGAAAGAAGATGGCGAGAAATGGAAAGATAGAGATCAAGAAATTTAATCGTCATATTTTTGAGTTGTGGAAGCTCAAGATGGAGGATCTGCTGGTGATAAAGATTAGTGGATTGTGGTAGATCCGGGTACTAAACCAATGACAATGTCAGATGAAAATCGGGCGAAGTTGGATAAAAAATCAAAGAGCACAATATGGTTGTGTATCTTAGATTCAATATTTTTGAATGTATCTAGGGAATCTACGAATAAGGGTTTGTGGGACAATTTAGGGACTTTGTAACATTCTAAGTCTCTGGTGAATAAATCATTCCTACGGAACAAATTGTATAACCTAAGGATGAAGGATGGAGAATCGGCGAAAAAGTATCTAAACACATTTAATACTGTGGTAAGCCAGTTTTTATCTGTTGATATTAACATTTCAAGTGAAGACAAGTGCATCAATTTATTGTGTTCTCTACCAGATTCGCAGGATAGTCTGGTTGTTGCAATAGGTAGCAATACAACTATCTTGAAATTTGATGAAATTTTGTCATCCTTGTTGTTGGAGGAAATGAGATGGAAAAATATGGAGGGCCGGAATGGAGATGCCTTTTTTTATGAGGATGGTCCCATAATAGAAACAAAAACAAGTCATTGAGTGGGAGAGCTAAATATAGAGGGAGATCAAATCTCCAGGAAAACCTGTAAAGGTGTGCTGGAAACACGAAAAGGAAGGGCACTTCAAAAATGACTGTAGATATAAATGTCCCAAGAAAGGAAAGGGATCTGATGATGTTACTTCTGCAGAGGTGAAAAGCACCTCAGATGAAGGTGGAGATGTTTACTTGGCTTATTCTTCAAGTACACATGTAGATCATAATGCATGGTTGATTAACTCAGGTGCATCCTTTCACTTCACTCCCCATATGGAGTGGTTCTACGAATATGAGAAATATGATGGTGGTGATGTCCTCCTAGGGGATGATAGGAAGGCCAAAATCGTCGAACACAGAAAATTCAAGCTGAAGTTGCAAGGTGGAATGATTATAACACTTCATGGTGTTTTTCATATTCCCGCATGGGCCATAAATTTGATTTTTGTAAGCAATATGGATGATGCATGTGTAAAAACAATGTTTGAGAAGGATACCTACAAGATGGTTTAGGTAGAACTAGTATTGATGTGGGGAGTTTAGATTCGAACTCTGTACAAGCTTCTGGGTAGCACTATAATTGATGGGTGCAACACTTCTGTGGTTCTTGAAAGTGGAGCTGAAAACCTTGTGGTCTCTGGAGAAAAGACCATGTTGTGGAATCAAAGGCTTGGAAATATTGGTTCATGCCACCATGATCTCATCACATCCTTGGTATTCAAGTGAACCCAAACACCATAATACTATGTATTGAGAAAAAATTATAGTCTCAACAATTTTCAGTATGTATGAAGATCACGTGGTTGGTATTTTTCAATATTTTGTCTACTTACACCACTCATGATCATGTTATTGGCGTTTATACCTTGCAAGATCCATCAAATTGCGTTTGCACATGGGAGCACCATATACATGCAAAAAACTTTAAGGAACTTTGATCTCTTAACCCTGATGCATATTTCCCCATCCTCAAGATTATTTGGGAACTCCTTCTTAATGAAAACATATTTTATGGTTATCCATAGTAAAGGAGTGGCCTTATGCACCAAACATCTACCATGATAGACGTTCTTTCTCTTGAAATTTCCCAAGCACATTCTATATTACTTTATGTGACTTCCTTAATTGGTACTTTTCTTGTGACTAGAGGCATGGTATATGTGGAAGATGAGAGGTTGATAATCTCTTTATTGGAAACACCTAGAAATGGAGAAATTCTCATGGAAACACAAATTTAGTCTGCAGATAATCTCCTCGTCTATCAAGCTATGAAAAAAAAAAAACAACTACTGGGAGAAGGAATTGCGCAAGGAATAAACACAAGGGGAAACCTCAAGGCTAGAGTGGCCTAATTGGTCACTAGAAGTGCGCATTGTGAAATGGTTGAGGAGAGAAACTGTGTAGGCTTGATTAGCAGAGGAAATGATGAATACTAGGGCTTGTGACTGCACAATACGTAGTTGCTCAGAGAGAGAGGTTAACTGACTACGTAGTTTGTAGTCACAGGAGGAAAGGGTTGAAAAATTGCTGACTGGAACTACACAGTGCATAGTAGAGGCTAGGGTTTGCACAGTTCGTAGTCACATATGGTAGAGGAAGGCTCTCAAGTGACTGAGATTACGCAATGCGTATTTGGAGAAAGAGAGGCCTTGATAAGTGTGCATGTCATATTAGCAAGGGACAAGGCCTGAGCAATGCACATTTGCAGTGATAGAGAGCAACATCGAGTCAAAATTCATCTAAGTATGGATCAACAACAAACAATGAGGATTGAAAAAAGATAGAATGTATAAATCGACTGATTTGCAATGATAACATGAATGTGAAAGGATTTAGAATGTGAAACGACATTAGGAAAGAAGCATGAAAGAGAGGATTGACACATAAAATAGCTAAATATAGTTTGAATGACACTTTTCATGTAAAAGAAAGGTAAAATGACACTTACGAAAGAAAAATCGACAAAAGCGAAAGTAAAAGCAACAAAAAGAAAAAGTTACGAAACTTACCCAAAATAGCGACGCACATGCATGCAATGTTGGATGTGTGTTATATTCTTTCCATGACTAGTCACACGTGCGGGGGGTGGTGGGGGGGCGACAACGTCCCCTATTTGTTACGCTTGACGCAGCATGGGGGTCAGAGGGGGGGCGACAACCCCCGCTATTAGGGGTTTTATAGGGGGGCGGTAGCCCCCCTACACGGGGTCCGATGTAGTGCCCCGAGAATTTTTTTTTTGAACCCTATATTATGTGGGCAGACCTACCTATGGTTTTTTGCATGGGCTTTGCACATGGTTTTGGGCATGATGGTTTTCTGTCCATGGTATTTTGTAGATTCGGTTAAGGGAACTATGGTTATGTTCTAATCTAGGGTTAATGGATTGGGGTTTATGAATTATTGGACATGTATATATATGTATTATAACATTGGAAGTAATATAATGAAAAATCACGCTGGTAGTCCCAGTTTTGGGATCCAGTGTAAAATATTGTGTATATTTGTTTTATGTTTTATGTTCTTGCCATTGTTTATTTTTTGTTTTAAGAATTCGTTTGTAGGTAATTTATGTACAGGGTTAAAACCTACATTTGTTATCAGAGTTCTTTTGGCTTCAAGGGGACGCATTTGCTGCTGAGGGGTTTTGGTCGGGCCTGTGGTAGACCATGTTCAATGGGGGATCTGTGGGATTGTTTCTTCGGTGAAATAAGATGGCGAGAAATGGAAATACAGAGATCAAGAATTTTAATGGTCATATTTTTGAGTTGTGGAAGCTCAAGATCAGTAGATTCTGGTAGATTCAGGTATTAAACCAACGATAATGTCAGATGAAAACTGGGCGAAGTTGGATCGGAAATCAAAGAGCACAATACGGTTGTGTATCTCAGATTCAATATTGTTGAATGTATATGGGGAAGCTACGAAGAAGGCTTTGTGGGGAAAGTTAGGGAGTTTTTACCAATTTGAGTCTCTGGTGAATAAATCGTTCCTATGGAAAAAACTGTATAACCTAAGGATGAAGGATGGAGACTCGATGACAAAGCATATGAACACATTTAATACTGTGGTAATCCAGTTTTTATCTGTTGATATTAAAATTTCAGATGAAGATAAGTGCATTAATTTGGTGTGTTCTCTACCAAATTCATGGGATAGTCTGGTTGTTGCAATAGGTAGAAATACAACTACCTTGAAATTTGATGAAATTTTGTCATCCTTGTTGTCGGAGGAAATGAGATGGAAAAATATGGAGGGCCGGAATGGAGATGGATTGTTTTGTACGAGGATGGTCCCAAAACAGAAAACAAAACTAAGTCATTGAGTGGAAGACCTAAATCTAGAGGGATATCAAAATCTCTAGGAAAACCTGTAAAGGTGTGCTGGAAATTAGGAGAGGAAGGGCACTTCAAAAAGGACTGTAGATATAAATATCCCGAGAAAGGAAAGGGATGTGATGATGCTCCTTCTATAGAGGTGAAAACCACCTCAGATGAAGGTGGAAATGTGTACATGGTTTCTTCAAGTACACATGTAGATCATGATGCATGGTTGATTGTCTCAGGTGCATCCTTTCAATTCACTCCCCATAGGGAGTGGTTCTACAAATATGAGAAATATGATGGTGGTGATGTCTTCCTAGGGGATGATAGGAAGGAAAAAATCGTCGCAAGTAGAAAATTCAAGCTGAAGTTGCAAGGTGGAAGGATTAGAACACTTCCCGGTGTTTTTCATATTATTGCATTGGCCATAAATCTGATTTTTGTAAGAAATATGGATGATGCATGTGTAAATGTGTAAAAACAATGTTTGAGAAGGATACCTACAAGATGGTTCGGGTAGAACTAGTATTGATGCGGGGACTTTAGATTGGAACTCTATACAAGATTTTGGGTAGCACTATAATTGATGGGTGCAACACTTCTGTGGTTCTTGAAAGTGGAGTTGAAAAACTTGTGGTCTCTGGAGAAAATACCATGATGTGGCATCAAAGGCTTGGAAATATTGGTTCCTGCCACCATGATCTCATCACATCCTTGGTATTCAAGTGAGCCCAAACTCCATAATACTATGTATTGAGAAAAAATTATAGTCTCAATAGTTTGCAGTATGTATGAAGATCACATGGTTGGTATGTTGCAATATTTTGTCTACTTACACCACTCATGATCATTTTATTCTTGTTTATGCCTTGCAAGATTCATCGAATTGCATCTGCACATGGGAGCACTAGATACATGCAAACAACTTTAAGGAACTTGGATCTCTTAACCCTAATGCATATTTCCTTGTCCTCAAGATTCTTTGGGAACTCCTTCTTAATGAAAACATATTTTATAGTTATCCATGGTAAATGATTGGCCTTATACACCAAACTTCTACCGTGATAGGCGTTCTTGGTCTTGAACTTTCCTAAGCACATTCTATAGTACTTTATGTGACTTCCTTCACTGGTACTTGTCTTGTGACCAGAGGCATGGTATATGTGGAAGATGAAAGGTTGATAATCTCTTTGTTGGAACACCTAATCCTACATGGGTAGGTGTGGAATACGAAAAGTCACAATGGAGTCCAAGTGACCTTGGAATATGAAACCAAGAGTCACACCATTGTACTATAAATGTACATCATGTATAATGGAAAAATAAGAAAGCCTCACGCTTATCTTTCATTGTGGTTGAGTCTCTTGTGTGTGTGTGTTCATCTTCCTCATACACCATGTGTGTGTTTAACATGGTATCAGAGCGGGCGATTGCTGGCCCTGCTCCAAATTCACTGAGCCATTTGTGTTTATGGCCTGTGCATATCTGCAAAAATTCTTGACATTTTTGCAGCACTCAGAGTTTCTGCAGCAGACATTTTGCCGCATTCAAAAGGTGGTTTTGAAGAGGAGCAACATTGGTTTTGAGAAGGAGCAGCATTCAAAATCCTTGGCAGCATTCAGAAATTGGTTTGAAGAAACACAACTTTGTGCATCTGAAGGTTTTCTCACTGCTCATTTTTCCTGCAATATCTGCATTTTAAATTCTGCACCATTTTGGGAGCTACTGGAAAATTGTTTAAAAGTTGGTTTCTGAAGAAGTTTATGAGTTTTCAAATAAAATTTCTGAGTTTTACCATTGGAAAATTTTTGCAATTTTGGGTTTTTTCTACTGCTGGAAAATATTTTCTGCTGCTGGGCTATTGGAAAAATTTCTGAGTTTGATTGGTAATCTGCTATTGCATTTCAGTACTTGAAATTTGTACTGTTGCCCTCATTTCTGCAATTCTTACCAACGGTTTTAAGTGGAATCTCTCTCTGCTGTTTTTCAAATTAAGAAAAAAAAAGAAAAAAAGAAGAAACAAAACAAAACTCTGCAACTACGCCTATTCTACACTCCACCCATAGCCCTTACGCTACAACAATCTCCATTCCCAACACTCTTCCCCCTTACACCGTTTCCTGCTACGCCGCTCCAAATCCGTGCCCCCCTTGCCCGCGCCTCTCACTATCCAACTCATAACTCGCCCCTGCCATACGCTCCCTACCAGCACATGCTGTCCACCCCCTTACACCGCTCGCATTGAAACTCTCCCCTAACCTCACACTGCAATACTCTCAACGCCCTGCGCTGCACATATAACACCCCTCTCTCATACTTACATGCATACACTCTACGCTGGTATCAAAGCTCACACCTCACAACTCCCTACCCGCTCCCACTGCACCCACTGCAATACGCCCTCTACCCACGACTCTTCCCTCCATGACTCCCCACTCGCATTACCTCACAACGCTCTCACTTCTTACGGCCCTTCCTTTACCCATTTTTTTAATTAAAAAAATAAAAAATAAAAATTTTATTTAATTAATCGCCCCTTTCCTTTTAAATCCGTTTTTATATTTTAAAATTTCTTTTAATATACCCTCCTCCCACATATAATACTTTCCCCCCAATTAATTCTCCCCCCCTTATGTATATCATTTCCATCTTTATTTTTTATTATTAAAAGCTCCCTTTCCTTTTTTAAATTACTTTCCCCACCATTTTCATTTTAATTTTTTATTATTAAAAATCCCTCCTTTCTAAATTATTAATTCCCTTTTCTCTTTTTTTTTTTAAATTTATTTTAATATACCCACCCTCCCCATATAATACCCACCCTCCCCTCCCTTTTAACTAATTCCCATTATCACAATTCCTCTCCATTATTACAATCAGCTCCCTATCTCCCTAATTTATTAATTATTCCCAGTTTTTTAATTAATTTTTAAATTTAAAAAAAAAAAAAAAAAAAAAAAAAAAAAAACAGAGAGAGAGGAAAGAGAGAATATGAACAGCAGAAAAAGAAGAAATGACATGTGAGCAGATGGACTGAATATTGCAGATTTACATTGTGATTTGTGACATTGATTTGAAGGGTGATTTTTTGAAGAATTTCACATTTGAAGACAAGTTTGCCATCATTGAAAACAACTATTTGAAGAAGAAAATTCAGCTGCCTTAAAGGCCTCTTGCACATTGTTTTTGCTGCACTTTTTTGCAGAAATATTGTATTGTATTGCTTCTTCATTCATAGTTGCAATCAAGACTTGAAGTGTAAATTTGAGTTGTTGGATTGTTGATTGTCTCCATCATTTGAGGAGCAGATTTTGTACTTTGACAATTCCTTGGAGTCATTTGTATTTGTTGAATCACATTGTAAACGGGGGCATTTTCGGTTGAAGCTGACACCCTTTCATTTTTTGAGCCTAAGTTGTTAAAATGGCTAAAATCAATGAGGTATTAGAGTTGTTGAATAACCTCATTCATTCAAATGTTCATGATATGGTAAAAATGAGCAAGAATGCTCTTTGTAATATTTAGACTTGTTTACAACATGCACAAGAAAAGATCGAGTTTTTGCAGTTGGAATCTCAGC
The DNA here is from genome assembly GCA_034641835.2 of Pinus albicaulis. Classification (NCBI taxonomy): domain Eukaryota; kingdom Viridiplantae; phylum Streptophyta; class Pinopsida; order Pinales; family Pinaceae; genus Pinus; species Pinus albicaulis. The sequence goes on from CM076579.1 coordinate 1,580,152,025, forward strand.
TCCAACAAGACAAACTTTAGCAAAAGAGTCACCATTCTGAACCTGTTTCTGTTCAAGAGATTGTGAAGGACTCTCATCAGAAGAAAGAAGATAAAGTTGCGGATGATTCACATTCAGTTCCTTGTACTAGAGCAGATGTACATGCAGATGCAGTAGTTCAACCTGTACTTCTCAAGCCCATCATCAGACCTTGGGAAGATCTTGTCCACAACAAGCACATAAATGGTCTTGGATATGACAAGGATGTGACCTTTCATATTCCAGACTACACCAAGCCCATCATATTTCAGTTTGCCAGATTCATGTATGACATTTCACCTGCAGCTGTTCCAGATCCTGTTCCACAACAACAACAGATTGAGAAATGCCAACACTGTGATCGAGTTGGTCATATGAAAGATCACTGTTTTGATCTTCATCCATACAAGCACTGTGGTCGGCACACCCATTCTTCACACAGATGCTTCAGAAACAAGCCTCCTGCAAGAACCAAGATTCATCTTGGATGGATCGCTTCTTGGCAATGGGCATCAACAACCAAGAAGATGTTTACGACACATGTTAGAACTTGTTCACGGATATTGAGTAAACTTTAGGTTGAGTTTTTCACCATCATCTCACGACCGAATGGACAGCCACTGACGGGGGAAAATGGTGGTCATGTACAAGCTTCGACAGATCAAGCGAGCCTGAGCCACAATCTCTCATTCCATGTTCAGAGTTGTAGCCAGAGACACAACAGTTCAAGCGAGCCTGAGCCACAATTCGCCATTCCAGATTCAGAGATGTAGCCAGAGGCACGGATGCCCATGAGCATGCCTTTGGTTGGTGGACAACCTTAAACAATCATCTTTGGTTGGTGGACAACCTAAAACCACCACAGGTAGTAGACCTCCCTTCTTTCAGGTCGAAGGTCTCCCTTTCATATATGAGGAACAATTCCTCTAGCAGAAGCCTTCAGCTTCTTGCCAGCTTTGGTTGAGTTCCAGGAAATGCTTCAAAGCATTCCAGAGTTGTTGGTAATCCTAAAACCATCACAGGTAGTAGACCTCCCTTCTTTTAGGTTGAAGGTCTCCCTTTTTTATGAGGGACAATTCCTCTAGCGAAAGCCTTCAGCTTCTTGCCAGTTTTGGAAGAGTTCCGGGAACTGCAACAAGTTTTGCGTTCCAGTGTTGGTGGTCATCCTTAAACCACCTCTTTTTTCCAACATTTCAGAGAGTTGATTCAGCTCAAGTGCTGCCATGTGTACTTTGCAGATTTGTATTATAACTCTCTTCTTGGACTCACACATACCCCTTCGGATTAAGGGGGGATGTTGGAACACCTAATCCTACATGGGTAGGTGTGGAATACGAAAAGTCGCAATGGAGTCCAAGTGACCTTGAAATGTGAAACCAAGAGTCACACCATTGTACTATAAATGTACATCATGTATAATGGAAAAATAAGAAAGCCTCACGCTTATCTTTCATTGTGGTTGAGTCTCTTGTGTGTGTGTGTGTTCATCTTCCTCATACACCATGTGTGTGTTTAACATGGTGTTTAACACTCTTTAATGGTAGCACCTAGAAAAGGAGAAATTCTCATGGAAACACAAAGTTAGTCTGCAGATAATATCCTCATCTATCAAGCTATGAAACATAACAAAAAACTACTGATAGAAGGAATTGCGCAAGGAATAAACACAAGGGGCAACCTCAAGGCTAGAGTGACCTGATTGGTTACTAGAAATGCACATTGTGAAATGGTTTAGGAGAGAGATTGTGTAGGCTTGATTAGCAGAGGAAAAGATGAAGGCTAGGGCTTGTGACTGCACAATGTGCAGTTGCTAAGAGAGAGGCTAACTGACTACGTAGTTTGTAGTTAAAGTGGGAAAGGGTTGAAAAATTGATGACTGGAACTGCACAGTGCAATGTAGAGGTAGGGGTTTGCATAGTGCATAGCCACATATGGCAGAGGAAGGCTCTCAAGTGACTGAGATTGCGCAATGCGTAGTTGGAGAAAGAGAGGCCTTGATAAGTGTGCATGTCATATTAGTAAGGGACAAGGAATGAGAAATGCACATTTGCAGTGATGGAGAGCAACATCGAGTCAAAAATCATCTAAGTATGGATCAACAACAAACAATAAGGATTTCAAGAAGATAGAATGTATAAATAGACTGATTTGCAATGATAACATGAATGTGAAAGGATTTGGAATGAAAAATGACACTAGGAAAGAAGCATGCAAGAGAGGATTGGCACATGAAATAGCTAAATATAGTATGAACGACACTTGTCATGTAAAAGAAATGTAAAATGACACTTACGAAAGAAAAATCAACAAAAGAGAAAGTAAAATAAAAAAAAAATCAAAAGTTACGAAACTTACCCAAAATAGCGACACACATGCAATGCAATGTTGGGTGTGTGTTATATTCTTTCCATCACGCATGGGGGGGGGGTTGGTGGGGCAGGCGACAATGCCCCCTATTTGTTGTGCCAAATGCAACAGGGGGGTCATAGGGGAGGTGGCAGTCCCCCCTTTTGGGGGGTTTATATGGAGGTGGCATACCCCCTACACGGGGTCCGAGGTAGTGCCCCGAGAGATTATTTTTGGACCCTATATAAGGTGGGCAAACCTACCTATGGTTTTGAGCATGGGTTTTGCACATGGTTTTGGGCATTATGGTTTTCTGTCCATGGTATTTTCTACATCTGATTAAGGGAACTATGGTTATGTTCTAATCCAGGGTTAATGGATTGGGGTTTATGTATTCTTCGACATGTATATATATGTATTGTAACATTGAAAGTCATATAATTAAAAATCAAGCTGGTAGTCTCGGTTTTGGGATCTAGGGGAAAATATTGTGTATATTTTTTATGTTTTATGTTCTCGCCATTGTTTATTTTATGTTTTAAGAATTCATTTGTAGGTAATTTATGTACATAGTTAATACCTACATTTGGTATTAGAGTTCTTTCGGCTTCAAGGGGACGCCTTTGTTGTTGAGGGGTTTTGGTCGGGCCTGTGGTAGACACTGTTCAATGAGAGATGTGCGGGATTGATTCTTTGGTAAAAGAGGATGGCAAGCAATGGAAAGATAAAGATCGAGAAATTTAATGGTCATATTTTTGAGTTGTGGAAGCTCAAGATTAGGATCTGTTGGTGGATAAAGATTAGTGTATTGCAGTAGATCCGAGTACTAAACCAACGACAATGTCATTTGAAAAATGGGCAAAGTTGGATCAAAAATCTAAGAGCACAATATGGTTGTGTATCTCAGATTCAATATTGTTTAATGTATCTGGGGAATCTACGAAGAAGGCTTTGTGGGACAATTTAGGGACTTTGTACCATTCTAAGTCTTTGGTGAATAAATCGTTCCTACGGAAAAAAATGTATAACCTGAGGATGAAGGATGGAGACTCGGTGACAAAGCATCTAAACACATTTAAAACTATGGTAAGCCAATTTTTATCTATTGATATTAACATTTCAGATGAAGATAAGTGCATCAATTTTCTATGTTATCTACCAGATTCGTGGGATAGTCTGGCTGTTGCAATAGGTAGCAATACAAATACCTTGAAATTTGATGAAATTTTATCATCCTTTTTGTCGGAGGAAACGAGATGGAAAATATGGAGGGCCGGAATGGAGATGCATTTTTTGTATGAGGATGGTCCCAAAACAGAAACAAAAATAAGTCATTTAGTGGGAGACCTAAATCTAGAGGGAGATCAAAATCTCCAGGAAAACTTGTAAATGTGTGCTGGAAATGTAGAAAGGAAGAACACTTTAAAAACGATTGTAGATCTAAATATCCCGAGAAAGGAAAGGGATCTGATGATGCTGCTTCTAGAGAGGTGAAAACCATCTCAGATGAAGGTGGAGATATGTACTTAGCTTCTTCTTCAAGTACACATGTAGATCATGATGCATGGTTGATTGACTTAGGTGCATCCTTTCACTTCACTCCCCACACTAGAAAATTTGGCCCAATTTCCGACGGCCACTTTGTCGCTATTCTGACACATAGTTGTCACAAGAGTGACAGTTCGAGGATGGACAAAATGTGGTTCACCATTACGTCGCAATTCCGACGCCTTGACAAAGTGTCGCAATACCGACACTTTTTCCATTGCTTCCAAACAAGCGTCGCTCTTCCGAAGTTTCCCAAATTGTCGCTCTTCCAATGTTTGTAAAATGTCGCAATTCTGACGAAATGTGGTCTGACGTTTTGCACGTCGCTCTTCCGACGTTTTTATACGGTCGCTCTTCCGATGTTTCTAAACTGTCGCAATTCCGATGCCGTACAAAAGTGTTTCAAGACTGACGCATTGCAAAAGTGTCGCAAGACCATAGCTTTCCAGAAGCGTTGCAATACCGACACATTCGAAAAGCGTCGCAATACCGATGCCGGGAAGAACTGTCGCAATATCAACGGACGTCACAAGACCGACAAAAATAGAAATCGTTCAAAACTTTGGAAGAGCGACGCTTATAAGGCGTCGGAAGAGCGACGCTTACAAAGCGTCGGTATTCCGACGACGGGTTCAATTTAAAAAAAAAAATGAAATTTTAAAACAGGACAGTAAATCTCCAATATTTGTTATGAATTATGGGGATTCCAATTGTTATGAACATAATTCGACCGTGAAATATTAATATAATAAACCACCCCGTAGCGCTTCGACTATAAACAATCATATAAACATGGCTCTGTATTTCAAAAAGCAGGTTTAAAATAGAAATAGGGAAATTTTTTTTTTTTCTAAGTAAGATTAATCTGTTAACAGTGGGAATAAAATTACAGCATGACCGAAGTAAAAAACGTTGCCCAGACTTATGGCAAATTTGTCAGAAAATCAAAAAAGAAGATTGTCCTCATACGGGGAAACCAGTCTTGAACGTTTTTCAGGTCGTTGCATTGCCCACGCAAGGGAACCATCGTTTGATATCTTTGATGATTATAGTGTTTACAGAAGTCAAAAATAAAATAGAGGTCTAGCACAATAATATAAGAAAAAAAATGTCCAATTAAGTGGGCCGCGAAGCAAGAAAACCAAACCAAAGAGAAGCAGCTACTCATCCGGTGGTTCTTCGACAATTCGGAACCATCCTTCGGCAAACATGTCACTATCCATGGCGGGAGCAGCTTCAGACATGGAAGGTCCAGGATCTCCAGGTGCTATCTCCACATCATGAGCCCTACGAACCTGAGCCTCCGGTTCCTGCACATTCACACCACCGCTCCCCTCCTGAAGGCCCGAAAGCTGGGCTTTTTCTGAGCTCAGACCCGCCGGATGGGTGCATTGTTCCTCCACTTGGGCCTCTTCACGGAAAACCACGGTGATTGAAGCTGTGATTTGTGGGTAGTTCAGAGAGAAATTAAAGGAAAAAAGCGCAGTGCGTGTCGTGGGAGAAGGTGAAACGGTGGGGAAATGAGGAGCAGGGGAGCCCATATGCTGGCCAGATCCTAGAACTCGACCTCACCCACTTCTAGTGTTTGGATAGTGGCCTACGTAATAATCACTGGAGTAGGAAGACGACTTGGTTGAGGGGCTGGAGGGAGCGCGCAGGGGTTGGCCTCTGGTGCTACCCTTGTGGCAACGCATCCTTTGACGCAGGCGAGGCATGGGTGTAGTCTCAGCAGTGGGCACAAGATGAGATGGAGAAGCAGGATTCCAAGAAACCGAGGAAGACAGACACAGACCAGACCGAGAGAAATGCAGATTTTCACCAAGGTCTAAGCAGCAGTTCAGCTGGCTTCTCCTTCCCGTCACAGTGCACAGGTAGGGTAACCCAGCAACCGGAGAGCATCTGCAATTCAAAGGTTGCGGCTTGTCTGAGAAACCATAGCGAAACACCATTTTATCTACCCGACTGCAATGGCATCGAAGAACGCCCGTCATAAATCTCTCATTGATGAGAGCCGAAGGCTGGAGCATATTGGAGCATGTGGAATCGCTAATAGGAGTGGAGGTTCGATCTTGAACATCTTTAAAACTTAATGTGATTGATATGAAAACCTTGGAACTTAAATATCGTCTATCACACCCATGTCCCATCGCCTTAAACGCCATCCAATGCACCTGCATCCGGGAACAGGGCAACTTTTTATTGAAGCGCGTGTTTTGTTTAAAGTTTGGTGGTCCCGCACCATGGCAGGCCAGAGGAGGACACGTGGCAGAAATTGATTGGAGCGGATCTTTGTTTGGGCCGCTCGCACAGTGGAAATCCGGACCCGAAAAATATTAGGGCGAATTTGATAAGAAATTCGCGTCACAACTCTCTCTCCGTACGCCAGCCCAAATTTGGACCCAAAAAATATTAGGGTGGAATTCATTTGGTTTTCGCGTCACAAAATTGGCCAACGTCAGCAGGCTATTTTGGAACGCGAATTTGGTTTGAATTATGGTTTATCGCCATTTGAAGTCCGGCGGGCTCCATGGCTAAAGGGTTCGTTTGAAGTTTTGACAAAGGTTTTGTTATATGTTTTATATAACGCGCGGTGGAATATTTTTATTGTTTGTTAAGGTTCCACATTGGTTTTGGTAACATTTTGTTTTAAATGCGACATATATATGTTTTATATATATATATATTTCACATATATATTAAAACATTTATAAATTGTGGACCCCAGGAGCATTTTAATAGATTTGTTATTTGCATAGTTTTGTTATGTTTTTAATATATGCATTGCATATAAAAGAAAAGGGCTGTGAGTCTGTTTCAGAATGTAGTTGTAAAGTTTATTATTACACACAATAGCAGTGTAAGTGTTTTGAAGAGCACAACAGTGCGTAGTTTTAGAGACAGAGAAGAATTTTGAGTGCACTGCGTTTTGCAGCAGTCACATTTTGCAATCCCTCTCAGTGAGGAAGAATACGGTAATAGTTTTTTTTTGAAGGAATAGAAAATTTTCAAAGTGTTGAACTCTGTTTTCAGTGAATAAATTTCAATATTTTCTCTGTGTTAGAAGAGGAGAGTATTACTCTCTCCATTGTTATTTTGGAATTTTCAAATATTCCAACACATGGCTATAAATGAAGGAGATTGCTACGCATCAACATCAACATGTTTTCAAGTAGGAGCTGCCTAATTTTGTAACAAACTTCTCTCTGGATGTCAAAATTTGCAGACACTGAAGATTAATCAGGTGATGCCTGAAATTTCCATTGAATTCCTATAAGAATCTTAGATTTGTGACAGAAATCCTTTTGCTAATATATTAGCTTACTCCTTTTAATTTTGTCTCATTCAACTAATAAAAAATGTTTCAAGGAGTATAATGAAAACTAGATTATGTGTGAAGCATAAAATAATCATTGATGCTAGACTTGGAAGTTAAGAAGTATAATAAGAAGTAGATACACTTCTCTAAAGCATAATACTGTTTTTCTGAAGCATAAGACAATCATTGATGCTAGACTTGGAAGTTCAAATAAGACGAGATAAAACAACGAAAAAGGCATTCCATTACTTGCATGAAATATGAGTACCGCCTTTTACCAGTAAGATAGGAGCAAGGTCTATATTTTGATTGGCATCGATTCTCGTGAACTCAAATTTCACTAAAAACATAGTTTTTTGTATGTTTTTCAGCACATGGTTAAAAATGATAGTGCATCAAAATCTATATTGTTGGGCTGAATACATAAGTAATCAAAAATTCTCTTTACCAAGTTATTCGCTTCATCAAAAGCCTGATCTTCACATGTGACACTTTTGCTAGGGATAAATATCAAGTGGGTTGTGACATTTTAAAACTTGGTTCGCGGTGAAGTGCCCAAAAGGCAAGTCTATCAAAGCATCTGCAACCTGTGTCATTTCATAGTAGTGGATGATTTGATATCATAATGGAGGTGCTCCAATTCAAGCAGTGTAGAAGAGGTAGGAGCCTGCAAGGCAGATCCAAACTTTGGAGAAGAGTAAGGCAGATCTTGGGAAGAACAAAGAATTTGGGAATCCAGGATCTCTTCCAAATGCCATGATACCAAAGGTTTGTATTGTTTGTAGATATTTCTCATCTACATCCAATATAGCCTTAAATTCCCACATAGATCACTATCTATCAGGTGAGTCAAATGCTAAAAAATATGGAACAAAGTTTTCCAAGCCTAAAGTGAAGGTGAGAAAAAAATGATCAATCCTAGATATAATTGCTGCGGCACCTGTTTTCATGCTAGAGGATTTGGATTATAGTACTAGAAAAGAGCAATCAACCGTTGATGCACATCCATTGCCTTTGGATTAGCTCAATCTCAGAGACACCACCAAGCAGAGGCAACATCAATGCAAAGATCTCAACATTTCAAAATTAAAGCAAAGATCTCGCGTAGTGGTAATGCATGTATTTCAAAAGAAACAAATAACAATGCACATTCTAACCCATTCGAATAACCACTGTAGCAAGGGTTTACATCTAATTAGATCCAATCCATATATCGATGGAAAAAAATTAATATAATTACATTTTCCGTAGCAGAGGAAACTTTGCGAAAACAGAAAAGGAATATAAAACGAGGATGTCAAGATGTTTAGATTACTCAGTACAAAAATTATTTGTGCTTAGTAGACACAACACTGTATTCTTAATGCATTTTTTGTAGAATACTAAATAGATTTGTCAAAAATTTGAGATGAAAATTGTAGTCTCTACTACGTTTGGAAAATTGGAGGTTTATAAAAGATAAACTGCGAACAGAATTGTACCACTATGATAAGAAGTTGTCAGAGGCATTCCTTCTGCTTCAAAAACGTGGAACTACCTTAAGAATGCTTATGGTTGATATAAATATTAGAGCATGGCAGTTAAATGTAGTAGTTATGCTAAAATACTGAATAACAGCTTGAGAGTGCTCTTCAGATACTGTACGAATGCACCAAATTAAGGCTGTACCATTACTAGAGATAAATGGCCAAAAATAGTCAATTTTGATATCGTGAAGTTATGTCTTTCTCGGTAGCAAATTGGGGATAGGATGGCAAATATGAGAGAACTAAGTTCCAAGGACTAAAAAAACAAGGCCAACATAGTTCTGCCTTGAATCAGAGACAAAACAAAGCTGCCCAAAAAAGTGTTTGCCACTGTCATCACCCTGAGGAGCGCAAATTCAGTTGATGGTGCCAACCATTTGACGAAGCAGAGAGAAGATTCATGGTGCCAATGGTTGTAGCACAATTTTTTGACGTGAGCCATCATTGTAACAAAGCAGATTGATGGTGCCAATTGCTGTAGAAGTCCATTGAGAGTGCAACTACTGTAGTAGAGCAGTTTGAGAGCACCCATTGAAGCTCCTATATATAGCAGAGTCAACATTTTCCTATTGAACAAGTTTGTATAGTCAAAGCCATAGCAAGATCAGATAGCCACGATCCTAAATGAGAACCAGAGCCAAAGCTAAGACAGATTCATGTTTAGCAGAACAAGACAGCCATAGCAAAGGATCTGACCACAGAACCAGATCATGAGAGATAGAAGATTCTTGCTTCCACTGTGGAAATGTAGAAACTGTACAAGGGCTTTGATTCCAACATATTTCATTGTGATAGTAATTGCTATGGTGTTGTAAGCGCTCATTAGTAGAATATTAAAGCCATTCTGGAATTCTTTTAACCTGGAGAGGGTTTTCTCTGGTTATAAATCCTCATGTTCAAATTCCATTGTGGATTGGTTGTGTTTGATATTATGTTTTTACTGTCCGTAGTTGAATTTTCGCACAGAAAACTATCAGTCTAAAGCAAGCAATTTTGCGATGTTTCTTTTGCTTCCTATTGTGAAGTATTTCACTCAGAACTCTACTCGTTGTAACAGAGGTCTTGGGAATAGAACAGGGGACTTGGGTTTTTTGGAATCAAACTTCAGGTTAAGATGCTCATCTGAAGAATGGCACAGTGAGCCTTAGCATGGATTTGGGAGTACCAATTTGAAGTGCAGGTAGGCAATTGTACAATAGACTAGTTAGATTTCTGGACCCTAATACAAAAGTTTCTTCTTCTTTCAAAACGTGTTTCTCTTTTTCTGTAACCAATGTGGGTCCTGTTCTTGTTTCAATTGGGCATGGATCAACATTTTTTATTGCTCCAGATGATCACAGTTTGGGTAGCCCTGGAGGCTATTTGGGGGTGATGAGTCCAATAGGTCTCAATGAACTGTTGCCCTCGCCGGGTAATACTATTGCAGTGGAATTTGATACTATTTTGGATGTTGAATTCCACGATCCTAATGGAAACCAGTACCTTCAGCTCCAGTACCTGTTCACAAAAGAGGGTGCCATAGTCATTCATGCATGCAAAGAGGGTGAATTGCAGGCATTGCAACATGAGGTGTTGTTGTTGTTGCATTGGCCACTAGATTGTGAAATTGCCTCAGAAATTCACCTACAAAGAGCTCAGCAATGCTACGAAAGACTTTTTTTGAATGTGATTGATAATCGATAATTGCAAGCAAGGGTAATCCCCTTGTGAAACCCAAATTTCTGAGCATTTTCTAAAACCTGATGATGGAGTCATTGTAATGAACAAGCGCCTAGGTCCATATTATGTCCAAATCTACCAAGCACCAAGATCTATAAAAAAAATCCACAGTATCTGCGAACTAAGAAGAAGAGGCAGAAAATGTATTCTGCTTACCCGTTCGAATAGTGGTTGGGGTTTACATCACGAAAAAATTTGACAGAGCCCTTGTAGCATTTCTTATCATTGAAATTCTGGTAGTATCATTCAACTAGGCAAGCACCTGCCTTAGAGCTCCATGACCGAGGGAAAGATCCCTAAATGTTGCAGAGTCTCCAGCAATATTTCCCAAAGCCCAAACAGCCTTACACGAACACCAGTTGAACTCAAAGTTGGGTACTAGTTTTTCAAATCAAATTCCAAAATTACAAACATATAAAGATAGTTGGGAAGAATAATTTTATGCCTCTAAAATAAACGTGCTACTTGTTCTCGAACATTATCATTCCCAGAGAAAAGAAGTTCCACAAATATAGGCAGTGCCCTGTAATCAATCACAACCTTTGTATTCTCATAGGTTCCTGAGACTATATTAGTCAAAGCCAAAGCTGCTTCAAACTGCATTATCAATCACAGGGTATCACCATCAAAGCTATAATTTTAAGATAACAATTTATCTACCATTGAAATTGTAATTTTAAAATAGATACACCTAGTGATATAGACACCTAGTGAGAGTAGAGGTTAGGAAATTATAATAAGAATTATTACAAGATATCACTCACAGTGCAATTGATTGTTCATTGTCTGCTGTAACTATAATTTTAAAGAAGACACACTTAGTGATATAGACACCACCAAGTGAGAGCAGAGGTTATGAAATTATAATGAGAATTGTTTCAAGATATCATATTACTCATAGTACAGTTAATTTTTTATTGTTTGGTGTAATACTTGTTTATTATTTATAAACACAATCAAACAAATTATGAGGGACGGTGATGAAATTGACAACGGTCTCATAACAAACCATAACGGGCACATCCCCTGGCAAGATAGACTCTGAATAAGAAAGAAAGAAAAACAAAGTGATTACTTACAGGATCATAGGCTTCCTGAAGAACAAGATCCAGAGCAGCATCTGTAACCCCTAAAGCAACACCTCTCTCTGCAAGACGAATTGCTACATCTTTCATATGTAGTCTAGCAATTTTTCTGAGCTCATCACGAGAAAGAGGATCAAATACAACTATCTCATCAAGTCTATTGAATATCTCTTGCCTAAAATGTATTATAACCTGCAAAAATATTCAAAGGAATGTCAAAGCACTGCAGCCAACTTCGTGATAAAATTATATGAAAAATATGCATACACAGAGTCCAGAAGAATGAAACGGTAGGTGTATTGGCAGTTGCCGAAATGCAGCAACTAAAACGGCAGGTGTATTGGCAGTTGCAGAAATGAAACTAATAAAACGGCAGGTCTGTCGACGGTTGCAGGTGTGTGGATTGTTGCTGGTATTTTCAGACCGATTCCATGGAAATATACCAGAAACCAGTGGTATGTCAAACCTAGAAGGTAACCCGAGAGACTGTGACTGTCAGATTAAACAAGTAACATGTGTCATGCCTAGATAAGAAGTGTTGACGAAAAAAAATTGATCTCTTTCATAATAGAAGGCCTATCGGCCTAAATATCTAGGACATGTGGCACTCCATGATAAAGACACATGGTGTGTGGATTTGAGTTTTTCAGGTGGTCAAGTGGGCTAAAAATAGGTGAAATGTGGCACCACTCAGAGATTGACATGTGCCAATTGGTACAACTGGTAGACAATTGGCATGCTCAAACAACGAGGTGATGCAGGAATGACATGAGGGAGAAAATATCAGAAAAGCCCCAAATCTGGAGAACTAAAGCTCATCACCAACCCGAGATTGACAACTTTACATGATGTAACCTATGAAATCGTAAATGGAGAAATCATAGTAACAATAAAGTAACCTATGTAACAATAAAGTCGGATTCATCCCGGGAGTGGTAATGGGAGAAATCATAGTGAACAACAGGAAACATGCATAGTTGCTTACAATCAAATAGATGAAAAAACACATACAAAAAACCTAGATAATAATCGTGCACAAGCTTAATATTGAATTATGAACCGTAAAGGAACTTACAAAATGTGACATTACGAACCTGGTCAAGCGCACAAGCAAAAATATCCTGGACATGACCCTGGTTGACAAGTTGTATTGCTCATGATGCAAGAGGATTTGTACCTGCACCGCCAAGTCAATCAAAATCCATCATTATCTATACAATAAATACAAGTAATTGATGTAGTATTTTTTACTCTAAGATGCATTCTTATGATAATGTTAGAACATATGTTGAAAATGTCAAAACATACCTCAATAAGCTCCTCTTCGTTTCAAGAACAATTTATTGAGTCGCATGAACTTGGAACAAGCCTCCCACTATCTGAAAGAGTAGCAACTAAGTCAACAGTGACTTTTTTGTTGCTACGCTGGATCAAGGGAGGTTTGCTCCAAGATTAAATCGCTCCAATAAATTATTCTCTACTAAACAGGGCTAACCACGTGAAGGTGGAAGCTCTTATGGCCCCTCCCCCCCCCTCACATCACTCTCAATTCCCCAATACCCAATCTATATTTCATTTTTTACTTTCATGAGCATAAAAAATAAAATTCAATAACTAATAAAAAAACAATTCAACAAAAAGTACGCAAGGAAACATTGCAATTAATGCTTGACATAAAAATAGTATGATAAATGAGTTTTTATATAACGCAAAAAAAGTTCCAAGTATGGTAACGTTTGTCTTATAATAATACAATATTTTACATTATCGAATTTTCTTTTTCTTCTTCCTATTTCTAAAGCTCCTAATTACATCATCAATATCATCATGCTCTACTCCTGTTTTGTGCCTTTCGACCCGCACTGCTGACCTAGTTGCGTAGTCACGATGTCTGGTCTCATCCAGTGACGGGGCATCGCCTACAAAAACAGATAATATTAAATTTTAATTGTCAGTTTTTAAATATCATTGAACTAGTTCGGTAATATTAATAAAAATAATTGCAATGAGATTATTTACCTGGTGCACCAGTTGTCGTCGTTGGGACTGTTGCCCTGTCTTCCTCTCTGGTGGTAAGATCCTCAAGGGAAACATTCTCTATCATTTAAAAAAAAAAGTTATAAGGACAACCATCAAGGTATAATTAGAAAAAAATATAAGTGGAAATTAATTACCGTCACGGCCCTCACTTATAGTACCATTGTCGGCCTGGTCCCCACTACAATGATTAGGTTGCACATGAGGAACATCTACATCTGGCTCTAAAACTAGGTTATTTGCCTTGTCGGTAGTGCTGCTCCCCTGATTTAAACAAAGTTGTTAGACATTAAATTTATGGACGAAAACAAACATATTTAAAATGTTTTACCTTATCAGGCATTCTGGATCTTGGGACCTGCCCCAAGCTTCTGCGACGTTCAACTACGGCTTGATAGCCGAAATGGAAAGAGATATTTTTATCTTCCTCTGTAGTTTCTGTTCCAAAGTCATCACCATACATTACATATGATTGTGTATTTTTAATCATATTTGATAGGATTACAAAAACGTTGGAAGGCGATACAATTAATTATAAGATGTTTAGATACTTAATTACAATTCTTGCAGCTAATTTCAAGTAGCCACCCTGGCCTAGCTTGTGATGGCCCTTTTTTTCAATCCTAGATTTGGTTGCCTTCGAGGTGTTAGGCAAACTATCATCAAAATATTGAAGTCAGATATGACGTAGCACACTTTTATTTTAGACATAGAGAAAATTAAAGCTATTAAATTAAAGTTGTAATTTACCTTGCGGGTCCAGTTGCATTTTTCCTTCTTTCTTTGCCCTTTTCTCTTTTCCGTCATGGATGAGTGCTCTCCACTCACTCTCTGGAACTGTGAGAGCACGCTCGTATCTAGGGTTAAACTGCAATTGCGTCCTATAGGTGTCCCTGGTATATTTTAAATATTTTCCGGCTACCCGAGCCATCGCTGTTCTGTCAAATGTGCCGACCCCAAAAAGGGCTTCTAGATAATCTAGAAATTCTTTTTTTCAGGTTGGAATTCTAGGAATTCCACCTTGTACGTATGGTTGGGCCAAAAATTACCAACGCATGTCTCTCCAAAAACCTATAGAACTCATTGTTTCCTACGGAGAAAAAAAAGATATTATCATTAATTTAAAATAAAAATCATGATAAATATGTTTTAGATAGAATACATGAAATAGTTAAAATATTAAAATTTACCTGGGAGTTGTACATGCTTTATAGGGACACCTTCATCGTTCACCAACAACGTGCCATTAATGGTCCCTGTGGAGCTGACATGTGTAGCTCCAGGAAACACAATAATGTAGTTGGCCATATCAGCCTCATCATTGCCAACACGTTCAGCAGTTGGCTGGGTGTCAGCTTGGGCAGGGTGTGTTTCTTGGCTAGCACCTAAAGGAGTAGAAGGTGTACGAGAGGGTTGTTGGGCAATCTCTTGCCCTTGTGTCTCACTACCACCAACACCGGGTTCAGAAAATGCCAGAAAACGCTACATACAAAAGAACTTTTTGTTAGTTTAGTCAATGTAAAAATTAAAAATCAAACTATCACAATTCATCTCATGCAGAACAAAAAAAATATCCTTTTGAATTTTTATTATTACCTGATATGTTTCTAGCTGGGTCATAAGTTTTTTTATTCCCTCTTCTATTTCAGGTGTTTGAGGCGCGTCTATCAAAGTATCAAATTCCGACCTTGCATTTCGTGCCTTTTTTCGCAACAAGAGCACTGGAGATAGGGATGAAGAAAGCTCTTTCTCATAGAGGGAATCATCAGGCGTACCATGGCTAGGTGTCTGCATATTTGAACAACATTAATATTATTTCAATTATGTAAATAATTAAAATACTTGAAGATAGAGCAATGCTGGCACTTTACATGTTCTTCCGCTGGCCTCTTTCCGCGATCATCCCGTCTCGGGGTTGTTCCTGCACTGCCCTGATCAGTCTGCCACATTGCAATAAAATTATAAATGTAAAAACTTGAAAACAATATCTAACTTGAAAACACAAAATGAAAATTGAAATAATTTTTAATAAGACACCGAAAGATAGAGTTAGAGTTTCAAATATGCCTTGCATTGAATTCAGTCCTGGAAACATGTCATTGCACATTAAGGCACCCAAACAAGAGACGAGTTGACAATGAAGACCTTATTGAATATATTGTTGAAGCAACTTCTAGTAAACTTGTTGTGAAGACCTTGAGGACATTTTTGGAGCAACTTTATTGAAGCTGATGGTATAGCATTGTTGGAGACGATCTTGAAGGGCCTTGAAGTGAAGCTTTTGGAGCAACTATTGAAAAATCCTTAGAGCATTTAAGTAAGACACTTTCTATCTTCCATCACCTTTTTCCTTTCAATATCCTTTAAGCAATTTTGTTGATATTTAATGTTTGAAATCACGTTATAATTCCTTGATTATATGTGTTTGGGGACTTTCCCTTTGTAATTACCCAAAAATACCCTAGCAATTTTATCTTCAGGATGCATGTCTGACCCTATTGTTCAATATTTTTATTGATAGTAGTAAACATAGAGAGTTAGGGGGCTCTTGAATTGGTTTGGTTGGGCCATTAGATCCCTAACATCTACTAGGGAGAATCCCCTTTGAGTTGGAGGAGAGCTAGCCCGAAGTGAAAAGAGGTTGGTGAGGTGACAATGGGGCTATTGAATTACACATGGTATCACACTTTAGCTTTAGGACTTTATCTTGAGAAGTGCAAGATTTTGCTATATCAATTCTCAAATTTTTTACAACACTATTGTTAAGAAATAATAAGAAGTGATGTTGAGGGGTTTTTGGGTATAAGAAACAATACCATTTAAAAGCTAAGGTTCTCAGTCCTTGGCATTCCTTCACCTGGGCCTAGGGGCACACTAGAATAATTTCACACTAAACCATGCAAACTTAAAAGTAACTTAACATATCCATAAAGTAATAATAATCATAATTCCTAATTTCCTATTGTACGATATAATGCAAATTATTCAAACATGAAGAAATGAAGACATGCAATGTCTGAATTTCAAGATTGATGAACCAATACAAGAAGTTAGAAACTACAACTTTGATTCAATACTCTGTGTCCTAACTCTAGGAAGGAATCTAGTTTGTAGTATATAACATGCATCGTGTATTATCAATTTTTAATTGACAACAACTAAAGGACATCTACCTCATCAATTCCGTCCCATTTTGTGTTTTTATGTTATATTCCTTATAAAAGTGTCTAATTTCTCTCAAAGTAAGCAACCACTGAATAAAATAAAAAATAGTTGAGATATGATTGAGAAATGGTAATTTATTTCTTGAAAGGATCTTCACGATTTCTTTGGTTGTTTTTCATCTCAAGAAACAAGAAATGACCTAAGAAACTATCGTGATGTAATATAAGAAACAACACGGTGCAATGGCCATTTTCAAAGCCAAATGATGTCCATTGAGGACATGGCCTTTATTTGGTCCCTGTTTCATAGGAGTTTCGGGTAGAAATGGAACTTTGTTGTACCATTTCCAGTAGTAAAAAGGGAAAACCTTCTTTTTCCATGGGAAATAATTTACCTTTCCTTTTTCAAGATAATCTAAATCACAAAAAATATGAACTATACTGCACACATTCTTGGATAATGTGAAAGTGGAAAAGGAATACCCTACAGAAGTGATGCACACATGTACACTTGAACACTAATATATTTTTGTAGTTGAAATGCAATGCTTGTTTTCATTTAAATGTAGGGTTTTTAAAGTAGGGAGAAATAATGGATGCCAATTTAATAAGCGTTTCTTTGGGAAAAATTTAAATTTTGTATTGGGTGATGAAGATAATAGAGGGTATTGAATCTTGATTCTTGACACTGTGTTTAACTTGAATAACTCAAATGATTATAAATATCAGTCGATGAGTTCTTTTTTCAAGTATGTCACTCAAAACTCTTATGTCAAAGCATTGTATGATGGCTAGCATTTTCTTGTTTCCCTTTCTTCAGTTCAATGTAAAAAGTATATTAATATATTGGAGCACGAATAATAACTACAATTGTTTGCTCTGCAGTATATCTAGCCCCAAGAGTATGAAAAGTTTTCTCAAGTGGAGCTATTGGTTATTGATGAAGCAGCTACAATTCCATTGCCTGTTGTAAAGGCTCTGCTCGGGCCATATTTAGTGTTTCTGTGCTCTACTGTAAATGGGTAATAATTATAAATGAGCCAACCACAATCACAGATTTTGTAACCATTCAGTTTGTTACACCATTTTTTGGTCATCTAACCTATTATTGTTAGATAAACCCAAGTACACCATGTAAGACCAATTTTACCCTAAGTAAAATTGCTTTCACCACATTTGTTTACATTTCTCGGTCATATTTAACCCAAAACAAGGTAATCAATTAAATAAATCATTATTTATTTAATTATTCCCTAAGAATAAGTTATTTAAATCATTATTTAAATACTATTCCTAGTTAAATTTGACTAAATCATTTTTAAATAATTAAATAAACCATTATTTATTTAATTATATTCCCCTCATTTCCCTTAAATAATAAATAAATCATTTATTTATTCATTATTTATAAATAAAGGAATTGACCCAAGTCAAAAACCCTTTTCCCTCCAACAAATATAATAAAATATTCCTAAAGGGTGATTCTAGAATGTGATTAATAATATTTTATTCATGCACCAAGTTTTAGAACACCCCAATATTTTGTTATAAATAGAAGGGTTTTCCCCATTCATTAGTCACCTTCATTGCATTGGATCACATTAGATCTGCTTTTGGTCACCACTTTGCATTTACATTTTTAAGAACTCCCATTGAGTTCCATGTTTTGTTTCCCACAATAATTAGAGAGAGAGACCATTAATTTGAAACGCTGAGGACTATCAAGAACCCAGCCCACTGAGGAGAATTGGAAAACACCTTTCTTGTTTTCCTCTCAGGTGCCCTATTCTTTATAATAAAAAGATTCTTTTAAATATATGTGTCCTTGTCTTTTCCATTGGTGCTTGTACTTTACTTTATCTGCTTAATATCTTCCATATGTAGATCTAGATGTATGCAGCTTATTACAGATCTTAAGATGTTTTGCAGCCATAAATTATGTTAGGGCTACTTGATATGCGTAGCTAAAGTGAGTTTTTACGACAAAAAATTCATACTAACAATTGGCGACTCCACACGGGTTTTCTTTTGCGACCACTGTCATTTTCTATCCTCCTGCATATCTAGCTGTTTCAGTACCTAGGGTTTCTCTTCTATTTTCTGTTTTTCCTATTTTTATGCTAGTTTTACTTCCAAAAAAACCCTCTAACCCTATTGCGCAGGTGACCGACATCAGCCGCAACTGAGACGACAACATTTTCGGAAATCTTCCGCCGCAAGACCCGGATCTACAGGGCACACTTATTGGCCCAAAAAGTGCGACCTGGCCTTGAGGTCGCACTTTTCTGCCCCAAATCTGCGACCTGAACTGTCGACAGGCCAAAAAACTACGACCTGCACTTTTCTCTGCCTTGCTTCAGCACTGTTCCTGGGTTTGACTGAAGCTTCTGTTAGGGTTTTTCAGCCTCCGCCTGCCCCTGTTCCGACCTGTGTCTGACATATTTCACTCACCTAAGTGGGAATCTTGCCCCTTAGGGCTCTAGTCCCCTCCACTTTTTGTGGGAGAGTTTTCTGCTATTTCAGACGTCTGCATTTTCCAAGCTTCAACACTACTTATTCCAGATCTGACACCTCCTTTCAGATTCTTACAGGTCAGCTTTCATTCATTCCTTTCACATTGTTTGGGAATACACTAGTGTCACCTCTGTGACCCCCCTGTCTTTAGCTGATCTCCTCTTTTCAAGCAGCACCCTAGCCCCTGCTTCTTTGTTGCTTTCTGCACCACTTTTCAGCAGACTTACTTTTTTAGATCCCAGTCCCTCTAGACCCTCAATCTATTGGCCTCTTGCTAGCGTGCTTTACCTCATTGTTTCCCTCTTCTCGCCTAAATATTGAGAGACCCACCTCCTGGGGTTCAACTGCTGCATTATTAGTTGTTCTTTCTCTGTTCTTTTAGATTTATTTACCGTAAATTTATTTTTCATTTTGCAGCACACTTTTTTTTCTCTCTCACACCGGCTGGGTTTAACAATTAAAATTAACTGCACGCCACACACTAACCCTAAGTGAAGAAGTGCCCGGTTAACACCGCCTGGCAAAGACTTTAAAATTAATTGACACTACACCTCTCTGCCCCTGTCACGTCTTGCCTTTACACCTTGCTGCCCTTGTTAGTCTTCCTTCTTCATGTCATCATTCCACCCCCAAGACATTTATCCCAAATATTTCTTGGCCTTCACCCTCCGTTTCCGGATGGTCGACTTCCTCCTTCTCGCCATCGTCAATTTAGTTCTCCCCCGAGTCCGCACTCTGACTCATCTTCTGATTCTTTGGTTCCTCCCTCTACTTTTGGTTCTCCCTATTACCTTCACCATGTCTGGTCCAGGGCCTAATGCTAGTGGCAACCTCGGCCCTAATGCTGGGACTATTACTAGCGGAACTGCCACAGACACTCCCTCGACTGCTCCCTTGCTCCCCTTCATGGCAGGCCTCAGTCTTCCCGATTTCAATCAGTTAATCAATGATCCTATCTGCCACGATGTTAGTTGGCTTGCTATGCCAACCAAGCTCCCCTTCGACATTCCCAAGTTCGAAGGCCTTTCTGGAGAGGATCCCTCCAACCATATTCGATCTTTCCACATGTGGTGTTCCTCCCATTCCATTACTGATGATTCCATCTGTCTTAGATTGTTCCAACGCACGCTTATAGGTGACGCTTCTAAGTGGTATGTTGATCAACCCACTTCCTCTCATACCACCTTTGCGACTCTTCCCCGGGCTTTTTTATCTTACTTCCAGCTTCCCCTTCGTTATGACATTGGTATCGAACTTTTGACTTCTTTCCGTCAATCATCTGCGACCCGCCTATCCGATCATGTCCAGGAATGGCGGAGAAGAAAGAGCCTATGTCAATCTCCTACCTTCGAAGACCGTGTCTACATGGACTGGTTCCTTAGATCTCTCTTGCCACCTATCGGGAAAGATGTCGCATCGCATTTTCCTCAAACTGAAGAAGCCACCCTCCAAATGGCGTTAAAATATGACCCGATCTACGCTCAGACGGGTTAAGTTTATACTGTTCTACCTGATCTCCCCAGACTCGGTAATGCCCATGCACCGGGGGCACCTCCTACCGCCGACAGTATCATTGGCGCTATCTCTCATCCATCTGCTCAACCTTCCCAGAGCTATGTTTTTTCTGGGGGAGGGGGCACCACTTCCCACACTTCTCCCCCTCTTGGTAACATGCATCCAGGATCCGGCATGCCTCCTCTTTCTACCCAACCCCCTGTTTACCACACTGTTACCCAACCTCATTCTCATCCACATCCGCAACCTAGTGCTCCAACTCCTCCAGCATTAGCACCCCCACCTCCTTTGTATTCTCAACCCCCGCACCAGCAGCCACCACCCCCTCAGGGGCAGGTGTATGCTCAGCAGAGCGTGACCAATCCTTTCGTGTAGCACAGCTTTGTGGCTACCCACCCACCTCACGGACCCGTACCCACTCAACCTCCTCAATCTGGTCCCTCTGACTACCAGATCCTCATGATGAACTCTGACCAACCTATAACCGTCGACCTTAACCATCACACTCAGTTCCGTACGTACCCCCAGCCCCCTACTCCATCTATCCCCGAGTCACCTTCTTTAGGTTCTACAGAGCCTCTTTCGACAACTAATGGTCCCTTGCATATCCCTCCGCCCAACGCCGAGGTCCATACCAAGATTCCTAAGGGCCCATTACACCGAAATGTTGCTTCTGACCGAGCTGCCCATTCGTTTAGCATAGTAGATGAGCTGGCCCAATCTCCTATTTCCATTTCAATGCTAGAACTCCTCCAGTTGTGCCCCTCCCAAAGACAAGCTCTAATATCTACCCTGGGCATTGTAAATCCAGTAGATAACCAATTGATTGTTTTCGATGCCCATCAGTTAGAGTCTCCTCCTCTTCTTGCTTCCGTAGCTTTCCAAATCTCAGTCAAAATCCGGAATGCTAACATTTCCCGGTGCATCATTGACGAGGGGGCATCCACTTGTGTAATGTTCACTTCGGTTTGGAAACAACTCGGATCTCCTGAGCTGGCCCCTTCCACAATCACCCTTCGTTCATGGGACGACCATGCCTCCCAGCCCATTGGCCTCTTCCGTAATTGTCCTATCACCCTTGCGAGTAAGACTGTTTGTGTCAACATTGAAGTTATCGACGCCCCTCTTGACTACAACATTATTTTGGGGCGTAGTTACACCTATGCCATGTCTGCCGTCCCCTCCGCAATCCACCGCAAGATGTTTTCCCCCCATAACGGAAAAATTGTCACCATCGACCAGTTAACTTATCATGAACCAAAATCTCTGTCTTCCCCTAAGTCCACTATTTCTGCTATCACTAATAAGCCAACCATTGATTCTTGGCCCAATGTTTCCCCCGGCGTCTATAAAAACTCCCCCTTGCTTGGAACCTTTCTAGACCCTCCTCCCGTATCTGATCCTAGCCTGGCAAACGTTTGCATGATGCAATCATCTTGGGCTGACCTTACACAACCCACTTTGGCTAGTAAGCAACCTCAACCCCACCCACCCCCACCGGCTCCTAGCCCTTCACCCCCGCTAGCTAACCCTCTTCCTTCGGAATCTCCTTCCCCAACTAATCCTCATAGCCACCTCTACCCTCCTAGGTCAATTCTACCCGATTTCAACCCCCTTGGCCCCGTCCCTCCTGGCCATTTCCCTACTAGTAAGATTCCTTTCCTCGCTCCCCCTCCCGGAGCTTCTTCCATACCTATCTTCGCCACCCTCTCCCTACCCAACTTGACCTTGGGTATACCCGTCTGGTACCTTAGCCCCCCAGCCACTACCCCGCCTTGTCAACCCAAACCATATCTTGCTTTAACCCCGATTCAACCGATACCCATGACATCTACCGCTACCCCAGCACCTCATTCACCCCATATGACACCTCCTCCTGTTGCAACCATGTTGAGTAACAATAAAAAAGCCCGCAGGGGGGCACCAAAGAACAAGGTTACCCCGAACACCTCTGCCCCTCCTCGACCTTCAAAGCATACCATCCCGTGTGCTTTGTGTGATGTTGTCGGTCACGCCACCCATACCTGTCCTAAATTGCCTCATCTCAAGCCCATGGTTAATGTCGCGTTCCCTCAGTCCATGGTCCCGGAAGCCTCTGTTCCTTCCGCGACCGTGGCCAAGAACCCCAAGACTATTCACACTCACCACCCCCGTGCTTTGTGTGATCTCCATGGCCATTACACCCACCTCTGTCCCCGCCTCAAGGACTTCTGCACCTCTCTAGCCGCGGTCCGCCAATTCGAGGCCAAGCGCAACGAGCCCACCACTCCCCTATGTGCATGTTTTGCTTTGGCAGAACTACTAGACACGATGGCTCCCATTGACATTCCACCTCCCGATGTCAAGATGACGGAGCCTTCGTCCACCATTTTCTACCTATCATCATCCATGAGATCCTCGAGGAACATTCCCTCTGAATTCTCTCATGTTGTTTCACTTGACCTTCCTTCAGCGATCACCCTGGGCTCACAATCAGTAGATCCTTTATCTTCTTACTCTTATGTCACCCCTTGTGATGATGCACATGTGAACCTCTCTTCTCATGATGATGAGTCAGGTAGCTTCACCACGTCCGGTGGTCTTTCTTCCACCAGTCACCCCATCTCCTATCACGATGACGACATTATGGAAGGAATCATCTCCCCCTTACATCGAAACCATGCATTCAAAACACATACACCTTGTGGCCATTACATTGCAACCCAATGTTTGGGTAAGGGGGCACCCATATTTGAGAGACCAAGCGAAGTAATTCTCCACAACTCTCCTAGTGTATCTGGTCACGCCGACTCTAGTACCATTATCCTCCCACATTTAGAAGAACCTCTAGAGTCCCATACCACTTCAGCTCACTCTCGGGATGATACCCCTTATCATTCCCTCCTTTTACATCAACCCAATCTCTTAGACATTGTTGTTGACCAACCTATAAGTTTTCTAGAAGAGCATCAGTTCATTATCTCCAAATCCTCTCTTTGGGATAGTGACACTAGGTATGCCAACCCAGAAACTTAAAGTCCATTTGATTCGTATCTGCAGTACTAAAAGAGATTGGTACTCCTCCATTTCCTTTCTCATACTGCATAACCATAATGAAAACAAATGGCACACCACCTCATTCAAATGTGGTGAGATTCCCCTTTATACATTTTGGCATGACCACAACATGCTTGGGGGCCCTATGCCTCTCAATCCATCTCTCCTCAAAATCGAATTTCTTCACTTACGACACTTGTACTTGAGGCACCACTTTGCCCCCTTACTTGTCCTTGTTTGGGATGATTTTTGTCATGAGATACCCCATTGTACTCATGATTTTACGGTTCCCCATTGGACCTTTACTACATGGCAACGTCACTGAGGCGCCCTTGTTTAGAGCACCCGCATCGAGTTCACATCCGTCCTAAAAGTCTTTGTCCGATCCCTTTGTATCCCCAAATTTCCCTCCACTCTTCATAGATCAGTTGCAATTTATGGCCTTAAGTACCATCATCATTTATCCTCCTTAATATTGTGTCAGCTGCCACCAAAACATTCATACCCCGTATGCTCTAACAAGGGAAGTCGTCCATCCGCTCATTCGTATCCCTCCTTCCATCATCATCATTATTGTCTAGATGTTCGTCGCTCTACTATTTTCTCTCATGCCTTATTTGGGGTTCCCTCATTGCCTCACCTATGTTTGACCTACTTCTGTCGACATCAGCTCTTTTACTCCAGAAGTAATGTCTAGGGGGCAGTGTACCTTGGTTCCATCTCTTTTCCGCATGATCATGATCGCTACACTTGATGGTTCAGCAGCAACTATTGGTGATTCCCGGGTGTGTGTGAGATGTCTCAACCCTCATGAGGGGGTGGCCCTTCAGGTAGCCCCCCACATGCCCGGATGCCTTCTTCATTCCAGCCCTTGATGCAGCTCCTCTTATTTGATGATATCAACCTCCGTCGATTGCAACGTCTCTTCGATTCGCTTGTATCTGTCAGATTTTGTGAGCCCTACCCTGAGTGTAGGGGGAATTTGGGTATACTTATATCTCATGTACTACATTATTATTGTATAAGTCCTGACGGTTATTCCAGGCATCGCATGTATGTGGGAGTTATCATTGTATTTCTCTGGCTCATGTTTTAGCCGATACTTGTTCCATTATTGCGTTCCGTGGTTTTCCGGGCGCTTTATTCTTTGTACTATTGTCTCGGCGGGCATAGGTATGCCTCCCCTGCCGCCTTTCACATTGGTACCACATCATACACTTGAGACTTGTTGCACCTGTAAGCCTCGTCTCCTCAGGGTCTAGTCCTCCACCACTTTAGATTACATTACATTCCTCTCTTTCATCTCTATCTTGCTGTCTAGTGATTGAGTTCTTACAACGTACTTCGGTCATACGATTTGCTCCTAACACTCGTACGTTGGGGGGCAATATGTTACACCATTTTTTCGTCATCTAACCTATTATCGTTAGATAAACCCAAGTACACCATGTAAGACCAATTTTACCCTAAGTAAAATTGCTTTCACCACATTTGTTTACATTTCTCGGTCATATTTAAAGCAAAAAGCAAAGCAAAGACAATCAATTAAATAAATCATTATTTATTTGATTATTTCCTAAGAATAAATTATTTAAATCACTATTTAAATACTATTTCTAGTTAAATTTGACTAAATCATTTTTAAATAATTAAATAAACCATTATTTATTTAATTATATTCCCATCATTTCCCTAAAATAATAAATAAATCATTTATTTGTTTGTTATTTCTAAAAAAAGGAATTGACCCAAGTCAAAAATCCTTTTCCCTCCAAGAAATATAATAAAATATTCCTAAAGGGTGATTCTAGAACTTGCTTAATAATATTTTATTCATACACCGAGTTCTAGAACACCCCAATATTTTGTTATAAATAGAAGGGTTCTCCCCATTCATTAATCACCTCCATTGCATTAGATCACTCTGGATCTTCTCTTGGTCACCATTTTCCATTTTGTTTTGTGAACTCCCATTGAGTTCCATGTTTTCTTTCCACAGCAATTAGAGAGAGACCATTAATCCCCGGAAACAGGGGACTATCAAGAACTGACCCGGGAAGAACTGGAAAACACCTTTCTTGTTTTCCTCTCAGGTGCCCCATTCTTTATAATAAAAAGATTCTTTTAAATATATGTGTTCTTGTCTTGTCCATTGGAGCTTGTACTTTACTTTTTCTGCTTAATATCTTCCATGTGTAGATCTAGATGTATGCAGCTTATTACAGATCTTAAGATGTTTTGCAGCCATAAATTATGTTAGGGCACAACATTATCACGATAGCTAAAAGTGAGTTTTACGACAAAGAACTATATAACACAGTTTCCATGAATGCGTGATGATGATATTAACCCTATATATCGGTGACCTATATCTATATGAGAATGATCTCAACATTGACCTTGATATGGTTGTATGGATGTGACCTTTGGTATGTCATCAGAAAATCCCCAAATATCAGAAAATCCCCAAATCTGGAGAACTAAAGCTCATCACTTTCGATCTGGAGTACTACCCTTGTGATAAAGTTGATGAATTTTGATCTCCCATTCTCTACCACTTTGCACTTCACCTTCAATATAGATCAGACCAAGGGAAATTCGTTATTGGGTGTTGAGATGGATGAGTTTTTCGAACTAAAATCCATTGCTTAAACTTCATGAAACTAGTGGAGTCAAGTTCATGCAAGCACAAACACATCTTACACATCCTCTTTGAAACTCATCCGAAAGAACATTGGAAGACATCTAGAGAGAACCCTATAGCCTAACACAATCCAATGGAATTGACCAAAAAAACCCAAATAGAGTCAACCCTACTAAAGGAGGAAGGGCCTGCAGTAAGAACTTACCATTTTGCAAGCGCTGAGGGCGAATGCTGTTCTGCAAGAGCTGAGGGCGAATGCTGAGGGCGAATGCTGTTCTGCAAGAGATGAGGGCAAATGCTGTTCTGCAAGAGCTGAGGGCGAATGCTGTTTTGCAAGAGCTGAGGGTGAATGCGCGCGTGATATCAGATGTTAATGTAGTTTTTAATAAAATCATTTTTATGTAGTACACATTTGATTTTTGCATTTCAAATCATTTTTATATACATTTGATTTTTGCATTTCTAATACAATTGACAAACAAATTTCTACAAGAGGTTGAAATTTTTACTAGAATAGCCATGAAAGACTAATTAAAATGGCTTAAAATGCAAGTGGATCTTCAAAATAAATGTAATTGAAGGTTCTCCCCACTAAATTTTTGCAAAAGTTCTTACATTATTTAAGTTATCTAGGATATTTTTTTGTATTACATAATCTAAATTAAATAATGAAATAGTTGGGTAGTCTTATTGTTTCAAATTAGGACACAATTTTAAAATGGTGATGAAGTTTCATGTGTTGATTAACTGACAATATTCTCCTTTCCTATCCTTGAAAAACTATACAAGGTTCCCTGCTGCCACATGAAACCCTAACTCATGTAGCAGCATAGGACCAGTCCTCCATTTTTCCCGTCATAAGGCATTTTTCACGTATTTGACGACTAGAATTTGTGGATTCCCATTTTCTGTGACGTGCTAGGAAGGATAGAAGACTTAATTTTGACGTTTGAATTTTTTTCAAAAACGTTCTTACGCCCTTTAATTTCCACTTACCAATAATTTTGCAACACTAGTCCTCTTCGCAATTGCAAGGTTGTACTCAAAAAGTAAGGAAAGTTACTTTTTTGGCTCACTCAAAATTAAAAATTTAATAAAGGAATTACCACTTGTCATTATTGATATTTTAAAATTAGAATCAATTTAGTTTTCCCTTCCTATTACAAAAATTTCACAAATCCTTTCTTTTACATAAAACACCAAAGAAAGAATAAAGCTCGTTGCCCTGCAAACTTCCAAGGTTGTGATTAGTGAAGCAGTGAAAAAGTACGGCTATAGCACTAAAAAATTAGAATGCCAATCTGCCCCAACATGAAGTAGTGTTAATATAGCTGGTGGCTTGGCTTGATGGTCAAACAGAGAATTACACAAGCACAAAATAAAAGCTTTAGTTGTCTAGTTCCTTACACTCACACTCTCAAGGGATTCAGACTTAGACCGAACTCAAGATTGACTCCGAGGAAACTAGATTGGCTCATTAACCTGCCATATTTTAATTTCATAAGGTATGTTCGAAGTTTGAATTGCTAGGGTAATTTATTATTGTGAAATCATAGTTCTAAATTATCTCTTATTTTGTGAGCAATGTAATCTATTAATTGTAAGCAGATTCATTAAAAAAATTGAAACTAATTTTAGCATGAATGATGACAATTTATATATTAATTGGTTTTTAAGAGTATTTGTTGTGTGTAGGAGCACTGGAAAGAAAAATCAAGACTTCATTTTCTGTTTTTCTTATTTTATTAGGCTGAACTGGAGAAAATTGAATATGAATAGTGAGTTAATTGTAAGATCAATGGGCCAAGGCCATACATCAACATTGACCACAGTGGGGAAGTAT
This sequence comes from Pinus albicaulis, assembly GCA_034641835.2. Lineage (NCBI taxonomy): Eukaryota > Viridiplantae > Streptophyta > Pinopsida > Pinales > Pinaceae > Pinus > Pinus albicaulis. Next base: position 1,580,180,336 of record CM076579.1, read on the forward strand.
AAAAGCATGGATATTCATGCAAGTATAGTTATTAATGTAAGATCAAAGTTAACTCTTAGCTTCACTAAACAAATAGAAGGCAAAGATCTAGCATCAACTGAAACTCATGTGAAAAAGTAGATGAAAAATGTACAATCATCCAATGGAGAGGTAATCTATAATTATCCAGTAAGACTCTGGTCTATGCCTTGAGACTAAAATAATTCTCAATATTTTTGAATAATCATCCATTGGAATTTAGTAGGAAAACCATAGTAAATCATTGTCCAATGGCCATGCAAAAATATATAAAAAATAATATTTGTTGGTTGTTTTTCAATAGGTGGACCATGATGGGCTACTGAGAAGGTAGGGGTGTTTTTTTAATCATGGAAGTGAGGTTTAGTAGATTGATAGTCAAGTTACCTTTCCCTATAATTTTTCTCGATCAAGTTATTCATTCATTGAACTTTGATTCATTCCTACTGTTTTGATACACAATCCAATCCAGTTGAGTCTTGAGTCTTCATTGAGAATGGCATTCATAGGTTGTCAAGAAAGAGGTTATCATGCACATGCACTCTTATTTTCTTGGTATCTTTTTAACTATGTTCAACCTGAGTTCTATATTTTTAAATTATCATAATAGTTCGTGATTATTAGGCTTTTATTTTGTCTTTTAAGAATTTTAATTTAATTATTATTAATCATTATATATATATATATATTATAGTTATTAAACTTTCAATGGTACATCAACTTTCATACATGAGAAAATAGATACTGTCAAATGGTACATCATGGCCTGATTAATTTCACTCAGCAATTTCAAATGGTATAACATTTAGTCAACAGTAATCATTAATTTCTGCACACAGAGACTAATTTCTCTGGAAGCCTGAGATTTCTTTGGCTTGTTATTCTTATAACTACATAGACATAATTAATAGAGAGATTGATGACAAAAAAAATCTAACGCTTAGTCTCCACTACTCAACATGATTTTGTGAGAAATAATACATAGATTGATTTCTCTGAGTGCCTTAGCGTTCTTTGGCTCATTATTTTAATCACAACAACAATAAAAAAGGCACTGAGGATCTGTTCTTAGTCCGATTATGCAATTTTTATAAGACAGATTATGCAATATTAATAATAAACATAAATTTATTGCAATTTAGGGAAAGGTCGTTCATGTTTTTTTCTTTATATTGGAAGGTTACTTTCTTTTAGAAGTAATTTTTAGTAGATCATAGCATATATTGAGGAAATATTAGTTTGAAAAGAATCAGTTATTTCTCTTGAAACTTTAGGTATTAAAAGTCCATGACACAGATATATCACACTCCAAAATCCAAAGAAAATGGAAGAGCATTCAATTTTTTTAATCAAAATTTTATTGGTGAAGGGTTAATTTATTACGAGAACGTCATTAATGAAGTGAAATTTTAAGCATAACATTTATTGACTAGAAAAATAATGACCAAAACGTCAAAAACAATTGTGTGACGGGTAAAGAGAAATCCAAATTCCAACCCTGCCTGTCACCTGTTGGTGAGTGGAGGTTATTCAATTTTCATTTACATATTACCAGGTTACTCATGTTACCAATATTTTCACATGGCTCACTTTTAGGTGACTACTTATTGTAATTCATTTTTATAAATAACAATTGGTAGATAATTGTATTATTTGAAATCTATAACAAATCCAAGAAGCAAAATTACAACAAATAGAAAATTATGCAAAAAATTCACCAGGGCACTAATGTGTGGATACCTTATCATTTCTTAGATCCTCATAACTTACCAACACCTAATAAATTGGTACACACATAATATGGCATTTACCTGAAGTATTTCATATGTATCTAGAGGTAAATAAGTTGTATGACAATTGTTATGGAAGATATAAGATGTGTATTATAGTTTATATTTCAATTTTTCTTAAGTAGCATGCATGTGCGGTTCATATAGTGACTACAATTACCAAATATATTTCAGTGAAGATGTGAAGATGATCTCTCATTAGGTCCTAATTACTTAAAGCATCATTAATTAGCTTTCCAAATGAATAAAAAATAACTGTTTAACAAATAAATAAACAGAAGAAGACAAATCATCATGCAAATGCTTTGATAGGTCCACACTCACAGTTATTACAATTACCACTCATCAAGTGTCACTTCAACATATGTCAGTCCACCATTACCATACATAAATGGACATGTGACCATCATTTTTGTTTGTGATGACATTCACATCACTGAACTTGCATTAATTAGAAGTTTGAGTTATCTGTTGAGAGTGCATAAAACAAATGTTCTCACTATGGAAATTATAGACAATTTATAAAATCATGAGATTAATTATGGATATTGTATCATTCTTAGATAATACAGCACCTTTATATGAGTTGATGTACACATCAGCATGAATTTACACTAGAATGCCACATGTATCCTAAAACAAATTAGTTGTATGTGATTGTTATGGTGCATATATGATGTGTATTACCGTTTATCTTATAATTTTGTTGAAGTAGCATACAACAATTTACATAGTGATATGAACCACTCACAAGTATTACATGAATTTATTTGTGGCTTTAGTTACTTTAGAAATGTCATTAGTGATGATCATGATTATATAATGAACCATTAAGTTGAACTATGATTTTATTACATCCACAGTACACACACACACACACATATTGATGAATTAATAATTTTCTCATATAATTTTTTTAATCTATTTTTGAAAAAAATTATATATAATTATTTCTAAGAAGAACAAGAGAAAATTCCTTACCATATCTTCGTAAAACATATAATAGCAAGAAAATTAATCTATTGAAATTTCATTTCCAAACATATTCATGGAGTAAAATGAAGATTAAAAGGAGATATTCATGGATTTACCTATAACATCACCTCATAATTAAGAATGTAAATGTACAATATTGATGATACATAGGTTAGGAGAAAATAAATCTATTGAAATTTCATTTCCAAACATATTCATGGAGTAAAATGAGGATTAAAAAGAGATATTTATGAATTTACTTATAACATCACCTCATAAAAGTGTAAATGTACAATATTGATAAAATTTATTTATATATGATAAATAATAAACCTTTATCTCACATGTATCATATAATCTTATAAAAAAACACATTCTATAATATGCAATAAAAGTGAAATTACACAATCCACATGGAAATAAGACTTAGTTCAAGAAAAAGAAAATAAAAAATAAACCATAAGTGACACGGATTTTGCAAAGGCATATAAGTGTCGTTTATTGAATATAAGTGTCATTATACCGACGGTGGCCAAAGCGTCGCTATTGCGACGGATGCCTCCAAACGTCGCAATTGCGACACTTAGACATTGTGTCGCAATTGCGACGTTTGGAGGCAGCCATCACAATAGTGACGCTTTGGGGCATAGTGTTGCAATTGCGACGTCTTCCTCCAAACGTCGCAATTGCGACACTTTTTCTAAGTGTCGGTATTGCGACACTTTTCTCTAAACATCGGTATAGCGACGGTTTCGGGCGGGATTGAAAAAATTTGGGGAAATTTCTGACATTTGGTCAAAAGTGTCAGAATTCCCCCCAAATGTACTAGTGCCATAGGGAGTGGTTCTCCGAATATGAGAAATATGATGGTGGTGATGTCTTCCTAGGTGATGATAGGAAGGCTAAAATTTTCACATGCAAAAAATTCAAGCTGAAGTTGCAAGGTGGAAGGATTATAACACTTCCTGGTGTTTTTCATATTACTGCATTGGCCATAAATCTGATTTTTGTAAGCAAGATGGATGATTCAGGTGTAAAAACAATGTTTGAGAAGGATACCTACAAGATGGTTTGGGTAGAACTCGTATTGATGCGGGGAGTTTAGATTGGAACTCTATACAGGCTTCTGGGTAGCACTATAATTGATGGGTGCAACACTTCTGTGGTTCTTGAAAGTGGAGCTGAAAACCTTGTGGTCTCTGGCGAAAGGACCATGATGTGGCATCAAAGGCTTGGGAATATTTTTTCCTGCCACCATGATCTCATCACATCCTTGGTATTTTTTATGCAAAATTGTGATCTACGGATAAACCAAATTCCCTAATTGTGGTGCTAGTCACTTAGAACAATAGAGAAAATAATTACTATCACTTTCTCTAAAATAAGTAGATATACAGAATGGTGAAAGAGCCTACTTGTGATTCAAGCACTTCTCCTTCTCCTTCTGTCATTGTTTCTGTCGCTCTCAATCCAACTCAGATCGCCAGATCGATTCCTACAAACACAAACAAAGAACAACAAAGAACATGCATATACAGATATCTACTTATCTAACTCAATCAAATCGATTAGATGTGAGATATATATATAATTCAAGAATCCATTGCACAAGAAATATATACATATATATGGGAAAATTAACAACAATCTTTGTTAAAGAATAGAAGGGGGAGGTTACAACCAATGATCGATTTGTTTCCACCAGCTCTAGTTTCATCCCATCCTCATCACATCCAAAATCACACTAGCAACATATTAGTACTTTCAATTTCTCAAATGAGAATCCAACAACATTTCTTTACCAAATTTCTTCCTTCCATAGCACTAGAATGAGTGCTCAATTTATAGGGAAACCGATGGTAGTTTCTCAATGAATGAATTTATAATAATAGGCAAGACATGTTCCCAAGTTTAGAGGTGTTATATGGACACTTGGATTCGAAGTTTGACACATATGGAATCTTCTAGAAGGCATTGGCCATGTGGAGATTCCCAGAACAATGAGAATTCCACTCCCAGGTGTCCAATGCACTCTTGAATGTCGAGAAGTGCATTGCAGTGCAACCTTTAATGGAGTATCTTGCACTGCAACGCAGTTAGTCCCTTTAGAGGCTGCGCTGGTGAGTCAATAAGTGATATAACATATACTTCAAACCTTGGAAATCTCACAATAGAAGCCATGAATAAATTTTTATTATCTTAGGGCATATAGCAACTGAAATATGAGGGGATGATAGACCCTATTTCATTGGTCCTGGGGATGATGTCCAGTTTAACCAGGTCATGGGGGATGATGCCCAAATTGACCTATTACAGCTGCCCCCTAAAGCATGAAGTCAAAATAATAATAATATATTTGGATGAGATGCTTTACAATGTGATGAGATGGAACTGAAGTGGAGTGGCAACCTGCATCAATATTACAATACATTACATCATGATATTTTCATCTTGATCACGAATTGTTGAGGGAGGCATTCCCATGCTCAACACATAAACTATCTAATAACATGTACATAGTTTAGGAAGTCGTCTACATTGGAATGTTTCCCAATATATACATGCCTATAGATATAGTCCCATGTTTGGATGACAATTTGTATGTAAAATCATCGTACAGATGGTGTGTACAACAATCCTGAAATCGCAGCCCATATGGATGAAACTAGATCCAGGGTCTTCTTATCTTGTTCACTCGATCGTTCGGGTACAAGTCTAGCCATGCGAATATATGATTTGTAGTCAAACATGGTAAGATATCATTTGATTACCAGCCAATGATGTGAGTTGTTAACAAATGCAAGTGAACCACCATTAATGTTAATGGATCTCAAGGTGATGCAGTACATTTTGTAAGGCATGAATAGATGATTTGATGTCAAATTCCAAACAAAATATTTCTGTCAAAGGTTCAGAAGAGAGGATCTTGTTGATGATGTAACAAGCCTCATGGTACTGGAAGATGGTGTTTCTAAGTAAACTTCCTGGCTGATGATTTGATGTCGACAGGAAGCAACTTTATCATGAAACGAGAGTTACTGATTTAAGAGACAAAATGTGACTTGATATAGCAATGTTCAGGGATTGTTGTCATGAAAATGAAGGTTTATGAGTATTGCAGAAGGATGAGTATTCACTGGATGACTTCTCCTGAACATATCGGTGACACTGAGATGAGTTGGTAGTATTGACCCAAAACTGAAGTGAAGGTATGATGAACCATAGGTATGAATGAACCGTCAAGAAGATTACCCAACCCAAAAGTCACAATGATGGATTGAAAGTGTCATGTTCAAGAGCGACCTACTACCGTAAAAGTGTTTTGTTCACTTTCCCAAATTTCCCCCGGTCATTTGTCGACCAGTACCTATTTATTTTTTAACAAGCTTGAGGAGGATAACATATGCTTGAGCTATAATTCAACCCTTAAGGAGAATGCATCGCTAATTAATAATTTAACGAGTCTAGTGATAAATGAAACTCGATTCTTTCCATGATCGACAAGCCTGTCGCTATTTTATGTTTTAACGAGCCTAACGACAGTGATAACCTGGTCCTTTTTCATATTTAAAGAGTTTGAAAAAGAGGACAAAAGAAAAATCCATGAGTCCTTTTTCATAAATTTGTCGCTAAGATCCGAAAAAGTGTAAAATCATATCTGAGAGAACCTCCTAGCCATGTTCAACTAAGGTTTTCCTTTTTTCGTAAATAATCTATCTCAGTCCGGAAAAGGGTTAAACTTATACTGAGTAGATGTCGTTTCATTTACTTTTACGAGCTCGAAAAGACAGGTACTCGGAAATATTTTCACATTATCGGAGTCTGAAAAGAGCTTAAATAAGACTCGAGGGGTTCCTTTTTTGTTATTGAAGCTCGAAAAAGAGATAAAAGTGCGCTTCAATTACTTTTTCATTTTTATCAAAGCTCTAAAAATAAGGATAAAAGTATGCTTTATGGTTAGATCATTCTTGAATAAGTGTGCACGACTAAACTTCTATATTAGCTGTAAAACCTGTTCAGAACAACATAAAATGGATTAAAAATACCTATTTCATAGAAAAAAGTGAATAAAAACCATATTCACAACATTAAATATGATTTTCTATAATCAAATGACTAATTAAAAGAGTTTTACAATTCATTTTTACCATTTGAAAGTTACCATTTGGATTTTGGAGCTCTGAACCAGTTTTTGGCCCCAAAATTCTGCAATTGATTGTGACAGATTCTGTCGATGATTTTCCTCGCCGTTCAAACCAGGTTGGAGCTATGAACCTTCTCTTTCCTTCAGTAGCATTTATGTTTCATTTCATTGTATTTTTTTAGGGATTTGGGCCCCTTAGGGTAAATTTATTTTTCACATAGGGAAACACACCCTTGAATGTCCAAAGGTGCATTGTAGTGCACTGGAATTGAAGGCTAGGTGCACTTGCAAGGCACTATCCCTTGACCTAGGGTGCGTTGGGCACAATTCTCATTTTTTTCTTTATAGTGTGCCCAAATTTTGCCTAGGTTTTTGCATGAAATGGATCCTTATGAGTCTTATGATTATGATTTAGGTATTCATCAGACCAAAATGACGATTACATGGAGGGAAAGAGAACATGAGGAACAAAATATGGTTGCCTTAAACGATCCGGGTACCATAAGAGCCCTTAGAGACTATCGGTTAATAAAGTACTTTAGAATGTCGGGTATGAGGCAACAGATGGAACTATTAGAATTCCTTGTTCATTCATGGGATCCAACAATAGAGGCATTTCAAATTGGTGACAAAGTGGTCCCAATATTAGTGGAGGATATCTATTTTCTCATAGGATTATCGAGGAGAGGTTTGCCCATTTCTCTTTCAGGGTCCGCTCTTGGAGGAGAGACCATGAGAGATTATATATTGTAGTATTGCAATCCAGGGACTGAACCTAGTAAGGATGGGAAAATAAGCATTCACAATTTTCGTGACTTGCCATTGAGGACCATCCTATTCACTATCGCAAAGCTTGCTGGTACCGCTACACTACTCGTAGCAAACATATATTACACGCAGTATGTACTAGAGTGCTTGGAACCAACAATTTTAAACTGGGTTGAAGTTGTCCTCTCTCAGATGAAAGAAAAACTGACCAAGGCAAAAGGAGAAAGGAAGAAGAATTTCAACTATGGTTCGATCCTGATTTCTTTTTCCTTAGAGCGGATTCCATTGATGCATCCCCAACATGTGACACTGGGTATATATGGCCCTAGAGATCCAAGGATGCAGATATGGGTATAAATGATGGATAGACATGTTGTTCAATCAACCATCGTGTTCTCCACTGCATTCTTCACTTGGTTCAAGTGACAGATGGTCGCCATTGATTATTATGCACATGCATGCGTATAATTTCAAGGAGATCAAGATTTGGCTTTACCAAATGACGCTCAATGGGGTGCAATTGGTAAGAATGTTTTGACCATGTTTTTAAATTTTTCTAAGGTTTATACATGTTTTTGTATTTTGACGTTTCCCAAGACTAAACTAAAGTTTTGATGTATGCAAATTTAGGTCGAGTTCGACCAGTGGGACAACCAGAGCAGGGAGAGGATGAGCCAGCAGAGAGGGCTGTCAGGAGAGCAGTCCTTCAGAATTTGGATATGGATGAGACTCTTGCTGAGCAACAAAAACACATACAGGGGTTGACTTTTGGGATTCCAGATTTCTGGATCGAAGAGTTACCCATGAGACTGCAGTTCCATACTATTGGCGTTCCTAACCATTGGATGCGGTTATTGCGTAGGATAGTTAGATCAGTAGCATGTTATCACGAGCATCACTAGTTTACTTTTGAAATTTTGCATACATTTTGAGGTCATATGATCAATGTGTCTTGGGAAATTTTTTTTTAAAAACCTATAAATATCTATATATTTGTTTTCAGTGTTTTCCTATGTTTATTGTGTAATCCTATTCAATTATGTGATCTGAATTGAAAATATATCTTTACATGTGTTGCAAATTTCTGTTTATAACATAATTTGCTAAAGAATCAGTTAATGCGTTCAAGTTTCTGGAAATGTGTTGATATTGAATTAAATCAAAATGTCTTTCCAAAAGTTGAACTCTCAGGAACATACGATGTAGTGTTGGATTTTTGATAGTATAAACACTAGTAAGTTGCAGTACCACAAGTTGTGAGTCTAACCTAATGATGATGCAATTAATATAAAATGAAATGGCATCAGAGAGAAGTTCTATCAACACGCTATACTCAACTATATCGTTTGTGGATCAACCGATACAAATCCCTTGAAAACTCACTAACTCGCCGTTCGAAGTGAAAATGGCCCACGCTGCAGAGGATAGATTCTACGTACTCCAACTAGCACCATCAGCATACCCAATGAATGGTTCCAAAGATTCAGACATCTGTGATGAAATGTAAAGCGGATTAATAACTTCAAGAAAACTCTAGAAAAACAAACTAAGACAGTAAATGAAAATCAACAATATATACACAATATAATAAAACAGTTCACTATGCTCTTGTTTAAGCATAGTAACGTTTGAGATACAACCCATTTCGGGGCTGCACCAATGGAATTCCATCATAATATACCAACTTGTAGGTGCCCTTAGCAAGAACTCTTTTAATAATATAGGGGCCATACCATAACGGCTCAAATTTCCCTGTACCTATTACATCAGCTTCCTAATCATAAAGAAGGACTAGGTCACCTTCTGAGAAGATGCGAGGCTGGATTGCTTGTCATATTGCACCTTTATACGTCTCTTATGCGCTTCATTGGCCAATGTAGCTTCACGACGCGTTTCATCAAGATGGATGAGGTTAAAAAGACGTGCTTCTTCAAAACAGGTGTCAGGTAACAAGTCAATTGCGAGTTTTAACGACAATATTTCACATTGGATAGGAAAGATAAATTCTAGACCATACACCAATTGAAAGGGGGTAAATCCGGTCGCATTTCTCATCGAGGTTCGGTATGCCCACAAAGCCGAGTATAGGATCAAATGCCAATTTCATTTATGAAATCCTATCATTCATTGAGGCATTCGTTTAAGAATCTTATTAATAGTCTCAACTTGTCCATGTGATTGTTGATAATAAGGAGTATAACTATCATGCAACAGTTCTAATTTTATAGTCAACTCATTCATCATGTGATGGCAAAAATGCTTACCATGATCTGTGACTATAGCTTGTGGAACACCAAACTGGGAGATGACATGATTGAAAAAGAATAATGCAGTTGTTTTGCCTGTGTTGTTGAATGTAGGCATCGCTTCAGCCCACTTGGTAAAGTAGTCTATTATGAAAATAATATAACCATGCCCCCAAGTGAACGAGGTTTGCAGGTCATGAAGTCAATGCCCCATTTTAAAAATGGTCCCACAGCGATAACAAGATGCATCAACACTGGTGGTTTGCGGAATTTACAATCAAATATCTGGCACACATGACAAATTTTGACCATGAGGATGCAGTCGCGAAATATGATAGGCCAAAATTAACCGGCGTGGAGTATCTTCTATGCGATATCATATCCAGACAAGTGTCCACCACAAGCCCTGACATGACAATCATTTAAAACCTTTACAACCTCCTCATGAGTGAGGCATCTCCTTCAAATCGTATTGACACCATGAAAATAAAGTGTATTGTCGAAAATTAGATAACATTTGGCTTGTTATCGAATACGTCATTGTTCAGAGCGAGATGTATTAGGCTGAAAATTCTACGTCGTTGTTCAGAGCGAGAGGTATCAGGCCGAAAATTCTGGGTCTGGAGATAAATGATAAAATCCTCATACCAAGGATCATATGAGCCGATTAGAAATAGAGACTCATCAGGAATAGATGGTTCCAATGTAGTAGCAGTACTATAAGAGGGAAGGTCGTAGAGAAGCTCAGCCAAAACTAACGACTTCTTTGACTTGGATTTGATGAATTCCAAATAAAATTCCTATAAAATGACAATCCATTTTGAATACTACCCCCCCAACAATTGACGTGATAAAATGTAATTCATGGAGTTGCGATTCGAAATGAAAATGGTCTTCTGGAACATGATATAGTGGCGAAATCTTTGGACAGCTTGAATGGCCGCCAAGGCAAGTTTTTCAATGTATGAATACTTCACTTCCATATCATTGAGATTACAAATCAAATAATATATCAGATGTTATATCCCATCTTCTTCTTGGACCAATACCATAGAAATGGTTGCATAATCCATGGAGATATATAAGAAATAATCACTCTGATAATTGGGGGGATACATTAATGACGCCTGGAAAAGTGTGTCCTTGAAAACATCAAAATAAGCTTGCGCAACCTTATCCCAGTGGAAGGGAATTCCCTTTTTTAAGAGCCGAGTAAATCCTTTAGCCATTTTAGCGTAGTTGGGTATGAACCTCCTTAGGAAGCTAGCCTTTCCCCGAAGTTTCTGTAACTGAAGCAAATTTGATGGCGCAGGCAAATCAAGAATAGCCTAGACCTTTAGTGGGTTGATTCGAATTCCTTATTTTGAGACGACGAATCCTAGAAAATGACCAGAACCAACGAAAAACATACATTTATTGAGGCGTATTTTATAGTGTCGATAGCATAGAAATATAGCTCTCAAATGCATCAGATGATCAGTTCAATTTCGTGAATGCGCGGGTAAATAATCTAGATAAGGTTGAACAATGTGCTTGATGTCATTGAAAGCATAATCCATTGCTCTCTGAAAGGTTTCCCCATTGTTATTTAAACCAAATGGGAGTTTTTGATAAGAGAATGTGCCCCAGGGATAGATTAATGTTGTCTTATATTGGTCCTCTGGGTGGATGTTGATTTGATTGTAGCCAAAAAATCCATCCATGAACGAAAAGATTTCGCATCCAGCATAATCGTCAATAATTTGGTCGATAAAGGGAGTAGGATATTTGTTTTTTGGAAAAGCAAGATTGACATCCCAATAATTGACACACACTCTGATTGTCCCTTGTTTCTTCATGACAGGAACAATGTTGGAAACCCAATAAGTTAACAGAACAAGTTAAATGAAACTAGCACGCAAAAGTATTTCAACTTCTACTTTAATGGCAGTGGCCTTCTTCGGATGAACAGGACGAAGGCGTTGACATACCGGTTTGACATTAGGGTACATTTTAATGGTGTGTTCAATGATACTAGTATCTATGCCTGGAATTTCCTCCTAAGACCAAGAAAATACATCACGAAATTCATGAAAGAGAGAGAGATAAGTTTCGAGTTCTGATGGAGAACAAGACACGCTGACATGAATGTTTTCTACAACGTCGGGTTTGGTAAAAATATCAATAGAAATGGTTTCTTCAATATTTGATAAGTTTCGCTCAGATTCGATTGCATTAATTGGAAAAAATTTCGAAAATAATGTTTTGATCGATGGGTGATATAGTTCAATAATATTATCTTCTTTGTAATCCTGAACATGGGAACGATGATGATAATCTTCCCATGGTTCTCCTTCTGGCATAATGGATTCCAAAATATTCTCATCTGTAAAGAAAGTGGATGAAAAAGGATAAGATGGGGTACCAAAATCTAATGAACAATCAACCCAAATGACTGGCGACGATGATTTCAGATTCACCACCCAAGCCATGTAGATTGATTGCTATGCCAACTCAATTAGGCTGGGCGGCAGGAATTTGTCCAATGTAACAACTTCAGAATCACCCGTAATCTTCTTTAAGCCAGATGGAGTGGAAGATATCATGTAGCAGGTCTCTATGCTTGCAATTTCTACCGACGTTGCAGGCGGCGGTAATGCAAAGGTTCCCATGAGGGAAGAATCCTTTAAGAGTCCTACACCAATGTTCTGAAGTGCTAGTTGGGGTGCGTGAACTAGCAGAACGCTTCCAGTTACCTGGGAAATGGAGGAAAAGAAGGAGAGTTGATTGATGACTGTGATAACACCTTTATGTGGAAAGACAATCATTCTAAAATATGTAGAAACGATCACAATCATAGGATATACCCATGGCCTTCTGAGTAAAATGTTGTAATCAAGGGGTCCATCAACGACCTCAACTTCAACATTTACTGTTTTCCCCCTAGTTCAACATGCAGATTATTGATGATACCACAAGAATTATATGTATGTATGTCGAAAGCTTTCAACTTCGTAGGCGATTGAGATAGGCGCGGTGAGCCAAGTGACTTCCAGCAGTTTAGAGACATAATGCACGTAGATTTTCCCTCATCCATAATAGTACGATGAATGAGGTGATTGAGAACATTTACTTGGATGGAGAATTCCAATTATGTTGGTAATTGTGGCACATAGCCTGTATGATTAAAGACTACAAGATTGGAATCTGCCAGATCGATTCCACTGATTGCTGACAACAAATCCTGCTTCTAGGAGGGACAATTTTGAAGCACCTCAAGCGTTGACATAGATGAAGGGGATTGAGCCAAATCTTCAACTATATTATAATTTTGAGCAGCTCGAGCTTGAGGATTAAATGTCGATTTATGAACGACTCCCTTTGGTGGCTTTATTGTCAATTCAGGAATAACAGTTGGCGGTATCGATTTCGTAGATGGATTTGTGTTCGAGGTAGTAGGTTAATTATTAACATGACTATCGTAATATTTATTACACGTTGACACTAAAACATCAGTTGTTGGCTTCGTGACAGAAAGCATAAGAACTTTGGAACTAGAAGTTGGATCCGTAGCAACCAAATTTTTGTCGGGATTCAGAAATGGATCTGTCAACACAATGGATGCATGCGAGGTCTTAATCAATTTTGAGACTTCAGCATGGTGAGGATAGTCTCGAACAAAGTGCTTCACATTACAGATTATTCAAGGGTAACGAGGTTTCTAATTTCTAGTTTGTTGATAAGATGATCTTTCCTACGGGGTAGAAGTTTGATTTTTCTTTAATTTCCCCTTTTTATTACTTCCAGGTTGCTTGTCACTTTTTCCTTTGTCAGATGACATGGCATGAATTTTGGAAAAAGGTGCAGGATCATATGCAGTAGAGTGATGTGTGCTTATAGTACCGATCATACTATTGGTGACATGAGATTCCTTAGATGGAGGATGAACAATAAAATTAGATCGCAGTGTGTTGGGAATTTTCTTGTAGAGCGTGCCAGACTGAGTATAAATAAAATATAAGTATTGGGCACGAGAAATGAACTTCTTTTTAGTGACAACACCACCCTTAGCCACATCCTTAGCTATATATGGCAATAGGGACTTAATGAACCACTCAGCAAGGAGCTAATCAGGAACAAATGTCTTGACCATTCTACGACAACGACGCCACTCATGAATATGATCAGAAATGTAATATCCCAAATTAGGAAATTTCTACAACAATGAGAATATCTTAAGATTTTCTAAAGTTGGAAAGCCAGCAATATGCAAACACAACAATGGAGTAGCAGTGGCACTCAACTCATAGAAATGTGAGAGAAATCCATAGCCATCTTATTAAGTAATAGCAGCAACAAATGAATACAATATCTTGAGGAAAATTTTACTCAAGATAAGCAATGCTCAGCCTCAAGAGACAAGTATATAAATCATGATAAAACCCTGCTATACAAATGTGCCCAAGCTATGACTGCATAGTTTTATAAGAGAAACTGTATGCTAACATATGTCAAATACATGGATATACAATTATATGGCCCATACAACATTGGGAGTGAAGTTCTTAGCTCCCAAAGGCTACCTCAAGTCAATCCTGGAAAGATTGGCTATAATATACAAAATCTGCAAAATGCCGGAGTTGCTGGGTAGCAGCTGCAACTCAAGAAATGGAAATAAGTGGAGAAGGATGAAGATGCTACATCCAATGAAAAGACCTCCTCCAATGGATCTCTAGAGTGAAAGGCTGATCCTCTCACCTAAGATCTCACCCTCCAAACATATCTGCAAAGCCCCACAACTTTTGCTCACTAGAAATAACGCAGTCCCTGAAGCAAACTGCGCTTTAGGGGTAAGAGAATGGGTTGACCCAATGCCAAGATCTGCAATTAGCTCCAAAAGCCTCCAAATTGATCTCTCAAAGGAAAGAGAGACTCCTCCTTTGAAAAATAGCTGATGGAGGTGGTGTAGTGAACCCTCACTGCAACACCCTACAACACAACATTATTCTGCTGCAGAAATAATGCTGTCTTGGAGGAGGATGCTTGGCCTCAAGCCTGGATGTGAGGAAAATCAGTGCAATCCCTCTAGAGGCCTCTCAAGAAGGAGAGGAAATCCTAAACAGGAATCCCTCGTGCTAAGCAGCACTGCAACTCAGTTAAACAACTGGAGATTGCTGAAAGTCTGAATAGACCATAAAATCAATAATCCATAACATTAGAAACAATGGCTGCCTTGCCCTCCTTTTAAAAAAGTGAAAGCCCTCTCTCCATGGGTCCCACTCTTTAGGGTTTCCTCCACCAAATAACCCTCTTCCCATTCACACTGCGCTGTCTATCAAAGTGTTTTCCTCCTCCTCTCCCAGCGCTGTTGACTTGGTCAAACTTGACCTTGTCCACTTGCAAATGACCCTGTTCACACATGGGGGTGTGAAAACCAGCCCCAATGATGATCCCTTTTCATACTATGAGAGATTTTATTGATATTTCCATTATGCATGGGCCTCCTTACCCTTTTATTCTCCTCCTAGGTGAAGTCAACAAAAATTAATATTCCAATTTATTGTAGGAAAATTTTGAAATATTACAAGAAATGTGAGTAGCATTA
Organism: Pinus albicaulis; assembly: GCA_034641835.2. Taxonomy (NCBI): domain Eukaryota; kingdom Viridiplantae; phylum Streptophyta; class Pinopsida; order Pinales; family Pinaceae; genus Pinus; species Pinus albicaulis. The sequence continues at coordinate 1,580,195,861 of CM076579.1, forward strand.
GTCTATTTTAAATTAGTCAAGAGTTCTGTTCCAGTTTCATATCATATGGGTAACTGGAACTGGGTCAAAAAGACAGTATCTAGGGCAGTTAAATTATCAAATGAAGCTTTTGGTAACTCAATGTACCATTTCACAGTCGGACCAGTGAGCGTACGCTGGAAAAGACGTAGTCGAACAGAGTCATCATTTAAGGAGTTAGATGAAATCAATAAATGCTAAGTCATAATATGCGTCAAAGGGTATTCCCCAGGGTTTCCATTGAAATTAGGAATATCTGAGGGTAATTTATGAGGTATCACCGGCCACCAAGGAGCATAGTTGATTGGATCATTGGTAAGTTGGTTTAAATTCGGCAAATATAAAGTTGCAACAAAGGGAAACTGTCGATTTAATTCGGGTTGAGCATAGCCAGGGTATGATGGAATTTCTTGGGAAACAGGCCTTTGAGCACCAGCATAAGGAATATGTTGCAGTAACCCACATAGGCGTTGTTTTGATAAGCAAACGCTTGAGGGTTCTGTTGACCAAAACCTGGGTACGCTACTTGTTGAAATGAAGGTTGTTGCATTTGCACTTGTGGATGCCAAGGGGTTTGTCTAGCAATATTATAACCCAAAATTGAATATCTTGGATTCGGTTGTGAATAGGTATAACCTGGTCGTGGCTGTGACATCTCAAAATATGGTAATCCAACTTGTGAATAAATAATTCCGGATACAGGTGGTTGTTGTAAACCAGTCGAAGGAGTTGGAGTCTAAGGGCCCAATACTTGAGGGTATTGGGTGGAGGGACCCACTTGAGATGGTTGAGGCACAACAGTTTGAGCCTGTAATAGGCGTAATGATGTATTAAAAAGTGGAGTAGATGTGGGCGCAACGGGTTTAACCAGTGGATTTGATTGTACAACTGTTTGTGGTTGGAGGGGTAGAGTGGGATGCCACAGACAAACAATCATTCCAACATTAGGATGACCAAATAATGACGAAGTACTGTCAAAATGGGTGACCATAGGTTGCCCCCCAGTATGAAGAGTATAATAAGATGGAAAATGTTGTTCTCAAAATGATGGGAGTCCATCTGAAATTGTGCTGGATGGAATATACCCAGATGGACCAGCCTGATATTGCCTTGATGATGTATATAAAGGATCAAGCCATTCAATACTCACTAGATATGTACCAGATAGAATACCAGATGATAAAATTGGTGAAGTCAATGGGTTTGAGGATGCACCAGAGAAGGTTCCAGATAAATATTGGTAACCATGTGGGACAGAAGGGCCACCAAATAAATGTGACTCTAGTGATGTTGTGAACATCGATGGGGTAGAAAGAGCAAGTGCTGTTGTAATTGGAATAGATGGTCTAGCCAAAGATGTTGGCTCAGGCATGGTTATACGACCCAATGTATACCCTACTGGATCTACGGGATCTCGAATAGACACAGGATCAAAGAAAGAAGAGTGGGGTGATTGAGGAAAAGTCTCGTAAAGATAAAGCTCTGATCCAAAATGGGTTGGAGTTGAAGGTGTTTTGTCTTGTGGTATTTCTTTAATCGAAATCAAACCAGGTGGAAGGATTTCGTCATTAGGCCTAAAGTATATTTCAGGTGGTTCACTGTGCGATATGGGAGACTCAATGGCTACAATAGATTGTGGGGCTACCGATACAGGAACAACTTCTGGTTGTTCGACTTTGGGATTCAGATGTTCTAGTAAAAGAATGATAGGATCTGGATCAACCTCCAGTTGAATAACGTCGGGTTCAGGAGGTATGGTCTCACTGATTGAATGGATCGTGACCACAGGTAGCTGAGATGACTCCATCTCGACAACAGTAGATGAACCAAGATTTATAGAAACAACTCGAGACAACTCTGGTATATGTGAGGATGATGTCACACTAGAGGTACTGATAGTACTAGTTTCGGTAGAACGGTGTTGCCTTCGTCAACCAGGAATGGCTTCTGGTGGTAAAGGTGGTTTCAGTGCTATTCTACGCAAACGATGGGGAAAGGGATGTTCTTCTTCCACGATGACTAATTTATTTTATGACCAAAAAAAATAAACAAAATAAAAGGGTAATTCTAGGCAAAAGGTTAACCAAGTAATTGTGAACTGCAGAATACCTCCTGGCGAACCAAGAAGTAAGTGCAGGCAATCTCCCCGAATGCTGTGTTCAGTGTATCACAAGTTACAAGGCAGCCGACTCAGTTCACTATGGATGGATAGAAACCTAAAGTTGTCCTCCGAAATATACCCGAAGGCACGTGGAGGCCCAAGTCCATATTAGCATTCTCTAATGCGAAACCACACAGTGAGAGCACCCCCTTATACTTTTTGTACTAGAACATCGCTCTATATACCCGAAGGTACATGGAAGAGCTCTGATATACTTATGTATGTGGAGTGAGGTATCACACTCAGAATGTATCACACACAAGTTAGCAACAACTGCTATGTTTAACAACGCCAGAACACGTCTCTAGCCTAGACCTTATAAATGTTATCGTTAATGTTCCAATGATTTCTTAGGTAAATTGATGTAAATTTTATGTTGATCTTGTTTAAAGTTTGTCTGAGGTTCACTAGATGATGTGATGGAAATTCATAAAAATGCAAACTAAATGTTAAGAAAAGTTTTCAATTTAGCTTTTTCAATGAAAATCCTAGCTACTAAGGGAAAGAGCAATCGATTTTAGAGCAAACAACAAAGAGCACAAACTAAAATGCAGCTTTCCTAACTTGTTCCTATGAAACACACACAATTCACTATATGCACATGCATGTTTTTGTTTTCAACTCCTTTAATGTGAATGCAAGAAAGGAAACTATATGCAAAAAAATCAACAAAATAAGTGTTTTCTTCTTTGAGAAACGAGGAATTTAACAACAATTTCTCTTTTAGGAAAAGTGAAGAATGGAACTACAATTTTTCCTACAAGAAATGAGGAATGAAACAACGATTTCCTTTACGAAAAAAAATTGATCTAATGAAAAAATAAAATACTTTGAATTTGATTTTCCAATTGTTATCACTATAAAAGTTTTCCAAACTTGGAAAATTTTCATTTGTTCCTAAGTCATGGTCTTAGATAGGGGTTAAGTCATTTTTATGTTTTTAGAGTCTAAGTCATAGGGTTATAGTCTCATATCCATCATCAAATAAAGTCTAACAACCTTGTTTCACACTTTAAGGGTCCCATATTATGTTTCGGAAGCCATGTGTTTAATCATTTTGAATAAGCCACGAAACCACGTTTTCGTAGCGCAGACAGTGTTAAAAATTGCTTTTGCGCTACGAAAACACTGGTATTTTCGTAGCGCAAAACCCTGAAAATACATTACACACGCTACGAAATCGGTGATTCGTAACCAATCCTATCCAACTGTTAAATCCATCAAATTTCGTCAAATTTTCATGATTAGGTGTCAGTCCATGAATCCTTTCTCACACATGCAGCCATTCATAACCATCATGAGATTTGTTAGGGGTCATTTATCATTAGTCATTTTAAAATTTGAAAAGGGATGGTTGTCCTTGGTTGTATTGTCTCATGCAAAAACACCTGGTGCATGTTTTTCTTCAAATGATAAGCTTATGGTAAGCAACCAGAGCTTCTCTTAGTTATAAAGCGAGGATGAAATAGTTATCAAGCGAGGCTGAACCCTTAATCAAGCGAGCCAGTTTCTCTGAAATCAAGCGAGCTAGTTTATTACAGGTTTTCTGAAGCCACAGGGATTTTGAGGGAAAGATGACAGAGGAAAAAATAAACCATAGATTAGGCCACTATTTGAGAACGGAACCTGAAGGCATAGAGGCTCTCACCAAGGATAAATCAGTCGAAGAAGCCTTCAAGAAAGTAGGATGCTGGGGATTCTGCGAAAAGCTACAGGGAGGTCATAATCAAGTCACAAAAGAATTTGCCATTAATTTTACAGGTTCAAATACAAAGGTTGGATTTTTAAACTTGCCAATTTCTCTTGAAATTATATAATTAGTGACAAAGATTCCAAGGGGAGAAGAAAGGTGGTTCAAGAACTTCAGGTTTGAAATGGAACCTTGTAAAATATTTTTAAAGCTAGAGTTTGTGGACACAGATTTGACCAAAGCAGTGCCAAGAGGTTATGTCAAGGATACATATGCTAGCCTGCTCTCCAACATTCAAAGGTACTTCACCTGTGAAGGAATATATCATAAGGTGTATTCTTATCATTTCAAACTCTTATTGCATTTCACTGGAATAATTTCTCTAGATTTACCTTTCTTCTTGTTTCAGAGTTTGGCCAAGATGGAAGATAAGGTGCAGATGAAAACTCAGGCATGTGAAACTTCATTATTCCATCATGGTCATGTTAAATTAATATTTTTGCATGAAATTCAAAGGGTAAATAGAGAATGGTCTGCATTTCTATTTTTGTGTGGATTTGGGGTGGAAACACATGGAACAGGTGTTAGCCCTAGGGCCAAAGAAAGATCACCATTAGAAACCAATGACCCTACAGAAACAAGATCAAAGAGATTTGTCAAGTTAAAGCCTAGAAAGCAAGTGAAAGAGCCAAATATTAAAACACTAGTGATTATTCAAGAAACCCCTCAACCTGCACAAAAGAGGGCAACCAGTAAATCAGCCCAGAAAAGATTGGTTAGAAGTCAAATAGCAAGGGAAAAAGGCAAAACATTAGTTTCAGAAGAAGATCCAGGTTTAAAGGGTAGTTTGAATGATATTTTACAAGCTATTGATATTGAGGAATCTCCTTTAGTTCAGGCAGATTTTATAAATTTGGATGAAGGGACATCTAAGAAGATCAAATCTTCCAAAAAGCTGGATTTTAATGATGAAATTTTAAAGTTTGTGTTCAAGCCCAAAAGGCCTCTAACTAGGAATTCAAAAAATTTGCAAGGGCTAGATGAGGAGTTAGATAAAGCTGGAGAAGTTTCAAATGTTTATGAGGAACCCATAGACCTTTCATCACCTATGCCTGAAGATGACAGAAACAGAGTTTTCCATACTCCAAGAGAAAAGAGAAGTTATGAGGGAATTAAAGAAAAATTAAGACTAGCTAATCTTGAAATTGATAAGCTTAAGAAGTAAGCAAGAAAACATGTTGTGGATAAGATAAAATTTGATAGAATTAAGGCTTCGTGGGAGCTTGAAAGAGTCTCAAAACCTGAAGCAGTTAGCAGTGAAGCTCAGTATTTTACCTGGACTCTTTCTGAAATCAAAGAGGCTAAATTTGTGAGAAAGATAAATGTTAATTTAAGGGATACTAACAGAAGGTTGAAGAGGCACATTTAAGATCTTAAAATTCAATTGACAAACTCAGCTACAACAGAAGTAAGGCAGTAAGTGACAAATCCCTAATACAGTTTTGTTTTGGGAAGGACGCCATTTTTTGAAAACATGGCAAAGTTGACTTATATTGATTTTAAGGTCTATTATGCATCAAGGTCATCATTAAAGGGCTGTAAATATTCTTAAGATCTAAAGATGATGAAAAACTATGTAATATGGAGATACACAGCAGTTTCGTAGTGCACTACGAAACTGCTATAGGTGACATACACAACAGTTTTGTAGCGCGCTACGAAATTGCTGTAGGTGCATTTTTGAATATTTTATAAAAGTTTCAAAGAGTAAAAAAGCTTCATTTCCGAATTTGGTTGCTGGTGGTGGTTGGAAAGGATTCACAAATGAAGCTCCAAGTCTCAAGTCAGAGGAAGTTGGATCATTGACAGTGGTTACAAAGGTGTAAATTTTGCGCTACGAAAATGGTGTTCATTTCGTAGCACAGCCATTTCATCTCTCCTTTTACTTTTTCAAAAGCTTGTTTTCTATATAGGTGGAAGGGTATGGTTCCATGAGGGTGAAAACACATGTCACTTATCTCAAAAGGTCAACTTTGCCAATAAAAAGGGTTCGAAGATCATAAAGAAGGAAAAGGCTGAAATATAGGAAACATGTTCCCTGTTTTGTAGGGAAAGTAAGGCATGAACCAGTATGATGACATAACAAGATTGCAGGTATCATCAAGGTCGAAGACATGGAGGAACAACTATCAGAGATATCATTCAAGTTCTATATAAGTTTGTTTAGATATAATAAGGAGTTATACTCCTATTTGTATTAGGACTTCTAGAAGACACAATTAACTGTCAGATGTAATTAATAGTCAGTTTTAGAGAAAATAGGTGTCAATTTAAGATAGAATTCGAATTCCTATGAAGATGGATCATAGAATCCAAGGTTGCAATGACTCTATAAGAGACATGAGGTCGAATTGTACAGGGTTGGAAATTTTCATTAACAAGCAGACTATGTCACTATAGCAGACTGTGTGTTTTTATCATAATACAAATATTGGCTTACTACTCAGGATTCAGAAAGAGTTTTAAATGTGTGATCTTCCTATGGATTTCCTTATCTATCTATTTGCAGTGGTATAAACATATGTTACTTAGAATTCATTGGAAAATGCTCTAACTTCCTGCATATGTTTGTAAACTGTGTTTTGTTCACTCTGTTTTTGTTTTTCTGGTACACCTAAAAAAACTCTTAAATGCCCTGACTTTCATGATAAGCTAATTTTGATGTTTTGTGGGAACATACCTAGACTCCATAGCCTAATAGATGCTTGTTGATCAGTAATTCAACCATTCATACACTTTATATCCAATTTATTCTTAGAGTTAGCCATCTAATCCTTTATTCAAAATCTTAAACCTAGTGAGAGAGCCCTCTCAAGTTGAGGAGGCTAAGCCTCAACTAAAAGTCTAGTTTGAAATAGTTACACTGAGGTAGCCTGAACAACAACCTATCAGGTCCTATTTTGGTGATAACACCAATGATAAAGAAAAACACTAAAGAGACATTGAACAAATTTACTTTTCAAAGGAGGAAGAATCAGGAAAGTTTACTGGTCTTTAAGAGGTATCAGACAGTTGAGAATATAGAATACAAATGGTTGAGAATGACATAAATGAAAAATTTGAATGGAATTTGGTTGGCTAAGGGGGCAACACAGTCTCTAAGGGGATACAATGCGTTGCAGTGTGCCCTTGAGTGGGAGATAGTGCACTGCAGTGCACTGTGTCTTGACCAACAATGCGTTGGCCGCAATAGGGATTGAAAAATCAAGCTATAGAACACACTTCTAATTCAATTATTTCATTCAAATGTATAATAAATGAATGGTATTTTGCATCTACAGAGAAAAAAAAACCAAGAGTGAGAGGATACTCCCCAGCGGAGTTACCAATTTGTTATGCGGAATTGTGATCTACAGATATACCAAATTCCCTAAGTGTGGTGCTAGTCACTTAGAACAACAGAGGAAAGAATTACTATCACTTTATCTAAAATAAGCATATATATAGAATGGTGAAAGAGCCTACTTGTGATTCAAGCACTTCTCCTTCTCCTTCTATCGCTATTGTTGCCGCTCTCAATCCAACTCAGATCGATTCCTGCAAACACAAACAAAGAAGGGAAAAAAACATGCATATACAGATATCTACTTATATTAATCAATCAAATCGATTAGATGTGAGATATATATATCATTCAAGAATCCATTGCACAAGAAATAGAGACATATATATGGGAAAATGAACAAAAATATTTATTAAAGAATAGAAGGGGGAGGTTACAACCAATGATCGATTTGTTGCCACTAGCTCCAACTTCATCCCAGCCTCATCACATCAAACATCACACCAACAACAGATCAGTACTTTCACTCTCTCAAATGAGAATCCAACAACATTTCTTTACCAAATTTCTTCCTTCGCTAGCACTAGAATGAGTGCTCAATTTATAGGGAAACTGATGGTAGTTTCTTAATGTATGACTTTCTAATAATAGGCAAGACATGTTCCCAAGTTTAGGGGTGTTAGATGGACACTTGGATTTGAAGTTTGACACATATGGAATCTTCTAGAAGGCAATGGCCATGTGGAGATTCCCGAAACAATGAGAATTCCGCTCCCAGGTGTCCAACGCATTCTTGAATGTCGGGAAGTGCATTGCGGTGCACCCTTGAATGGAGGATATTTCACTGCAAGGTAGTTAGTCCCTTTAGAGGCTTGGTTGGTGAGTCAATAAGTGATATAACATATAATTCAAACCTTGGAAATCTCACAATAGAAGCCATGAATGAATTTTTCTTCTCTTAGGGCATATGGAAACTGAAATATGAGGGGATGATAGACCCTATTTCATTAGTCCTGGGGATGATGTCCAGTTTGACCAGGTCATGGGGTATGATGCCCAAATTGACCTATAATAGTATTCAGGTGGGCCCAAACTCCATAATACTATGTACTGAGAAAAGTTATAGTCTCAACAGTTTGTAGCATGTATGAAAATCACGTGGTTATTATGTTTCAATATTTTGTCTACTTACACCAATCATGATCATGTTATTGGTGTGTATACCTTGCAAGATTCATCAAATTTGTGTCTGCACATGGGAGCACCAGATACATGCAAACAAATTTAAGGAACTTGGATCTCTTAACCTTGATGAATATTTCCTTGTCCTCAAGATTATTTGGGAACTCCTTCTTAATGAGAACATATTTTATGGTTATCCATGGTAAAGGAGTGGCCTTATACACCAAAAATCTACCATGATAGACGTTCTTGGTCTTGAAATTTCCCAAGCACATTCTATAGTACTTTATGTGACTTCCTTCATTGGTACTTGTCTTGTGACCAGAGGAATGGTATATGTGGAAGATGAGAGGTTGATAATCTCTTTATTGGCAGCACCTGTGTTGGAGTGGGGTCCCCTGAGTCCGAAGACCATTTTTGATATATTTTGTAATAGATTTTGTAATTTTAGTCGTGCACAGGGGCTTTAGGGTAGGTCAAAGCCCCTCATGGTTGTAATGGGTAAAAAGGGTAAAACAGGGGGCTGCAAACCACGGTTTGAGGACCCTAGAGTAGTGCAGGATATAAGTATATATATAAGTCTAGATCGAGTCTAATAAGGCAGTTTTTTGGAAAAATCTGAAAGTTGTTGATAGATATGGATATTTTGTGATATTTTGGGTGGAATTGTCTGGGTAGAAGGATCCTACTAGCTATGTACGCAGAGACCTTAAGTCCTGCTGTGTGTGGACCTGTTGAAGCCTAGAAAATCTCTGCTTCAAACATTGGGGAAAACCACCTGGTCGGGACCTTAGGACAACTCCTTTTCTGTTTGGTATGGTGGCTCCGACTGGATTTAAAGGACCAGTTTCCTTATAACTAAATGGGCTGGTGAGGGGATTGATTTGGATGAGTGGAAATGGGACTAAATTGACTGAAATAAAACTATCTAATTAAACTAAATGCTGATAAAGAAATTCTAACACTAACCCGGGTAATTATATGTGAATACAACTTAAGATTATCCCAATTTAATAATAACCATGAAAATTTATTATTATTTAAATTGAAATGTGCAGAAACGAATAAAGATAACTCTTTTTAAGAAATTAAACAGAGTTATATTAGCATATTGCATTCATCATTGTATACCATCTATATATGCTTTATGAAAGACAACATTCCAATTATACTCAGAAATGATATATAAAAGGAAACGCTATGAAAACCAAATATATAAATGATAGCAAATTCTTCAAGCGAATATCATATAACAAAGGAAATCAACAGTGAACAGATAGAAATACCTCATTCATCTTGAAGACTGTCAAATGAAATGTGATACTCTAATTCAGTAACTCCGATGTAAAATTAAATCCAAAGGTACAGAAATGCAACACTCCAAAGATAATTTCTGCACAAAAATCACCAGATGTGATCCTTTATCAAATATAAGAGGGAATGGAGTACAGAAATGTAAGCTCCAAGTCCAAAAAATATTACAACTTCGGATCCTTCTCTAAATGCATGAGAGGGATTTAAATAAGAAATTACATAACAAAATCCTACTACTACTGCTACAATCTATCAAATTAAAAATAGAAATGGTATCTTAAATGAAACTGATTCATTGCTTTTCTTTCTCGCTTGATGTAGCCAGGTTGCAAATCTTCAGCATATCTTGGAGCCTTGGTGGATGACTCATCTCGGAATGCAGCTGTCCAGCGTAGGTGGCATCGGAAAACTCTAGAATTAAACAATCGACAGCATTTGAAAGGAATTTAATAGCCATTTGCTGATTGTTTGGCTTTATTAAATAAGTCCACATATTTTCCCATGATATTGCTTGAAGTTTATCGATTTTTTGACTTTTATTCACCATTTCTTCTTTCCATCTATTTTCAGTTTCTTTCACTTTAGGCAAACTGCCAGGAACACAGTCTGAAATGAGATTGATTGGATACAAGCTGTCATTGATAAATTGCGTGATATTACTCATCATGCCCCTAGCTCTTGATATTGCTCTCTCAGCTTTCATTACTTGATGTTCCCATTCTGTAAACAAGATTTCTTTATGTCTTTCTTCTATCCTAGGAAGATTAGCTTCTCTTCCTTTTTCTGTATCCTGCCAAGTAAGAATTCAGAAATCTTTTCATCAGCATCATCGATTTCTTGTCTGAGAGTAATAATGTTCTGGATCAAGGATGAGGTAATATCACAAAATGGTTCTGCCTGTGATAGTTTTGCACAAAATTCATTCAATTGTTGAGACAACAATTTATTAGCTTCGAGGGCTTCCGATTTGAATTCACTTAACTTAGGGAAATCTTTGAATCTATCTAAAGCTGTTTGGAACTCCTTTTCTTGTACAATCTTCGCATTCTTCTCATTTTGTAACAAACCTTGTAACCTGGAAATTTCTTCATTCAATTGTTGTTGTTTGCCTAAGACCTACTCATCAAATTTCTTCTTTGCTTCAGCAAGCTATTCTTCCAACTCTTTGGACCTGAATTCTTGATCTTGTAGTTGTTGTTGCAGTTGAGTAATATTTTGCTGATTTTCCTTAGCTTGCTCTTCAAGTGAAGCTATATGGAGATCTTTCTGAGTCATCATCTGAGAAACTTCTACTGCTTTATCAACTGTTGCAGCACTATAAGCTCCTGCATATTGAGACAACTTAGTGAGATCCTGAGAAGGATTCACTTCAGTAGTCTTGTAAACAATATTCATAAATTCTTCCGATGGAGTAGAAAACATGTCCTGATCCGTCTTCCTTCTTTTTCTCTGTCTTCTAACAACAACCTTATGCTTAGGGATGCAAAATACATCTAAAGGATGGATCTCCTCGATATTTAATACAATCTGCCCTGTAGGATATTCAGGAATGATTTCGACATCCTGCTCTACTTGCTCTTTATCTTTATCTTGCAGTCCCAATTGCTGAGCGAATTGATCATATTGTTTCAATAATTGAGAGGAAACATTAAGATCAGTAGAGTCTACAATCTTCGTAGTAGTTTCTTTTCCTCCCGATTGCATGTCTGCTTTCCCTGTATCTGTTTTCTGCTCAATGGTTTTACTATCCGATCCTCCTTTTTTATTATGCACATTAGCATCAGTACTTGTGCATTTTTCTGTTGTTTGAGCAGTAGACTGCTGATCAGTATTTCGATCGGATTTACCATCAGTATTCCCTTTCTGAGCCTCAGGTTTGCCATCGGTGCCCATCTTTGCAGTATGTACAGTTGGCTGGTTAACAGCCGATTATGTAATGAATTTACCGGCAGATGTTTCTCTTGGCATTTTGACAAATTTATCCTTTGTCTCTGACCCTTGTATATGAATTCTCAGTTGGTCTAGAGGAACTCTCAACAACCTTTGACTTTTGAATAACAAAAATTTATTCATTTCTTCCTTTTGAAATTTAGACTTGGCTAAATCATAAATTTGAGGAAAATCATTCAACGAAACAAACAAATCATCAAACCGATCTGGTTCATGCTCAAATCGAGCAATTGAAACTGAAGCAGTAACATTAAAGGCTATCTGTCGCGGATCATACTGTCTCCCTGGAATGGTTGCAAATTTACAACCCTTTATTTTGGCAACTTATTTTTCCACATGTTTGAAATCATTTAAAGTAAACTGACCACAATTGAATGGGAATTGAGGCCAGATTCTCTTCTTACTGTTGTTTAAAGATCTGGATATTCCTTCAACTGTTAATTGATAGGAAATTTCCTGGGCGAGAAGTTTGTCTGGAACAATAAGAGGAAGAACATGTGGTTCCACAATACTACCAAAAATCCTGATGTATGTAAATTTCTCCTCCCCAAACCAATCTCCTATTGCGGATAAGTCGGCTTTAGCTTTATCAGAGAATCTAGGAGGGAAGCGATTGAAAATGGTTTGGAAAATAGGGATAAGGAAACCATGGCAGATTCTATATACATTATCTTGAAAATGAACTTTCCAAATAAGTTTATGATATATATGAATTGGGGTAGGGTCTTTGGGAGTCCATTTCCATCCAAAAAAGGGAAATTCAGAATTAAAACAAAGAGCATCAAGAATATAGGCACAAAAGAAAAAAGGAGTGGAATTTCCAGCGGTTTTATCTTGTCTGTACTCAAGTATTCTATTAGCCATTCTATCAGAAAGAATAACAACCCAATCCATAATGTCGGAATTGACAGCAGCTAGGATTAATGGGACCATTTGTATAGAAAACCTAGCTGAATTATCATTGCCAAATAATCTACACATCATGGCAGCGGCATAGCAATACGGAGGTAAAAGGGAATCTACAGAATACATACCGAATGCTTCATTTCTGTGCTTCTCTGGATTTTTCTTCCAATCTCTGATAGGATCAGATTGGACTTTATTATTATCAGCGAATTCTTTGATAAGTTCTTTGTTATACACCTTCTGTGGGTCCGGAAGGTGATACATAGCCTTAATGTCTTCTTCTTTGAACGACACAAAAGACACTCCAGAAGCTGAAACAAACGTTCTGTCCTGTATCTTCACACCATCGATGACCCATCGAATTACATCATAATAAGGCATGATGCTCGCTCTAGCTGCAATTCGATGCAAAAATGAATTTGCAAGTGTTTTTTCATTAATCTCAGAGTCAGAATCTGAGCTATCTTCGTCTGGAACTGATGCCTTTTCCACTGTGACTTTGGGGTTTTGTTTCTCCAATAGATTGTAGACTCCTTCCCATGTCATTCTCCCGAGCCCTTGGCATGATGTATCTGTGACTAATCTTAGTTTTGTGGGCTTCTCTTTTGAGACTGTAGGAGTCTCAACAAATTTAACTGGAACAAAATTCTTGGCTCTTCTCGCTCTCTTCGACATTTCTGCGTTTGCTATTACTTCCCTTTGTCTGTGAATGAAAGGGCTTGGTGTTCCTTGACTCTACAAAACAATAAACTTTCAGTCCTGACAAACAAGCAACTTGAATGGAACGTTTATGAACAAATGATTCGTTATTTATTGGTTTTGTATAGCGCGTAAATGTTCTTTTTGGGTCACACTCACGTATTAAAAACCAAATCATCAACCAATATTCATTCGATTTGCTATTAAATACCTACGTAAAAATGGAGATTTGGCGCTTGTGAAATATTATAATATTCACCTATTCTGAACTTTTCGAATGTAATAAATGTCATTTATCAATCGCATCGAAAGTTTTCAAATGGCACATAAATATCACAATACAAATTCCTCGATTTGTCGATTGCGATTGTAAACGTTTGCCGATTTCCGATGGTGGGGTCCACCATATAAAAGTTTTTTATTTAAACGGAAAAATGTTTGTTTTCCCTTTTGAAAAGTGTTTTTATAATAAGCGCGCATCACATCGAAGAATTTGAAATTGATCGCAAAGAGCTTATTAGAGAATGTTCTGATCATGCGATTGCGATTAATCGCATCGCATCGGAGATATATAAATAGATAACTTTAAACTCTTTGCGATTGAAGTTTTGCGATCGAAATAATCGCATCGGAGGATTTGGGTTTCTATGTCAAATTTCCTCTAAGGGTTTTCTCTGATTTCCGATTGCAATGACTATTTATTGGACTTTTACATTTCGACTTGTTTTTATGATAAAGTCTTTTGTATTTGATCGGATCGGAAGTTTTGAATGTTGTATTTTGTTTGTAAACAAACAAAGATGAGTTTTTTCAAAACAGTGAATCTTTATTTCTAATTCTCTTATTTCTATAAAAAGAAAAAGGGACCCTATTTCTAAATGAATTTTATTCTAAAATTAAGAAAAAGGGAGGGTTGTTGTATAGTACAACAATTGGCGATTCACTGAAAGAACCAGTTATCTCTGAAAAAATAAAATGAATACTATATTTTAAGTAAGTAAAGATTTTTAAAGATAATGAAAACTATCCTAGGATAATCAAAAATAAAATCTAACTTATGAAAAAGAATAAAAATTATTTACAATTTCTTTCTAGTTTCTTGAGAATAAAAACATTTTTGGGTTATCTCAAGCTTTGATTTGTATTAATAATGAAGTAAGTGAATTTCTCCAAGTTTGGTTTTATAATATACTCTATTGTCATAGGTATTGCCTCTGCTTCCTGCAAACGTTCATAGTCTCGACAGGGTTACCTTTTAACCATTAACTATTCATTGTCCCATCCAACTAAGATTATGACTTTTAAAAAGATAAATTCATAAAACATATTATCTCATGTTTTTGTCTTTTATTTATTTTTATTTTTAAGAGCCATTGTTTTGGTTTGGTAGCCAGTTAATAACAATGCCATTCACTAGTTGTAATTAAACTGAACAAGCTGGCTCGTGATGAGAACCCTTGTCTTATATTTATAAGCCATTACCCTGTTTTGATGTGCAGTATTGGTAATGTCAGTTTCATTACTTCTTATGAATATGGTAAGTCGGCTCATGATGAGACCTCTTATCTCTTAAAAATTTTACATAATTTCTTAGAATTACATTCTAAAAAATCACAACCTAAATGGATGGGGTGAAGTAGTTTTATCCTTAAGAATCAATGGATGACAATTTTTTAGAGTTTTTTGAGTACCAAGACTTGAATAATCTTTACTTTTATAGATAACCTCTCTCTGCTTAATAAACTTATAATGATTTACATTTCCCTCAAGTTTTTCAAAATATCATGCAAATAATTGATATAATCTTTCAAAGTTTAACATCTTATTTAAAACTATCAAAAGATTATGATCATTTCTTTAAAAATTCTTATTTACACAAAATAAATATTTATAATATTCTTCCTAAGAATTTTTCTAACAAGTAAACAGTCAATTAGAGACTTATTAACAACCTTTATTTGCAAAAACAATTAAAAACTTTGCAGAAAGGAATATGTATAGTTTAAGAAGGGGTTACTTTCTTATGAAAAGAATTTCTTCAAGATAAGCCCATTTACAGAAGAGATTCTCTCTTACCTGTTAGATCTTGGAGTATGAATGTATTTGAGCCTATCTTCTCAACGATCTGGAATGGTCCAAGCCACATTTTCTGAAATTTGGTATGCTTACCTTTTTCTTCATGTGCCTTATCCCATTTCAGAACAAGATCACCAATTGACAAAATTTTTGAGCCAGCAGAACTTGCATCAAAAGAAGATTTTACAAGCTGTTGATGTTTTTCATGAACAATTTTAGCTTTATCTCTATCTTCTTCTAGTTTAAGGATTTGATCATATCTCAATTGAATGGATGAAGAAGGATTTTATTCAATAAATTGCACTAGGGCTAATGATGGAAGAGTTAAATTTGATGGTATCACATCTTAGTTCCTATGAAAGCTTTTTCAGTGATACGATCAACCCATAATGCAAAGATTAAAGACTTGTGCCAATTCTTTTGATTTTGATCGATAGTCCTTTTAATGATTTTGATGAGATTTTTGTTAGTGGATCCAGCTAAACCATTACCTTGTGGATAATAATTTGCTGAGTATTTCAGTTTAAAACCTCTTTTGACTGCAAATTCTATTAAACTGTTTCCGGAAAAATAAGATGCATTATCAAAGACAAGAGCTTGAGGTACACCAAACCTGGTTATTATGAATTGATCTATGAAATCAATAATTGCATCAGAATTGGCTACCTTCAAAGGGATTGCCTCTACCCATTTTGTAAAGTAATCATTTGCAGTAAGGATGTACTTGTGCTGTTTGGAAGAATGAGGTATTATCTCACCAATTATGTCAAGCCCCCATTATTGAAATGGTTGCTCAATACTCACTGGTTGCAAAGGAAAAGATGGTTTCCTTTGTCTTCCACTTGCAGTTTGGCAAATTCTGCACTTCCTTACATAGTCATGTGTATCTTTAAAAAGGGTAGGCCAGTAATAACCAGCACGAATTATTTTGTGAGCTGTGGTATCACCTCCAAAATGACCTCCTGCTGGTCCATCATGCAACTCCTGAAAAACCTTTTCAACTTCAGTCTTTTCAAGACATCTTAATAAAATTGAATCATAATTTTTTCTAAATAACACATTATCAATGATCTCATATTTAACATCCTTTAACCTTAAAGCACGTTTTCTCTTATAGCTGAGATCAGAAGGAGCATACCCATTTTTCAAGTAATGGATAAGATCAGCATACTGAGATTCAGAATCTGTAACACTTATCTGACTTACTTGAATATCTTGATTTGAATCTTCATTTTCTGGTATGTTATGAGCTCCTGCTAATAATCTGCAAAAACCTTGTCCTCTAACAATATTAGCTGGTTTAATATCAACATCATATTCTTGCAAAGCTATTACCTAGTTAGCTCGTTTTTCTCCTACTTCTCTCTGAATTAATAATTGCCTCACTGCAGAGAATGGGACAATGATTTTTGTATGAGTTTTTAAGAGAAAAGGTCTGAAATGCTTGATTGATTTAAACACAGCAAAGGCTTGTTTTTCAACATCGGAATAATTCAGTTCAGCTCCTCGCAGATTTGAGCTAAAGAAAGAAATTGGTGCTTCAATTTTCTGATCATTGAGCTGTGTTAAAACAGCTGCATAGGATGTCTCGGTGGCTAAGGTATACAAAATAAAATCTTTAGAAAAATCCGGGGTACTCAATGCTGGTGCACTAATGATAGCTTGTTTGATTGCCTCAAAGGCTTCTTTCTCTTTATGCCCCCATTTGAATACTGAATTCTTCTTGATCATATTTTGTATAGGTAAAACAATTAAAGAAAAATCAGGAATGAATCTTTTTACAAAATTGATCTGTCCAAGAAATGATTGCATGGATTTTTTGTTATGAGGTAAAGAAATATCAAAAATTTCTTTTACTCTATCTGGATCAATGTATATACCATCTTTTGACACAAAAAATCCTAAGAGTTTTCCTTCATCCAAAGCAAAGAAATATTTCTTTGGATTTAGGGAAATACCAAACCTTCTACATCTTTCAAATATTTGCTTTAGATCATGTAGATGATTGGTTCTCTTTTTTGAAAATACTGTTATATCATCAAGATAAACAACAACTGATTTATTGATCAAACCTTTAAATGCTATGTCCATGGCTCTTTGGAAAGTTGCTCCTGCATTTATTAGACCAAAAGGCATTTTTTGATAAGCATAAGTTCCCCATTTTGTTCTGAAAGTTGTTTTCAATTTGTCATCTGGATGAACTAAGACTTGATTATAGCTTGAAAATCCATCAAGAAAGGACATAAATTCAAAACCAGCTATCTTTTGAAGTATCTGTTCCATGGTTGGCAATGGGAAATTATCTTTTAAACATGCCTTGTTTAAATTTCTGAAATCAATACAGATTCTTATATCACCATTCTTCTTCCTTACAGGTACCATATTGGAAACCCAATTGGAGTGCCTGATAGGAAAAATGATTTTGGCTTTTAGAAGTTTATTAAGTTCTGATTTGATTTGATCTTCGAGATTTGGATGAACTTTCCTTAGCTTTTGTTGAACAGGTTTAATATTAGGAAGCATTGGAATTGTGTGTTGAATAACTGAAGTATCATATGTTTTCAAATCATCATAATTCCAAGCGAAAACGTTTTTATATTTGTTCAAGAGTTTAACGAAAGCATTCCTTTCCTCTGGTGTTAAATTGAGTCCTAAATTGACGTTTTGAGGTTTGGAATCAGAACCAAGATTCACTAATTCAAACTTCAAAGTGGAACTTTGAAGTTTGGCATTAGTAACTTTCTTGAACCTGTCTTTAATATCATATAAGTCCTCCAATTTAACAACAGATTTTGGAATGGGATTTTCATTACCTTTTGAAGCAATTTGTAAATCATGATCATCTTCATCAATAATTTGCTCATCATATGATTTCTCTGAAGTCATGAAATTTAAAATATCTTGATCATGATAGAAAACTCTCCAATTTGTAACATTGTCTGGGACAGATGGACGAAAAATTAATTCTACAGAAAACCTATCAGGACTGCAATCTTCAGTAGGTAGGAGTTTAGATGCAACATTAGCTAATAAGTCAGCTGATGTATTCTGATTCCTAGGAATAGGAGAAATATTGAATGCTAAAAAATGAGTGGTGAGATCTTGTACTAGAGTTTGATAGTGTTTAAGATGTCCTAAAAGGCAATGGATAATATTCTTAACTTGTTTTATGAAAATTTTGGAATCACCAAAGACTTTCAAGTATTTAACATCTAACCCTATAGCTTTATAAAGTCCTTGAACCAAGGCTTCATATTCTGCAGTATTATTAGTACACTCAAATTCTAACCTACATGACAGCATGGTTTTCTCTCCATATGGATCAACTAAAATGCATCCTGCTCCAGCTCCATCACTAGACTTTGATCCATCAAAATATAACGACCAAAATAAAGATTTATCTATTGACTTATCTACAATTACATCAGAAGTATTTACAATTCTGGAAGAATCGGATTGTGAAAAATTTTCTATTTGAGAAACAAAAGTATTTACAGAAAAAGGTGATTGGGGTGCTTCGAAGTTTCCAAGAAATGATTCAGCAGAATATCCTCCAAGAATATTGTTGTTGAATGCCACAGGTTCATTAGGTTGTTAACATTCAGTGACAGTGTGTGTCATATGTTTTTCTCGTTCGATTTTGATTTGATTTGGTTTCCCTTTGTAGGGAAGCCACATATGTGAGTAATCAGTCGAGATATAACCATTAAGTTTCGCAGACCAGTCCCTACTTAAAATTAATCCATAGAATTCAGGAATATCAGCAATAAATATATCAATTCTTTGGACAATTCTAGGATCGGAAGCTAATCTGATAGTTACTGAATTGATTTCTCCTACAACTTGAACTTTAGAGCGATCCAATTGAACAATATGTACTGCCGATTTCTGTGGTTCGATATTCAATTTGGCACAGATAGAAGTAGGCATTATATTGGAGGAGGCTCCAGAATCAATCAAACAATTGTGCAGATTTTTATTGTACATCTCATAAGTCAGAAGAAAAGGAGGAGTTTGAGAATTTGAATTTTCTCTAATGAGCACGGTATCAGTAGCATCTACCTTATCTGGTGGTTTACCAGCTCCCCTAGCTGCTTTTGCAACTACATCGCTTGGTAAAGGAGCAATTGGTGTAGCGTTTAATTCTTTCAGTAGCAACTTCTGCTGATGTTTCAGTTTGCTGAGTTCATGTAAGGAAATGTTGGCTTTAATCTTCTTCATGTCTTTAACAATGTTGTATTCCATAGGATCTAACACTACTAAATTCTTTGTTGTCGATGTGGGAGAATTAGAAGAAGATGGCTGATTTTGAGTAGGCAATGGAGAAGCTTTCTTTGCAGGGGATTTATCTTTGGTACTTGGAGTTGTGATTTTCTTTTTAGGAGCTGTTTGTATAGGTTCTGCTGTAGATTTACTCCTAGTACTTATAGGCATAGCTTCTTGTTCTACCTCACTATCAGAATTAGGGAGAATAAAATCCCACATTCCATGTAATTCAACGATTTCTTCATTCTGATCTTCCTCATCTGATACTAAAGATGTCTCTTCTTCTTCTTCTTCTTCTTCCTCTGATTCTGCATTAGAGATTGCATTAGGGGTTTTAGATTCTACTTGGTTTCTTCTGAAATTTCGGAATGGTTTTTTGGTAGAAGTTTCAGCCACTTGTTTTTTAATTTCAACCATTTCATTTGACATGGTTTAAAGAACTTTCTGTAAACCTTCCATGTCATATGGATCTTTGGCCTTTTTCTTTGAATCATCTCTGAAGCTGACTTTCTTTGATTTCCTTTCCTCGATAGCATTTTTCTTTTCTAGAGAAGTAATCCGTTTTTCCACTGTAATAGCCTCTTTCATACACTCAGCTAACGTAGGCTTTGCAGCTCTGTCTACGAAAATTTCTATGTTTGAGGGTAAGGCAGTTATGTACCATTCTATTCTAACCTGTTCACTGGGCTGTGAATCTGTGTGGATTTTGTTCAAGAGTTTGTTGAATCTAGCGTTGAAATCTTTAATGGGTTCTCTGGGCTCTATTTTCAAATTTGAGAGGTCATTGAGTAAAGTAGCTATTGATCGGTCATCTCCAAATTTGGTTAAAAAATGATTTGCAAAAATGTCCCAACTTGTTATGGATCCTGAAGGTAATGAAAATTACCATGATCCAGCTGCTCCTTGAAGAGTATAAGGGAATAGTCTGACTACAACATCTTCATGTGTGACTCCATTCAAATTTACAGCCAACATAAAGTTATTGATATGTTCTTCAACTTGGATGTTAAGATCTGGACTAAATTTCGGAAGCCATTTTCCAGGATTGTCTGGTAAATCATGTAAAGGTGCAGCCATGTTGACTGCTCCTGGAGTAGCCCACGGTCTAGCCATTATTGGAACAACTATTAGAGGAGTAGTAGAAACTGGTGGTGTTTGAATAGAAGTTGTTGGAATAGATGATGTTGAGATTGATGATGATTGAGAGGAAGATGATTGCAGAGATGATCATTGAAGAAATGATGTGGAAACAACTGTACTTTGTTGAGTTGGGATTTCGGAAACAGGTGGTTGAATATGAGATGATGAACTTGTATCACTTTCTGATTCCGATTGAATTCTTTTTGTCTTTCCCTTACTAGGTAAAGGAAATTATTTCGGTAGAATACCAAGTTTTTCACTTTGCAGCCCAGTAAGAGGTTTCGAAGGAATAAATTTTGAGCTTATACTACCTTCAGATATTTCAGACTCTTCAAGAGATAATGAGAATCCTTTCAATTTATAGATTAAATCTTGAAGTTCAGGAGACTCAGGAGATTGCTTGTCTGAATATTTTGAGATTTTGGTAGTGGGTGTATGAATATTTTCTGCAATTTCTTCTCTAGGATTTTGAATTTCAGAAGAAATTGAAGAAGTTAATGAGGGTGTTTTGCTCTCAGAATGGCCTGTGGATAAAGATTTACTTGCCATTCATAGCTCATGCCCTCCTTCTAGCACCAAAAATGTTGAAGCCCATAAAATCTCTGCTTCAAACATTGGGGAAAACCACCCGGTTGGGACCTTAGGACAACTCCTTTTCTGTTTGGTATGGTGGCTCCGACTGGATTTAAAGGACCAGTTTCCTTATAAATAAATGGGTTTGTGAGGGGATTGATTTGGATGAGTGGAAATGGGACTAAATTAACTGAAATAAAACTATCTAATTAAACTAAATGCTGATAAAGAAATTATAACACTAACTCGGGTAATTATATGTGAATACAATTTAAGATTGTTCCAATTTAACAATAACCATGAAAATGTATTATTATTTAAATTGAAATGTGCATAAACGAATAAAGATAACTCTGTTTAAGAAATTAAATAGATTTATATTAGTATATTACACTCATCATTGTATACCATCTATATATGCTTTATGAAAGACAACATTTCAATTATACTCAGAAATGATATATAAAAGGAAACGTTATGAAAACCAAATATATAAATGATAGCAAATTCTTCAAGCGAATATCATATAACAAAGGAAATCAACAGTGAACAGATAGAAATACCTCATTCATCTTGAAGACTGTCAAATGAAATGTGATACTCTAATCCAATAACTCCGATGTAAAATTAAATCCAAAGGTACAGAAATGCAACACTTCAAAGATAATTTCCGCACAAAAATCACCAGATGTGATCCTTTATCAAATATAAGAGGGAATGGAGTACAGAAATGTAAGCTCCAAGTCCAAAAAATATTACAACTTCGGATCCTTCTCTAAATGCATGAGAGGGATTTAAATAAGAAATTACATAACAAAATCCTACTACTACTGCTACAATCTATCAAATTAAAAACAGAAATGCTATCTTAAATGAAACTGATTCATTGCTTTTCTTTCTCGCTTGATGTAGCCAAGTTGCAAATCTTCAACATATCTTGGAGCCTTGGTGGATGACTCATCTCGGAATGTAGCTGTCCAGTGTAGGTGGCATCGGAAAACTCTGGAATTAAACAATCGACATCATTTGAAAGGAATTTAATAGCCATTTGCTGATTGTTTGGCTTTATTAAATAAGTCCACATATTTTCCCATGATATTGCTTGAAGTTTATCGATTTGTTGACTTTTATTCACCATTTCTTCTTTCCATTTGTTTTCAATTTCTTTCAATTTAGGCAAACTGCCAGGAACACAGTCTGAAATGAGATTGATTGAATACAAGCTGTCATTGATAAATTGCGTGATATTACTCATCATGCCCCTAGCTCTTGATATTGCTCTCTCAGCTTTCATTATCTGATGTTCCCATTCTGTAAACAAGATTTCTTTATGTCTTTCCTCTATTCTAGGAAGATTAGCTTCTCTTCCTTTTTCTTTATCTTGCCAATTGAGAAATTCATAAATCTTTTCATCGGCATCATCAATTTCTTGTCTGAGAGTAATAATGTTCTGGATCAAGGATGAGGTAATATCACAAAATGGTTCTGCCTGTGACAGTTTTGCACAAAATTCATTCAATTGTTGAGACAACAATTTATTAGCTTCAAGAGCTTCCGATTTGAATTCACTTAACTTAGGGAAATCTTTGAACCTATCTAAAGCTGTTTGAAACTCCTTTTCTTGTACAATCTTCGCATTCTTCTCATTTTGTAATAAACCTTGTAACTTGGAAATTTCTTCATTCAATTGTTGTTTGCCTAAGACCTGCTCATCAACTTTCTTCTTTTCTTCGGCAAGCTGTTCTTCTAACTCTTTGGACCTGAGTTCTTGATTTTGTAGTTGTTGTTGCAATTGAGTAATCTTTTGCTGACTTTCCTTAGCTTGCTCTTCAAGTGAAGCTATATGGAGATCTTTCTGAGTCATCATCTGAGAAACTTCTACAACTTTATCTACTGTTGCAGCACTATATGCTCCTGCATATTGGGACAATTTAGTGAGATCCTCAGATGGATTCACTTCAGTATTCTTGTAAACAATATTCATAAATTCTTCCTGTGGAGTAGAAAACATGTCCTGATCCATCTTCCTTCTTTCTCTCTGTCTTCTAACAACAGCCTTATGTTTAGGGCTGTAAAATACATCTAAAGGAGGGATATCCTCAATCTTCAATACAATCTGCCCTGTAGGATGTTCAGGAATGATTTCGACATCCTGCTCTACTTGCTCTTTATCTTTATCCTGCAGTCCCAATTGCTGAGCGAATTGATCATATTGTTTCAATAATTGAGAGGAAACATTAAGATCAGCAGAGTCTATAATTTTCTGAGTAGTTTCTTTTCCTCCCGATTTCGTGTCTGCTTTCTCTGTATTTGCTCCCTGCTCAATGGTTTTGCTATCCGATCCTCCTTTTTGATTATGCACATTAGTATCAGTACTTGTGCATTTTTCTATTGTTTGAGCAGTGGACTGCTGATCAGTATTTTGATCGGATTTACCATCAGTATTCCCTTTCTGAGCATCAGGTTTGCCATCGGTGCCCACCTTTTCAGTATGTACAGTTGGCTGGTTAATAACCGATTGTGTAATGACTTTACCGACAGATGTTTCTCCTGGCGTTTTGACAAATGTATCCTCTGTCTCTGACCCTTGTATAGGAATTCTCAGTTGGTCTAGAGGAACTCTCAACAATCTTTGACTTCTGAATAACAAAAATTTATTCATTTCTTCCTTCTGAAATTTAGACTTGGCTAAATCATAAATTTGAGGAAAATCATTCAACGAAACAAAAAAATCATCAAACTGATCTGGTTCATGCTCAAATCGAGCAATTGAAACTGAAGCAGTAACATTAAAGGCTATCTGTCGCGGATCATACTGTCTCCCTGGAATGGTTGCAAATTTACAACCCTTTATTTTGGCAACTTCTTTTTCCGCATGTTTGAAATCATTTAAAGTAAACTGACCACAATTGAATGGGAATTGAGGCCACATTCTCTTCTTACTGTTGTTTAAAGATCTGGATATTCCTTCAACTGTTAATTGATAGGAAATTTCCTGGGCGAGAAGTTTGTCTGGAACAATAAGAGGAAGAACACGTGGTTCAAAAATACTACCAAAAATCCTGATGTATGTAAATTTCTCCTCCCCAAACCAATCTCCTATTGCGGATAAGTCGGCTTTAGATTTATCAGAGAATCTAGGAGGGAAGCGATTGAAAATGGTTTGGAAAATAGGGATAAGGAAACCATGGCAGATTCTATACACATTATCTTGAAAATGAACTTTCCAAAGAAGTGTATGATATATATGAATTGGGGTAGGGTATTTGGGAGTCCATTTCCATCCAAAAAAGGGAAATTCAGAATTAAAACAAAGAGCATCAAGAATATAGGCACAAAAGAAAAAAGGAGTGGAATTTCCAATGGTTTTATCTTGTCTGTACTCAAGTATTCTATTAGCCATTCTATCAGAAAGAATAACAGCCCAATCCATAATGTCGGAATTGACAGCAGCTAGGATTAATGGGACCATTTGTATAGAAAACCAAGCTGAATTATCATTGCCAAATAATCTACACATCATGGCAACGGCATAGCAATACGGAGGTAAAAGGGAATCTACAGAATACATACCAGATGCTTCATTTCTGTGCTTCTCTGGATTTTTCTTCCAATCTCTGATAGGATCAGATTGGACTTTAGTATTATCAGTGAATTCTTTGATAAATTATTTGTTATACACCTTCTGTGGGTCCGGAAGGTGATACATAGCCTTAATGTCTTCTGCTTTGAACGACCCAAAAGACACTCTAGAAGCTTAAACAAACGTTATGTCCTGTATCTTCACACCATCGATGACCCATCGAATTACATCATAATAAGGCATGATGCTTGCTCTGGCTGCAATTCGATGCAAAAATGAATTTGCAAGTGTTTTTTCATTAATCTCAGAGTTGGAATCTGAGCTATCTTTGTCTGGAATTGATGCCTTTTCCACTGTGACTTTGGGGTTTTGTTTCTCCAATAGATTGTAGACTCCTTCCCACGTCATTCTCCCGAGCCCTTGGCATGATGTATCTGTGACTAATCTTAGTTTTGTGGGCTTCTCTTTTGAGACTGTAGGAGTCTCAACAAATTTAACTGGAACAACGGTCTTGGCTCTTCTCGCTCTCTTCGACATTTCTGCGTTTGTTATTACTTCCCTTTGTCTGTGAATGAAAGGGCTTGGTGTTCCTTGGCTCTGCAAAACAATAAACTTTCAGTCGTGACTAACAAGCAACTTGAACGGAACGCTTATGAACAAATGATTCGTTATTTATTGGTTTCGTATAGCGCGTAAATGTTCTTTTTGGGTCACACTCACGTATTAAAAACCAAATCATCAACCAATATTCATTCGATTTGCTATTAGATACCTACGTACAAATGGAGATTTGGCGCTTGTAAAATATTATAATATTCACCCATCCAGAACTTTTCGAATGTACTAAATATCATTTATCAATTGCATCGAAAGTTTTTAAATGGCACATAAATATCATAACACAGATTTCTTCGATTGGCCGATTCCGATTGAAAACTCTTGCCAATTTCCGATGGTGGGGTCCACTATATAAAATTTTTGTATTTAAACGAACAAATGTTTGTTTTCCCTTTTGAAAAGTATTTTTATAATAAGCGCGTATCGCATCGAAGAATTTGAAATTGACCGCAAAAAGCTTATTAAAGAGTATCCCGATCATGCGTTTGCGACTGATCGCATCGCATCGGAAGTATGTGAATGGATAATCTTAAACTCTTTGTGATTGAAGTCTTGCGATCGAATTAATCGCATCAGAGGATTTGGGTTTGTATGTCAAGTTTCTTCTAAGGGTTTTCTCTGATTCTCCGATTGCGATTGTTATTCATTGGACTTTTAAACTTGATTTGTTTTTTATGATAAGGTCTTCTATATTTGATCGGATCGGAAGATTTGAATGTTGTATTTGGTTTGCAAACAAAAAAATATGAGCTTTTTCAAAACAATGAATCTTTATTTCTAAGCCTTTTATTTCTAAAAAAGAAAAAAGGGACCCTATTTCTAAATGAATTTTATTCTAAAATTAAGAAAAAGGGAGGGTTGTTGTATAGTACAACAGGACCCCGCTGGCTGTGTGCGCAGGTGAGTGAAGGGTTTTTGTATGAAGGATCTGAACTGATATTAATAAAGAACCGTTGTTGCGGATATCCGAGTCTGAAATGCATCTACTGTTTATGTTATGAATGTTTCTGCATATTATTTCCGATTCCTGTATTGTCTGCAATTAGATCTCTTTTGCAATTGTTTCTGGGTTTATATGAATGATTATTGGATGGATATGATGTTATAACGTTCTAGTATGTTTTGTTAAGGGTTATTACTTTGATTATAGATTATGTGTTAACATGCGCAAGGAATTTTTCATAATTGACCTAAATCTGTCTGTAAGGATTTCTTGGTTAGGGCTTTTGTTGCGAAGGTCTATTCATGGTTATTTTGGATCGTAGGGCACCCAAATCATTTAAAACTCTCTTAGGGATGTGGAAACTGGGTTCCAACACCCCCCCATACTGCTTCGGGTGAGACTTTGACTTGCTCAAGCATGTCACTGCCAAAAGGGACAATAGTAAGAGGGTTTTGTTGGTTAACCTCAACTTCGAACCTAGGTCAGGACCCCTCAAGCCAACAAATGGTTCCGTTTCTGGGACCGAGAAAATTTTGAGAGAGGTTGGGTGATGCCAAAAGGTCATTGGCAACCATTAAATCCTAAACTAGATGACTGGTCTGAAAAACAGACTTAGGAATTTGACCCCGCCGGCTGTGTGCGCGAGTGATTGAAGGGTTTTTGTATGAAGGATTTGAATTGATATTAATAAAGAAATGTTGTTGCGGATATCTGAGTCTGAAATGCATCTACTACTTATGTTATGAATGTTCTACATAGTATTTCCGATTGTTGTATTTTTTGCAATTAGATCTCTTGCGCAACTGTTT
Organism: Pinus albicaulis; assembly: GCA_034641835.2. NCBI lineage: Eukaryota > Viridiplantae > Streptophyta > Pinopsida > Pinales > Pinaceae > Pinus > Pinus albicaulis. Next base: position 1,580,223,132 of record CM076579.1, read on the forward strand.
CTGGGTTTATATGAATGATTATTGGATGGATCTAATGTTATAAGGTTCTGGTGTGTTTTGTTAAGGGTTATTACTTGGATTATAGATTATGTGTTAACCTATGCAAGGCATTTTGCATAATTGACATAAATCTGTTTGTAAGGGTTTCCTGGTTAGGGCTTATGTTGCGAATGTCTGCTCATGGTTATTTTGGATCGTAGGGCACCCACATCATTAAAACCTCTTTCAGGGTGTGGAAACCTGGTTCTAGCACCCCCCCATACTGCTTCGGGTGAGACTTTGACTTGCGCCAGTAGGTCACTACCGAAAGGACCAGTAGTAAGAGGGTTTTGTTGGTTAACCTCAACTCGGGACCTAGGTGAGGACCCCTCAAGCCAAAAAATGGTTCTGTTTCCAGGACCGAGAACATTTTGAGAGAGGTTGGGTGATGCCGAAAGGTCATTGGAAGCCATTAAAGCCTGAACTAGAGGATTGGTTTGAAAAGCAGACTCAGAAATTTTCCCTAAAAGAAAACAAAAGTAAGAAGTTGTCTGTTGGAGTGGGTTCCCCTAAGTCCAAAGACCATTTTTGATATATTTTGTAATAGATTTTGTAAGTTTAGTCATGCACAGGGGCTTTGGGGTGGGTCAAAGCCCCTTATCAGTTGTAATGGGTAAAAAGGGTAGAAGAAGGGGGTGCAAACAACGGTTTGTGGACCCTAGAGTAGTGTAGGATAAAAGTATAAATAGAAGTCTAGATCGAGTCTAAGAAGGTATTTTTTTTGAAAAATCTAATCGTTGTTGATAGATCTAGATATTTTGTGATATTTTCGGCAGAATTGTCTAGGTAGAAGGCTCCTGCTGGCTGTGTGCGCGGAGACCTTAAGTTCTGCGCTGTGCAGACCCCGCTGGCTATGTGAACAGGTGACTGAAGGATTTTTGTATGAAGGATCTGAACTTATATTACTAAAGAACTGTTGTTGCGGATATCTGAGTCTGAAATGAATCTACCATTTATGTTATGAATGTTTCTGCATATTATTTCTGATTCCTGTATTGTCTACAATTAGATCTCTTGTGCAACTGTTTCTAGGTTTATATGAATGATTATTGGATGGATCTGATGTTATAAGGTTATGGTATGGTTTGTTAAGGGTTATTACTTGGATTATAGATTATGTGTTAACCTACGCGAGGAATTTTGTATAATTTACCTAAATCTGTTTGTAAGGGTTTCTTGGTTAGGGCTTATGTTGCGAAGGTCTGCTCATGGTTATTTTGGATTGTAGAGCACCCACATCATTCAAACCTCTCTTAGGGTGTGGAAACCTGGTTCTAGCACCCCCCCATTCTGTTTTGGGTGAGACTTTGACTTGTGCAAGTAGGTCACTACCGAAAGCACTAGTAGTAAGAGGGCTTTTTTGGTTAACCTCAACTAAGGACCTAGGTGAGGACCCCTCAAGCCAACAAATGGTTCCGTTGTTGGGACCGGGAACATCTGAGAGAGGTTGGGTGATGCTGAAAGGTCATTGGCAACCATTAAAGCCTATACTAGAGGAATGGTTTGAAAAATAGATTCAGGAATTTGTTGAGATTCAACAAGATTGTAATGTTCCAAATTTTGCAACAAGGTAATTGGAACATTAGATTTTCTTTATTTTTAATAAAGTGAATAAAATGGGTGAAGGAGCCCATGTAGCAACCTAAAAAACACTCCTAAGGTGCAAAAATTCACTTAAGTGGCTTAATTTAGCAGTCCCAAGTGTGAAAAGGGCCAAAAGCAAGTGAGCTAGACCATGGTTGACCCAAGTCAACAACGTACCCAAGGGGGGGAAGCTTGCACAAGAAGATTGCGTAGTTGGATGGAGGGAAATTTGAAATGAGGGAAACCCTAATGTGAGTGGGGTCCATGGCAAGGAAGCATGCCTTGCATAAATGATGAGGGAGAGCCATTGTTGGGATATCATCTTTGGAGAAAGAATTTCGAAGTTGAAGCTCTCTTCAACTGAGACAGCTTGTGCTGCTTAGCACAAGAGGGATTCCTATTTAGGAATGCCCTTCTCTTCCATGGGAGGCCATGGAGAGATTGTTCTTCATCTTCCTCACAACTTGGCTTGAGGCCAAAGCATTCATTTTTAGCTACTGCGTTATTCTTGCAGCAAGAAATGTTGGAGTTGTTGGTGTTGCAGTGAGGGACCTTCATCATCTCATTTCCGGAGCTTGTTTTGTAGAGGAGGAGCCATCTCTTTCTCTAGAAGATCATAAAAGGAGATCCTGGAGCTTCTATTGCAGATTTTGGCATTGGGCCACATGTTTTCTCTCATGCCCATCATAGTCTCCTTCCTTTACAGCGTTATCTTCAGAGGTGGCATGCACAAGGGTTCATTTTGTGCACTAGAGAGTGCAATATTTAGTAAGGGGATCAGCCCCTTCACTTTGGAGATCATTGGAGGAGGTATCATTGTTTATTGCAGCATCTATTTCCTTCTCCTATGTTGTATTATATTTGAGTTGCAGCAGCTACACTGCAACTTCGGCATTTTCCTGTTTTATGTATTTTAGCCAATCCCTTGGAGGATTGTTGTAATAATGTTTTATGGGGTTGAGATCTTGCTCCCCCATCTTTATTTGAGCACATATTGTTATATAATCTCATATGTATTAGTTTGCAGTCATTTTCCCTCATAGACTGCGCAGTCATTGAGTTGTTGGGTTATGTAGCAGTGTGTTCTCTTGTTTTATGTACATTTCCCCTTGAGGCTGATTTAAGCTCACCTTGAGAGGCATTTTTCTCAAAGAATTTGTATTCTATTTGCTGCTACAACTTATGTATCAGATTTTCACTCTTCTTACATTACATGAGGCATTATTTCACTGCTGTTACATATTGAAGTTTTAATACTGCTGAAGATTCTCTCATTAAGCATTATTTCGGTATACTTGTTGGTGGGAGATTTGAATAACCCACTTAGGGTTATTTCTTTGGGATTATATTCTGCAGGGAGTTTGTATCAGATATATTCTAAGGCATCCCAACGCTGGATGGCTTTATTTTCACATGGGATTCCTTATACAACATCCTCATGGACCCTGTTGAAGAAATTCCTTGAAGGGAAATACTAGCTTTTGACAAGTTCTATTGGCAGAGTCTGCTAGTGGGCTAGGTAGCCTCTGGATCTCATCCTTCCTTGTGAAGGTGATATGTCTAGTAAATGCTCCTACAGTCAATCTCTAAAATAGTTCAGTGTTGATTGTTAATACTCCTAGAGTTGGAATCTTGGAATATCTTAAGATATTCCCGATGGAGTAGAAAATTCCAGATTTGGAATATTACAGTGGTATCAGAGCTTCGAACTTGGCTCAGATTGTGAAGTTTGAATTTCAGAGAATAAGAGGCCAGAATGATGCAGAGGATGAGATTAATCTCATCAATTTTCAGATCCAGCAACAACCTCTCCAAGGAGGCTGAGGAGACAGAAAAAGGAGAAGAGGAAGGACCATGCACTTCCTATTCTCACAGAGAAGTAGAGAAGAAGCATGGAGAGCACTTGGAATTCGAAATTCTAAGTGAGTATCTTGCTGAATATGGAGAAAACCCTAGAGTCTTCCAAGAGACTCTATATTTTTCACACTTTGTTCAACAGAAAGAGGAAAGAAGACCCCACAGTCATGGGAGGATGAAAGGCAATAGATTCCTATTGTCTACTTTTGATGGGTCACCCACATGTGCAACATAGGCTTGGGTGAAGAAGCTAGAGGATTTATTCCTACTACATCCTGTAGTAGATAGAGAAGCTGTAGTAATTGCAGCACTGCACCTTGAGGGAGAAGCAAAGGCTTGGTGGTCCAACCATGGGAGACACGCAAGGGTTTCTACTCTTGCTGATTTTTCTCAAATCTTGATCATAAGATTTGGCCAAAGGAGGGAGGAGTCCTTACCACCAGTTGAGGAGGCACATACCAGCGCTGTCATAAACATGGAGGAGTACCCTTCATCTTCAGCCATTGAGGCAGCCAGCACACTTGAGGAAGAGACTCTTGCAGCAACACAAGATTCTTCCAAATCTCTCCAAGGTATGCATGAGTTTTTATCCACCATGGAGGATTGTACATTATTACATGCTGATTTTCTTGAGGAGGGAACTTTCACTACGCTGAGCCATCATTCTCAGACACCCTTGATGAGTCATGCACCACACATATGGTTGGAGTTTGAGATATGGATCATGGAAGAGATTTCATTTCAATGTCCCATGAAATGCAAAAGGAGAATTCTGTTTTGGGACAATGGTAGCTCTTGTGGAAGAGGTACCAAGTGGCAGGATACTTACACCAAAGAGCAGAGCCTTATGGATGAAGTGTTCCCAGTAGAAATGTGGTGGATCCATAACCCACAGGTCCCAGGATCATTTCACAATTATTGCTCTTGATGAACAAAGAGGAGAGCATGGGTGCATCAAGATGGGATGGCATTTCTCTTACCACTCATTATGTTCCCATTTTAGATTGGGTATGGTGGAAGTATGGAGGAGCAACAAACATTCTTGTTGCTCAGATTTTGTTTGGATGTTGCGGGAGCAAGAGGAGGCACTAGCATGGTGCAAGAGGATTGCTCTTTGATATTGGATGCCCAAGTAGCACCTTCTTCATGGGAGTGGCTCTACATTTGCAGCAACATGATGGGGGGATTATTTGGCAAAGATTCATGTCAAAGAGGGGAGCTTTGAGATGACAGTGGCCCTACTCTAAAGGCCAGCATCGCTGTCACTTGAGAGCTTGGATTACTTGCTGAAGTGTTTTCAAAACCACTTCATAAGTGATGTGTCTTGGAGGCATGTAGAAGAGGAGGATGAGGAAGTAATGGATGGTAGCATCCTTTGCTATGTTTTGGTCATCTTGGCTTGGGCTCACAAGCACAAGAAAAGACACCTACGTGCAGCAACTTTGGGTTCTTCTTCCATGCATTCTTATGCATACCATTTACTGATGGAGGAGTCCACTTGGGAGGGCTTTCTAATGGATGTTTATCAGCATATGGCTAGATGCATAGCCCAAGAGATGATGAGATGGTTGGCACAACCACTCCCCTACTATGTTGCAGTAAGGGGGACTTTTCCCTTGAGCCATTTCAGCTCAAAGGCCAAAGTACATGATGAGGTAGGTAACTATTTGTTTCATGCTTTGCACTCTCTTATCTTTATGAGCAGCATCTTATATCAAGGAGGACCTTCCTTCTTTCACACTATGTTTTGTTATGCTCATGGTCTATTGCAGCAAATATGATGGCTATCTTAGCATTGGATTGTGGGGGAAAGCCACATGATTTTCGGTGTGCACCAATTACACCATTTTGTACTTTCATGTATGCATCTTTTGAAATGATTGTGGTAGAAAACAAGTGGCTAGGAAAGCAATTGTTATTTTCTATTTTGATGTAGGCAAGGAGTGCACTGCACAGGTTCCCTTGGTGGAACAATGGTCCACTTTCTGGTTGTCATGAGACAACTTTCTTCTATTGGTACTTGCTTCCATGCATTGCAGATTTTTCTTGGTACATGGGGAGCTTGTTTGGAGAGTGGGATATGAGTTGATGGTGCCCATTGGGAGTATGATTATCCCTATTTTTCATGTGGTATGGTTTAGGAGAAACAATGGGCAGCCCATGATTGCCAAGCTCCATCTCTTTCCTTCATGTGGGAGGAGTTATTTGGAGAGTTCAAAATTTTGGAAGAGGCATTTCATGGTTTGTATCATTGATGGGGTGGCTTGGGTCTCTCATGAAGACCATTTTATTTCAGCCATATATCAGCAGCAGCCCCATATGTATAATGAGAAGATGCCATATGATGATGACTTCCAACTCATCACATATGAGGTAATTTGGGTCAGCTTGATTTGCAGCGTTGGAGGAGAGATCCTTGGGAATCTAGACTTCATCTTGCCTCTTGAAGGCAACACTATTGCAGCCCAAGTTCAGCTTTCACTCCACATTCATCATAAGTGGAGAAGAGGACAGTGTGGGGTAGGTTATGAAGCTTACCAAGTTCAGAAATTTAGCCCACCTATTTCTCATGAGCACAAGGTGGAGGAGTACTTTCAGGAGTTGCCTAGTTGGAGGGTGACTCATTTTTCTTGGTTGATTGCTTGGGGATGGAGGATCTACATGAGGATATTTCAGACTCCATGCCTTGAGTGGAGGAATTTTTTTCCAGTTCATCCTTGCTCTTGCTTGAGGACAAGCAAATTTTGGGAGGGGAGGACTGTAATGTTCCAAATTTTGCAACAAGGTAATTGGAACATTAGATTTGCTTTATTTTTGATAAAGTGAATAAAATGGGTGAGGGAGCCCATGTAGCAACCTAATAAACACTCCTAAGGTGCAAAAAGTCACTTAAGTGGCTTAAGTTAGCAGTCCCAAGTGTGAAAAGGGCCAAAAGCAAGTGAGCTAGACCATGGTTGACCCAAGTCAACAACATAATGAGGGAAACCCTAATGTGAGTGGGGTCCATGGCAAGGAAGCATACCTTGTATAAATGATGAGGGAAAACCATTGTTGGGATATCATCTTTGGAGAAAGAATTTCGAAGTTGAAGCTCTCTTCAACTGAGATAGCTTGTGATGCTTAGCAAAAGAGGGATTCCTATTTAGGAATGCCGTTCTCTTCCATGGGAGGCCATGGAGAGATTGTTCTTCATCTTCCTCACAACTTGGCTTGAGGCCAAAGCATTCATTTACAGCTACTGTGTTATTCTTGTAGCAAGAAATGTTGGAGTTGATGGTGTTGCAGTGAGGGACCTTCATCATCTCATTTCCGGAGCTTGCTTTGTAGAGGAGGAGCCATCTCATTCTGTAGAAGATCAGCAAAGGAGATCCTGGAGCTTCTATTGAAGATTTTGGCATTGGGCCACATGTTTTATCTCATGCCCAGCACAGTCTCCTTCCTTTACAGCGTTATCTTCAGAGGTGGCATGCACAAGGGTTCATTTTGTGCACTAGAGAGTGCAATATTTAGTAAGGGGATCAACCCCTTCACTTTGGAGATCATTGGAGGAGGTATCATTGTTTATTGCATCATCTACTTCCTTCTCCTGTGTTGTATTATATTTGAGTTGCAGCAACTACTCTGCAACTCCGGCATTTTCTTGTTTTATGTATTTTAGCCAATCCCTTGGAGGATTGTTGTAATAATGTTTTCTGGGGTTGAGATCTTGCTCCCCCATATTTATTTGAGCACATATTGTTATATCATGTCATATGTATCAGTTTGTAGTCATTTTCCCTCATAGACTGCGCAATCATTGAGTTGCTGGGTTATGTAGCAGTGTATTCTCTTGTTTTATGTACATTTCCCCTTGAGGCTGATTTAAGCTCACCTTGAGAGGCATTTTCCTCAAGGAATTTGTATTCTATTTACTGCTACAACTTATGTATCAGATTTTCACTCTTCTTACATTACATGAGGCATTATTTCACTGCTATTACATATTGAAGTTTTAATACTGTTGAAGATTCTCTCATTAAGCATTATTTCAGTATACTTGTTGGTGGGAGATCTGAATAACCCCCTTAGGGTTATTTCTTTGGGCTTATATTCTGCAGGGAGTTTGTATTAGATATATTCTAAGGCATCCTAGCACTGGATGGCCTTATTTTCTCATGGGATTCCTTATACAGCGTCCTCATGGACCTTGTTGCAGAAATTCCTTGAAGGGAAATATTAGCTTTTGACAAGTTCTATTGGCAGAGTCTGCTAGTGGGCCAGGTAGCCTCTAGATCTCATCCTTCCTTGTGAAGGTGATATGTCCAGTAAATGCCCCTATAGTCAATTTCTGAAATAGTTCAGTGTTGATCGTTAATACTCCTGGAGTTGGAATCTTGGAATATCTTAAGATATTCCCGATGGAGTAGAAAATTCCAGATTTGGAATATTACAAAGATGATGAGCTTAGTGAAAAGAGTCACCTTCACTAAGTGGGCCCATAGGCTATTTTTGGCGCAAGTCTATTTTTAGACTATGTCTATTTTTAGACATGATGATCATATTTCAGAAGTTGTAGGATTCTATTTGTGGATGGTTGATCAAGTTGGAAAAATAGATGAAATTCTATTTTTGGAATATTGGGCGAAGTTTATTTATAGATCGTCGATCTAAAAGTAGATGCATGTCGATTATTATTAGCTCTTAATAATAATCAGACTCTAAACAACAACTTATTCTCTTGGAGCACTTTGTTTCAGTGCACAGATGTGGTATATCAGTGGATTGAGGGAATTACGCAATTCCTAAGGAAAACTGGAGGTTCATGCATGAAGGATTCAGTTAGAACTCAAGTGGCAGAGTTATGAAAGAGTTGGAAGAGTAGTTTATGGAGTTGTATTTAGTTTAACTCAGTTAGACTCAGTTGAGCTAGTTGTATCTAGTCTAACTGAATGATACACTAGTGAGAGTGGAGTGAATTAATTAGTTAATTAATTCACAAATAACAACTCATTAATCAACTGAACAATACAGCAGTTAACTACAGTGCATGTCAGTTCCAGTGGAGACCCAGTGGAGAGATAGGTGAAAGGGCAAGATGGACTATCTGTTGTTACTATAGTGATGCATTGATTGCACCACACACACATTGGAGTTGCCAATGAGGATTGCGCAGTCAAGGCAAGGGTAATTCGAATTCATTCAGAGTTATTCTTCAACAGGGATTGCGCAGTGGAGGCAGGCCAATGGGGGGCAGAGATCGGTGCATGGATTTGCAAGATTTGTCTTGATTAGTGTATGACGATTGTACTATACTGAGAGCTTGATGTACTAAGCTTTGTATGAGGATTATCATATGAATCCATGATACTTAATATATAGTTGGGGTTTTTAGGTTTAGGCTTTCCTAGTTAAAAACAATTGTGTTATGTGCGATTGATTTTGTTTATGCTTCACATGTGTGTGCAATTAATTTTCCGCAATAGATTAACAGTGGAATGATTCTGTATCTTGAAAGAAGTTAAATATTGTGAGATCATGGTAATATAGGACATATGCATGCTTAATGTATATAATTTCTACATGGTATCAGAGCATTTTTTAATTCTTGAAGATTGCAATTATGAAGTTAGTTTGTGCTGGTGGACAATTTGAATTTGCTACAGAAGATTCTTGGTGCAGAAGTTGAGTATACATTGAAATGGCCTTCAATGGGTTGCGATTGGAGTATGCCATTGATGGGAGCTCGAATTACATAGCCTGGAATGATAGGATGGAGGCAGTGCTGAAGGATAATGGACTGAAGGAGTTCATTGATAGCGATGTTCCTAAGCCGCTAGTGATGCTGCATTACTTGACGCATGGCAAAAGAAGACAGCAAAGACGAGAAGAATTTTTTTGGAAGGTGTGAAGGACCATATTGTGCCTAGCCTTCATGGGAAAGCCACTCCATTCTTAATGTGGAAGGCTTTGACAAACTTGGTCCAAAGCAGAAGTGACCAGAGGAAGTTGGCGCTTAAAGACAAGCTCAGAAAAATAAAAATGGAGAAGGGCGACAATATTCCAAAATACCTCACGAAGTTTGTCCATTGCAAGGATGAACTGGTAAGTGTGGGGGTTACTGTTGATGATGAAGACTTGGTGAGCTTGGCTCTCCTTGGGCTTCTGAAGAGTTGGCATAGCTACGAAGACTCTGTCAATGGATGGGAGAAACTGCCGGGATGGGAGCGACTTTGGTCATATATTGTGCAAGAGGAGATAAGGCGGGGTACCAGGGATGGCTCTTCATCGAAGAATGAAGATGAAGAGAATTGCGCTTCGGCTGCCAAAGCAAGGAAAGGGAAAGGGAATAAATTTCCTTCAAAATCTGAAGCTAAAGGTAAGAAGCAGGATTTGTCCAAAGTGAAGTGTTTTCACTGTCACGAACATGGGCATTTCGCCACTAACTGTTCACAGAAGAAGAAGAACAAGAAGGCTACTGGAGCTGTAGCTAGAGAGGCGTTAGCCTTGAATTTTGAACTTGATTTCTCTTTGATCGCATGCTTGGTTTCAAGCTGTATGGGATCGATGTGGTATCTTGATAGTGGTGCGTCTTTCCATATGACAGGAGACAAGGAGTTGTTTAGTGACTTGGAGGAGAAGTACCTCCAAATGCATATAGAGATGGGCGACGATGGTCAGTATAGTGCGACTGGCATTGAGACCATTACCTTTGAGAGGGAGTCCAGTAATCCATTTTTGTTAAAGGATGTTATGCATGTTCTAGGTCTGAAGAAGAACTTGGTCTTGGTCGCAATGCTGGAAGACAAAGGTTATGATGTTGTTTTCAGTGAGGGAAAAGATTTCCTTCGACATAAAAAAATGGGTCAAACCAAGAAGATAGGGGTTCGAATTAAAAATATATGCAAGATGGAGGTAAATGGATGCACTGCAATGGTGGGCAAAGCAGAAGAAGTGGCGAGCCGGGATGAGGGTGAATTATGGCACAGGAGATTGGGCCATCTTCACCATGGCGCTTTGAAGATTTTGTAGCAAATTTATACTGGAATTCCCAAGGGTAATCTTGCACAGTCAGATCAGTGCAAGGGATGTAATATGGGTAATTTTGTGAAGACCACCTTTCATGAGAAGGAGAACCGTGCTTTGGTGATCCTGGAGAGAATTCACACAGACGTGTTTGGACCTTTCTCGGTTGCTTCAACAGAAAAACACAGGTATTATGTTATATTTGTTGATGACTATTCTCGTAGATGCTGGATATTCTTCATGCAGAAGAAGAGTGAAATGTTCTCAAAGTTCTGTGAGTTCAAAGCATTGGTGGAGAAGGAGTCGGGGAAGCAAGTGAAAGCTCTATGGAGCGATAATGGTGGTGAATACATCTCGGGTGAATTCAAAGACTTCTGTAGCAAAGAAGGAATTTCAAGAGAACTCATAGCGGCCCATAACACATAGCAGAATGGGGTCGCGGAGAGGAAGAACATAACTACTATGGGTGCTGCACGAGCGATGGTGCATGACCAGGGCCTACTGATGTACTTGTGGGCGGAAGCATGCAACTGCAGTTTATGTGCAAAACTGTTGTCCTCATAGAGTACTTGGCATGAGTACACCTGAAGAAGCTTTTACTGGTAACAAGACTCATTAGGGGAATTTTGAGGTCTAAAATGGGCCTCCTAAGGAAATTATAAAATAATAGTGGAAAAAATCTAATAAGATTTGATGACATCTTCAAATTTTAGAGGGAAAAATGAAAAAACTACTTTTTCAATTCATATTTTCAACTTATCTCCCAAAGTTTTTACTCAAATTTCGAGTGGGAGTACTCGTTGGATGTGGAATTTAATTCCCCATCCAAGGAGTACCCATGTTGCATACTTTCGATGGGTCCTACTACACGAAAAATGAGAAATACATTAAAAAAAACGTGATTACAATCACATTTTTTATGTATTTCTCATTTTTCGTGTAGTAGAGTTCATCGAAAGTATGCAACATGGGTACTCCTTGGATGAGGAATTAAATTCTGCATCCAACGAGTACTCCCGCTCGAAATTTGAGTAAAAATTTTGGGAGATAAGTTTAAAATACGAATTGAAAAAGTAGTTTTAATATTTTTTAATATTTTTACTTTTTTACTCCAAAAATGGTGAATCATCCGTTATGGATTACATCATCATCTTGAATCCTATTGGTTGTTATACATTTTATTTTTGTTGTACATTTTTCTTAGGAGGCCCATTTTAGACCTCAAAATTCCCTTAATGGATATTTCTCATTTGAAGCTTTTTGGCTCATTTGTTTACATTCATGTGACAAGGGACGCCAGGAAGAAGTTGGAGCTGACTGTAGAAGTTGGGATATTTGTGGGTTACACATAAACACCCCATAATTATCGTGTGTATTTTCCAGACAGTCGGATGACTGTTGTGCGATGGGATATAAAATTCAATGAGGTGAAAGCCATGAAGTTGTCGCTTGAGAGGGAGCTACACTTGCATGCAGAGGAGGAACTTCTTGTTCCCAAAGATGAGCCTCTAGATGTGGATTAGCCACACGAGGAGATTCATGGAGTGGAGGAGTCCACTCATGCAGAACCAAACATCAGACAAGGCAGAAAGCGTACCATGGAAGTTGAGAGACTGAAGCTTGATGTGGCACAGAATGTAGGAGTCCCTACATCACAACGCAAACAGAGACAGTCACCTGACTGATTTACTGGATACATGGCTCTTATGAGCAAGTGTATCATGACAGAGCCATATTCTTTTGAAGAAGCAGTGTAGGAGCCCACATGGGTAGATGCCATGGTGGAGGAGTATGACTCCATTGTCAGAAACAGTGCTTGGGAGATTGTTCCAAGGCCGGTGGGAAAATTAGTTGTAGGATCAAGATGGATCTACAAGGTAAAGCAAGCTGTTGATGGGAGCGTCAAGAAGTATAAGGCAAGATTTTTTGCCCGGGCTTCTCACAGATTGAGGGGATTGACTATAAAGAAACCTTTGCACCTGTCGCATGGTATTCTTCCATACAGACCATCCTTGCTCTCTCAGCGCAGATGGGTTGGCAGATTCATCAGATGGATGTGAAGACTGCGTTCCTTAATGGGATAATTGAGGAAGAGGTGTACATTGAGCAGCCTGAAGGATTTGAGATCTTCAACAGCGAGTCGCATGTGTGCAGGCTCAAAAGAGCGCTGTATGGGATGAAACAAGTACCACGTGCTTGGTACACTTGGATCGACAGCTATTTCACTAGACTTGGCTTCACCAAGAGTGAGGCGGATGCAAACCTGTACCAGATTGTGGTGGAGGGTAAGATTTTAATCATTGTTCTTTACGTTGATGATTTAATACTAACGGGTGATGAGCAGTTGATACACTCATGCAAGGCAGTTCTTGCAAAGGAGCTTGAGATGAAGGATTTGGGCCTCCTTCATTATTTCCTTGGATTGGAAATATGGCAGCAGGAAGGTGAACTGTTTGTGTCTCAAGGCAAGTATGCCCAGGAGATATTGGAGAAGTTTCACATGCAAGGCTGCAATCCTATCAACACTCCTCTTCCAGGAAATTGGAAGAAAGAGGATGCTACATCGACAGAGGTAGTGGATGCCACTGTTTATCGACAGTTGGTGGGTTCGCTCATGTTTTTAGTCAATACAAGACCAAACATATGCTATGCGGTGAACCAACTTTCACAAGCGATGGTTAAGCCTACCAAGCTCTTTTGGAAGGTAAGCAAGCATGTCCTGAGATATCTTAGGGGCACATCTGAGTATGGTTTATGGTACAGACAGACGGATAAGGTGAAGTTGCATGGCTTCAGAGATGCAGATTAGGTAGGAAGCCCAACAGACAGAAAGATCACATCGGGAGGGATTTTCAGTATCAGATATATGGCAGTTTCTTGGTACAGCAGGAAACAAAGATCCATGGCACTCAGTTCAGCGGAAGTGGAATACATGGCAGCAAGTCAAGCTGCATTTGAGGCTATCTGGATGAGGAAGATTCTGGTTGGTTTTTTTGGTTCACATTCAGATCCAAAAATGATACATTGTGATAATCAGAGTTGCATTAAACTCTCGGTTAATCCTGTGTTTCATGATAGATCTAAACATATTGATATCCGGTATCGAGATTGTAAAGCGAGTTGAAGACCGGAGGAGTCGTATGTGTTCTCGTATCTCCCATGGCCGTTGTGGAAGAGTGTGAGGAAGCTCTGCAATATTTCAGTTATTCAAGTAAGTTACTGAGTCCATCATCTTATTTGGTATGAATTGTACATACCAGAGTCAAAACCGTTTCTTGCTGTAAATAAAATGCACCGTATCTCTCATGTTCATTTTTCTCCTGTTGAAGAATGGCAATATGCCAATCGTCGTTTTGTGAAAGGTGGGAAATGGCCTCCCAAGACAAAATTTTGTACCACCTCTTCTATGTCTAAACAACCAACCACTCGAGCTGACTGTGCTCCCTTGATCGAACATAATGCCACCAATACTAATGATTTAGATCAAACCCACCAATTAGGTAACTATCTCACTACTTGGTGTGCACATGCTGAAGATGTTCTAGATGATCTTGGTTCTTAGACTGAGCTAATCCTTCAAAATCTCAAGCTTCTCCATGATGAACATCAAGAAGAAAAGAAAAGACGAGAAGCAAAAGAGAAGAAAAAGAAAGAAAGGAAACACAGAGAAAAAAAAGCCCCCACATTTTCTATTTCTATGGATACTCCCAAATATTGGGATGTAGATTAAAAACAAGAAGAAAGTGGAGTAGAATCTAGTACACAGGCTTCTGAAAGAAAAACTGATGAACGAAAACTAGAATCAGTAAAGCCACTAAACTTTCAAAAACCAAAGAGTGAAATTGCTACTCTAGAAAATGCTGCATCCAAGTTTCCATCTTTTATTTTACCTTCTCTTCAAAAAGCTCATGTTTTTCGAGCGATACCAAAATACCCATGGGTAGAAGAAGATTTTTTTGCTACCAATTCCACTGGTTATGTTCTTGATCTAGATAAATCCTCAAATCCAGCTGAATCCATAAGAGTCTGGATTGGTGCCCTTTATCAGATGCAAGTTGTTTCTAAACTAGATAATATTTCTATTTTTGCCCTTGCTGAAAAATGCATGGCTGGCATTGTCTATGACTGGTGGATGGGGCCATCAGACGAAGAAGGAATGAATGTTGCTGCTTTAGGCCTAGCCACTTTAGAACTGCTACTCAAAACCCAGTTTGTTCCAGAACTGGCAGATGAGAAGAAACAGATTATTACAGACCTAGCAAGAATGGAACTAAAAGACATCAAGTTTCTAGATCAGTTTGGAAATGATTATATGGCAAAGATTTATAAAGCCAATCTGACAAATGACTCTACTCAGAAAATCTCATTCTTGTCTAAGTTTCCTGGTAATTTGGGTGATCTAATAATGAAATATCTAGAGGTCCAAGGAAAGAAAATTGAACAAATTTATTGGATAGATCTTTTGTTTAGATGCCAAGAAAAAGTTAAATATCTTTGCTGGCAAAAGAAAGCTCAAGACTTTTCTCCTGGTCTTGATGTTTGTCGTTCTGTTTTGCCATGGACTCCATTCAAGAAGAAGAAATCTAAAAGGTATGGTAAATTCAAGCCCAAAAGAGTAGTCAACCCTAGAAGGCCTTTTTAAAAATTTATATATTTAAAAAAACGCAGGCAGCCAAGGAGAGACAATGCATGTTTTATCTGCAAACAAGAAGGTCACTTTGATCGCAAATGTCCCAAAATATCTTCTAATAAGTTGAAAGCTTGCATTGAGATTGATGATTTTGTTGACAATTGGTCAATAGTTGATTCTCAGGATGAAGTATCAGACGTATATATTCTGATTGATGCTTCTCTATCAGACACTGAATCCGCCCCAGATACCTGCCAAAAAATGA
Source organism: Pinus albicaulis (assembly GCA_034641835.2). Lineage (NCBI taxonomy): Eukaryota > Viridiplantae > Streptophyta > Pinopsida > Pinales > Pinaceae > Pinus > Pinus albicaulis. Next base: position 1,580,238,509 of record CM076579.1, read on the forward strand.
ATAGATGCTATGATGACACTGAATGCTATGAGAATGATGAATTTCATTACAATGATGAATTCAGTTCAGATGCGTATACTGATGAAACATCTGACTATCTGTCTGATGGTACTGTCTCAGTTGTTCCTTCACTCCCTATCTCTCCTGATACTGGTATAAAGAATTAACCTCCCGTTTTACATTCCTTGTCTCCATTACCCACTTTGAATTCTTTTTGCCCTTATCCGAAGACGGTTTCTCAGTCCTCATCTTTACCAGCTCCAGCATCTGTCAATACTGATGAAAGTTCATTTTTAAAAAAGATTGTTAAAACTAACAATCTTCTGTACATTCCCGTTGAAGTGCAAGTTAAAGGTGAATGGATTACTGTCGATGCCTTCATTGACACCAGCGGTTCTAATAACTTAGCTCGCCCTTCTTTGTTCAAAGGTTTATGGAAACCTTTGCAGAATATTCTTATCTCTAAGACCATTGGTGGATCTGTAAATCTCACCCATTATGTCGACAATGTTTCTTTAAAAATTTGGGGGAGTATTGTAAAGTTTTCTGCTATTCAGCATTATGATACATCTGCTAGCTTATTTCTTGGTATGCCTTTTATCAATTCTGTATTACCAGTTACTATTAGTGAATATAAATTTATCTTCAATATCAAGAAAAAGGCAATCTCAGTCCCAAGATTAACTTTGGCTAATTCAGAAGCCAGAAGAGAGAATAGCCAAAAGAAAGCAGGTGCTAGAAGACCTCAAAATGACTCTAACAATTGGCAAGAAGTATTTCAGATCTATGAAGAAAGAATTCAAAATAAAACAAAGCAGAAAGCCAATAGAAATCCAGACTGGTCTCCTGAACAGATAAATTTTTTTGATGAATTGTTAAAAAAAATTTCTGAAAATCCTCAAGCATTTTGGAGTATAGAGAGTCCCCAACAAGAGATAATAACTCTTCATGACAATGGGGTCAAATGGAAACTTATACCCTGTACTCCAAATGATGAAAAAGAAATTAGAAAGCAGATTGAAGAACTTTTGAATATTTAGTTGATTGAGCCAAGCTCTTCTCATTATTCATGCTCTGCATTCCTGGTAAGAAATCATTCTGAAATAGTCAGAGGTAAAGCCAGGATGGTGATCAATTATAAACCTTTGAATGCTATCACCAAAAGCTTTAATTATCCTTTACCTCGCCAGGAAACGATTATGCAGAAAATTCAGCATAGCAAGATCTTTAGTAAATTTGACATGAAATCTGGTTATTACCAGATCCAAATTAGAGAAGAAGATCGTCATAAGACTGCTTTCACTTGTCTCGCAGGATTTTTTCAGTGGAAAGTTGTTCCGTTCGGTTTGAAGAATGCGCCTGCCTTCTTTCAACAGCGCATGGATTTTATTTTTGGTAAATATGATTTCATTGTTGTATATATTGATGATATATTGATTCATAGTCAAAATTTTGTAGACCATATGAAGCATTTGCAGATATTCCTTGATGAAGTCAGACAGCACGGTATTGTTCTTTCCGAAAAGAAAATGATTATGTTTCAAGATAGTATCGATTTTTTGGGAATTCATGTTATTAATGGCAAAATCCAGATGCAGCTGCATGTACTGACAAAGCTCTCTGAGTTCCCTGATGAGCTTACATATACAAAAATGATTCAGAGATTTTTAGGCGTACTCAATTATGTACACAAATATATTCCTTGCCTCTCTGAGAAGACAACTCCAATTCGTCAGCATTCGAATTTGGGATGGTCGCCCGAAGCCACAACAGCAGTCAAATTATTAAAAGCTGAATGCAAGAATCTGCCCGAGCTTAAGCCTCCAGGTAATGGATTTTTAATCCTCCAGACTGATGCCTTTGATTGTTTTTGGGCAGCTATTCTTTTAGAAAAAAAGGGGTATACAGGAGAAGAAAGTTTATGTGCATATGCATCAGGTGAGTTTTTGCCTCACCAGAAAAATTATTTCACAGCTGAAAAAGAGACTCTCGCCATTTTTAATGGCATTAAGAAGTTTGAATTATATCTAGCCCCTGCCAAATTTCTGATAAGAACAGATTCCATGAATTTCAAATATTCTTGTCAGCAAAGATATCAAAACAACTTGCTAGAGGAAGATTATTGGCATGGCAGATATGGTTTCAAATGTATGATTTTGATGTTGAATGGGTTCCTGGTATTTCTAATTATTTGGTTGATGCTTTGACCAGAGATATGAATAAAGCCCACAATCATACTTTCTCCAGTCATAGAACTGATATATTTGCTCTTCCAAGTAAAACCTCTAGAGATGACAGTTTTGAAACTTTTGTTAAAAGGTTTCAGATTCTTGAATTAGTTCTTGGTGATATGGTTGAAGAAATTAAGAAAATTGTTGGGCTCAGAATTAGAAGAAATCAGTGGATACAAAGATGCCAAGCCTGACAGTCTAAGAATGTTGGAATTCTATTGGGTTTAGATGAAGAACTGGTAAAATTCTATCCCTTACCCAATATGAAAGTGAAGCTTTATTTTAAAACTTTGGATGACTACTGGTCAAGAGAATACACTAAAGATATGATTAAAGTATTAAAGAATTTAAATTATTATCAGATTATTGGGGGTGTAGATTTCTCTTTTGCAATCTATACTTCAGCCAAAATGTTGGATTTGGATGAAATAAATATGACTGAAGGAGTTCAAAGATTTTTGAAGTCCTTAAGAATTCCTGATTTATTTGAAGAAATTGATGCTGCATTTCTGCAGAGAAATGATGAGAATTATGCAGGTACAGATTCATTCCCCCAGTATGAGCTGTTTGAACCATTTGCAGATTGGGAAATTAAAGATGGATGTTGTAAAAAGAAACCTCAAATAAGAGCTTCTCAATGTGTGGTAAGAACATTGCAGTATTTGCGAACCTTCTCTACTCCATGGGATTATCAGAGTTTAGAATTTAGAAATCCGATTGTCCCAAATCCCTTTGCTCAAATATATGGACCAGAGAAGATTGAAGAATCTGTTTTAGCTGACAATGTTGGAGAAATCAAGAAGTTAACACTTTGGCTTAAAGAATTTCATAAGCTCAAATTGCCTGAAAAATTGTCCATGATCAGAACTTTGGAAAATTTTCAAGGAAAGATAAAAGTGATTAAATTTTTAATTAATCAAAAGGAATTGGTTACTATTACTGTCATGGCCAAAAATTGGACAGATGATGTAGTTTGTTTGATAAGTCTATTGCTATCAACTAAATTATGTTCATCCATGATTTTTGAATTGGGATGGCAATAAAAGACATACATCAATCATATCTGTAAACATTGGATCCAATGTGCAATAGAACGCTCCGTCAGCATGTTCCAAATTTTCAAATGGGAATTATTAGATGGATTTGAGATGCCAGTCCTATCAATTCCTGAATTCCGAAAAAGCAAAAAAGATTCTTTCCTAGACATAGAGATAGATCCCATGGCATATGTTAACAGGTGGAAGAAATTTGATGATAAATATCTCTTTCCGCAGAAGAGTCTTTATGTCACGAAAGATACGATAAAGTTTGATATCGGACAATCATCCAAGGCTTTAATAAAAGACGAATCTTCTATAGTATCAGCTAAAGGAAAAGCAGCCATAGAGAAAGGAAAAGAGAAGGAATCTGAGGAAAAAGCAACCATCTTTGTGGACCTGTACCAAGATGCTCAAGAACAGTCGGACCATCAATGGGAATCTGAGTACATGAAATGGTTAAATCAATCTTGGGAAAATCAAAATCTTCCTTCATCGCCATCCGAAATCAGTGAACCTGACCATGATGATGATTTTGATGAAGACCGAAGTCCAAAAGGGCAGTGGTAGTGCGTCTTTATTTTTAATTATTGTACTTGAGAATATTGAGTAGACACCGTTTGGGCTAGTAATGCCTGACAAGGACCCTCAATACTTCTCATATTCTATATAAGTGTGTGTGTGTTTGTATTTGGATCATCGATTGCTTGAGTGTTTGTGTGCATTTGAGTGTTTGTGTGAACGAGTGTTTGTATTCATGCTCTAAGAGATTAGAGACAATAAGGCTCTACTCTGAGGCATAATCTGGTATGTAACATTTTATTTGAATTAATACTGAAGCCTGCTGGGGCGCCTGTCTGAGGACAGTTTATTCCAAGATCACTGTAAGTTGGGATTGTAAAGCAAGTTGAAGACCGGAGGAGTCGTATGTGTTCTCGTATCTCCCGTGCCCATTGTGGAAGAGTGTGAGGAAGCTCTGCAATATTTCAATTATTCAAGTAAGTTACTGAGTCCATCATCTTATTCATCATATCAGAGATTGTGTGTAGCGAAAGATCATGTTGCTTCAGTACATTCCTATGGAGGATCAGGATGCAGATATTCTGATGAAGGAACGCACCAGGAGAAAATTCGAATACCATAGAGGCAGGATCGGGGTGAAGGATAATCCATATCTTGTTGAGAGGGAGTGTTGAGATTCAAAAAGATGATGAGCTTAGTGAAAAGAGTCGCCTTCACTAAGTGGGCCCGCAGGCTATTTTTGGCGCAAGTCTATTTTTAGATTATCTCTGTTTTTAGACATGATGATCATATTTCAGAAGTTGCAGGATGCTATTTGTGGATGGTTGATCAAGTTGGAAAAATAGATGAGATTATATTTTTAGAATATTGGGCGAAGTCTATTTATAGATTGTCAATCTAAAAATAGATGCATGTCGATTATTATTAGCTCTTAATAATAATCCGACTCTAAACATCAAATTATTCTCTTGGAGCACTTTGTTTCAATGCACAGATGTGGTAGATCAGTGGACTGAGGGAATAACGTAATTCCCAAGGGCAACTGGAGGTTCATGCATGGAGGATTCAGTTAGAACTCAAGTGGCAGAGTTATGAAAGAGTTGGAAGAGTAGTTTATGGAGTTGTATTTAGTTTAACTCAGTTAGACTCAGTTGAGCTAGTTGTATCTAGTCTAACTGAATGATACACTAGTGAGAGTGGAGTGAATTAATTAGTTAATTAATTCACAAATAATAACTCATTAATCAACTAAACAATACAACAGTTAACTACAGTGCATGGTAGTTCCAGTGGAGACCCAGTGGAGAGATAGGTGAAAGGGCAAGATGGACTATCTGTTGTGACTATAGTGATGCATTGATTGCATCACGCACACATTGGAGTTGCTAATGAGGATTGCGCAGTCAAGGCAAGGGTAATTCAAATTAATTCAAAGCTATTATTCAGTAGGGATTGTGTAGTCAAGGCAAGGGTAATTCAAATGAATTCAAAGCTATTATTCAGCAGGGATTGCGCTGCGCAGTGGAGGCAGGGTAGCAGGGGGCAGAGATCGGTGCATGGATTTGCAAGATTTTTCCTGATTAGTGTATGACAATTGTACTGTACTGAGAGCTTGATGTACTAATATTTGTATGAGGATTGTCATATGACGCCATGATACATAATATATAGTTGGGGTTTTCAGCTTCAGGCCTTCCCAGTTAAAAACAACTGTGTTATGTGTGATTGATTTTGTTTATGCTTCACATGTGTGTGCAATTAATTTTCAGCAATAGATTAACAGTGGAATGATTCTGTATCTTGCAAGAAGTTAAATATTGTGAGATTAGGGGAATATAGGACATATGCATGCTTAATGTATATAATTTCTACAGAATTTTCCCTAAAAGAAAACATAAGTAAGAAGTTGTCTGCTAAAGAGTGGAAGAACAAGTATATTTTCACAGAGGTGCACGAGATCTTCTTTGTAACCTTTGCACACGAATTGTAGGAGTGGTTGGAAAGGTTAGAAGAATTCCAAACCTGTTGGAAAGACGATCAGGTCACGAAATGGACCCCTGAATTGATCCAACAGTTAGAGAAAACTGATAATTCCATTACCCGAACTATAGATCACTGGGTTGACAGCATCTTGGGAGGGTTTGTGACAGAGTTTGCAGTCGATCAATTTGTGTCATATTCTGAAGCTGAAAGGAGATTTTTCAAGGGATTGAGAGGTAAATTCTTACGAACCTTGCCTTTACTGATTAAGATGATGATTGTGTGAAAAGGGTATTTTGTGCAGCCACACCGAGTGAATGACCCCTAATCAGACCGAAAGCACTAGGTGCATTGGTAAATATTATTAGGTCAATCAGAGAGGGGACAGATCTGTATACATTCCTGTGAGAAACTCACTTGATATCAACGGAAGTGAGGCTACACACGCTAAAATTAGCCCTCCTGCTACGCCACCATCAAATTCGCGCAGGAGTAAGAATACTCCTACCCCACCGCTGCCCCCACCTATAGAAGATATGGCCGTGCATATGAAGTTACCCACCTTTAAGGGTGTAGGGGAACGAGGATATGGAGTGATTTTGGTTTGTGCCGAATGCAGTATGGACTGTGCAGAATGTTAATACTAATGCTGTCAAGAGAGCGCAGCTGGCTATGGACTTTGAAGGTCACGCTTTAGATTGGTTCATGGGATACCTTGCCCAAAATGTAGATCCCACTGTTCAGTAGACTAAGGATGCCCTGAAGCAGTAGTTCTGAAAGCGAAAATACTATTCTGAGTGCGTAATAGAATTGAAAGATTTTAAGCAAGGGCTGAAGGAATCAGTTTGGGGAGCTGACCAACAACTAAAGCATACCATCATTGATGGAGGATTTGCTTACGATGATAAGCAGCATAAGGAATGGTTCATTGCCATGCTCTTGCCACAGCTACACGAGCCTATGGGTCAGCAAAAGATTGATTCTCAGGAAGAAGCCCTGAAAATTGCTATGAAATTAGAAGCTGCGCCTAGGGACGATGCTCAATTTGGAGCGCTACAAATTCAGAGCCAATTAGAAGCTATGCACTTAGAAATTCAAAATTTATGAAGAGATCGGGGTAAAGAAGTTGGTGCAGATGTTTGGTGCATACGCTGCAAGGGAGTTGGCCACACCAAAGATCAGTGCCCTCTACTATCGGATTATATGTAAGCTGGGGGACTGAACCCACTGCGCCCCAGAGATGCTGCTGGGCCTAGTTCCCCCACACTATGGTGTGCTGATTGTGGGGTGGCTGGGTGACACGATACAGACCACTACCCGTGGTTAAGAGCCTATGTACCAAAATTGAAGCAATAGTGGTGCAAATTTTTCTCTTCAGTTGGTCATGTTGAGCACCACTGTAGAACGTTTGACCTAATGATAGACAACGTGAACCTTTATAGAGTGCAGGCTGACACTTCGTCGCCAACATCTTCCTCTGGATGAGGAGGATCCCCGGCAAGAGGGCGGGGAGGGGGAGAGGTGGAGGTACAAGTCGAGGGAGAAGGAAATTAATTTTATATAACTATGGAGACGCTGGACGCTATGCACGTGACTACCCGAAGCCTGCACGACAATCCTGCAGGTACTGTAGGCAATTTGATCATGTAATTGAAGATTGTCCTATGTTAATAGCTAAAATGCAGGAAAAGAAGCAGACGCCGATGCAAAACATAGACATGGTTAAGGCTGAACCGCGCAACGATGGTCCAAGTGTAAATGTAATTACACGCATTGGTGTTTCCACTGGAGGAAATGGGGAAAAATATGCCACAGAGCCACTGATCATAAAGGAATTTTACAAGAAGGAAGACCTAAACCTGCATAAAGAAAAATAGATTTTCATTGAGGCCAGGAAGGATTTTGCTGATGCAGGAGCATCCATGTCAAGGACTACCATGGAACCAAAAGCTGATGATGAAGTCAAACCATTCCTACTTGAAGCCTGCATTAAGCTACTGCATAATTAGAAGGTGGTAGATAATCTCTAGGTCCTGATAGACAGCTATGCAGAGAAAGAGGTGCATCTAACAGAAACCAAGGCCGTGAATAATATTCATAAGCATAAGAAGAGAATTGGTAGGGAGATGCGCATGACTGTGCAGATTGAAGAATATGAGATGGATCAAGTCATCTTGGATCTGGGGTCTGATGAAAATGTCTTACCTAAGAAGACTTGGCAGAAGATAGGAGAGCCAAAGTTGGAATGGTCCAACATTCAGCTACGCATGACTAATCAGCAAAATATCATTCCACTTGGAAGAATTCCACAAGTTGTGTTAGACATTTCCATAGTAAAGGTATGTACGGATTTTGAGGTAATACAAATTGTGGATGACGTAGACCCCTACCCTACACTGTTAGGATTGGATTGGGCCATTGATATGGGAGGAATTATTAACCTGAATCATAGAAGTATGCTTTTTGAGAATTATGGTACGCGGGTGATAGTCCCACTGGATCCAACAGAAGGGGAACGATACACAGAACCGGTGCATGAAGATGATGATGTCGACCATATTTACAAGCTGACTGCATGGGACAAAGATTGGATCAACCCTAAAACTGATGGCGTGTTGAACTTGGAGAATGATAGCTCGTGTTTTTCCAATTCTGATGGCGAGATGGAGAACTGGCAGAACCGGTTGCATGATGTCACTGCGTTGCGCTACCTCAAGGTCACAAATAAATTCTGGTGCATCTCCTAAGAGGTAAGAGAAATACCCTATTTTGACGGTTCTGGTAGTGTCAAATAATTTTTGGAAGCATTGGAAAAAGTTGTCCGAGAGGAATGAAGGTTCTCGGTGCTTGATTTGGCTATGCGGGCAACTCCAACGCGTTGGTGGGAGACGGACAAGGGAGCTTTCCAGGACTGGGAGGAATGTAGGAAAATGATGACATTGTGTTTTGAACCTCCAACCACCCCACCAATTGAGCTCTTTTATGGTCAGGTAGATTCACGCAAACACTTGGCCATGTGGATGGAGGTATGGGATGAAAAGACATGGAATGAGTGGGTTCGTAGGTTTGTTCACTCGTTGGGGCCGGTACCCACCACCTAGTATCTAGAAATTGAGCTACACCAAGGCACTCAGAACTGTTTTACAATGACTGAGGATTTCCTGGCCACCTTTGGCTTGGTTGGGGGCTCGAAGAAATTGGATGAAGCCCTATAGAACATAGATGCCCTAGTCTTTGACAAATCCCGACCCTGAAAGGAATGTGTTGCACTAGCCTAGGATGTGTAGATGCAAGACATCGTCAAATGTAGAAACTTGTCAATCGAGGATAATGAATATGACCCAAGGAATGTTAACATGCCTGAGTCTGAAGGAGAGCGCACAGTTGTGGGGCTCGCATTAGGGATGGTGGATGTTGTTGGGGTTCCTATGTTTTGGCAGGTTTGGCTCTACCAAAAGATAAGACAACATAAAAACCACTTTGGGACCTTAGGATCTAGCCCTCCTAGGTCCAGAGAGGGATCTCTCTATAAAGGCAAAGGTATATGTCTTTGAGGTTCAGTTTCAAAGTATTAGGCTAGTTATAAGGCACAAGGTTTGTTTTGTTTTGTTTGTTTGTTTGGTTGTTAGGAAACATGAAGGAAGGGTTCAATACAAGACAAAGGGTAAGCAAAGAGGATTTTAGGCAAAGGAGAGATACTTCAGGGAACACTCGAGACCATTGGGCAATGGATTCACAAAAGGGTTTACTTTCTATTCAGTATCCAAGGCTTTCAATTGGGCTAGTCATCTAAAACAGAGGATCTTTAAAGATGATAGTATGGTATGAAATGATAAGGAAGGAAGGTGAACGACAAGGAAACCTCCGAGGTGACCACTTAGGAAGCAGATCTAGGGATAGGCATGCCTTAAACACCTATGATCCAACCCTAAAAGGCTAACTCTTCAGACAACAAGAAACACTTAAGATTTAAACACAAAGGTGAAGCCTAAGATCAGAGAAAGGCTTTGAACTTTCAATGCTTCGACATTCAACTTAAGAGAACTTAGAGAGGTTCAATTGATTGAAAAAGACCCTAGTGAGACAGAATAAACATTCTAAACTCCCAGTATCTCAATTCTTTCAATTAAAACCAGTCAAGAACATCTAAGAAGAGATTCATAAATTCATACATCAGTTAGCAGTGAATAACAGCTACTACACTGGTTAAATTATCTTGAATAGTTCTCATATAGCACAATCAGTAGAAAACATCTAAGATAAGAAGAGCAGGAAGCATTAGGGTACCATGCGAGGGTATATGCTAAGCCAGATTTTTGATTCTTACCAGAGAAATGAAATGTAATGAATTACAGAAGGAAAACAGAGACAAAGATAGAACACATCACCGCTGCTTTCAATCAAGATCCAAAGAAATTGCTTGTCATATTAAAGAGCAACACCAGTCATATACAACATTGTCCAACAGCTTGACATTTAGTCTTAAAACATCTTCCTCAGCCTATATTACAACTTTATACACAAAACTATATCTTAAGAGAAACAACTTACAATTCACAGATATCCGATCAACAACCTTTACAATGTGTTTTTTCATGAGTTTTATAGCTAAGGAGAGGCAGAGGAGGTAGGTGAAACCTTAAATGAAACATTAAAACAGAAGTAGAAGGAAGGGGCTCGAGGCCCATTTTGTCTTAATATCTATGCATTGACTTTCGATACTCTTTAGATGAAAGAGTGGTCTTCGACAGGCTGATAGTAACTCCAAATATGTTCTTTGATGTGCTTTCAGCTGTAGTACTCTGTAGTACTCTGGTGAATAGAAAAAGGCAGATAAATGACTTTTAGGTATGCCATACTACATAACAAATGCTCTGGTAGTAGTAGGACCTTCTGTCAGGGTGTAGATCTTCTTAGGAATTCGATGTAGCATAAAAATAGTATGGGAGCTTGTCCTTTCTCAGGAAAGAACCTTTTGCTGATGTGAGACAATGATAGGATTGTTTTTTTGCTTTAGGCCTCATGAGGCATTCTGTGTGAATCATAAGGTCTTAAAATTGGTACACTCTCCCTTTAAATATTTAATTAAAGCTTAAAATCTTCAATTATAGGCTTTAAAACTCTTTAATCCATTACTGATACTGTTTGCCACTTCATTGACTATCTCTGTTTGTGAACTTGTAGGGCTTATGGTGGTAGAGTTTGAAACGGAGTTGATACCCCTGATTTGGATAAAATATGCGTTTAAAACCCTTTCAGGAGTTTCCTTGCAATCTCTGGCTCTGATAAAACTTCATCAGCGTTACTGTGTCACTAACAGTGACTGTGTAGAAAAGAAAAACTTTCACCGTCTGTAACCCTGCACAAAGAAACAAACAATGTTAAGAAATCCATGCGGGAGGGAGGATGAATACTGTGGAGGACTGTGAGAATGACAGCGTAGTAGAGATGAATGTGGTGGATGCAGTGGAAAACGGCCGAAAAATGCTGTGAAATGGTGAAAAACTAATCTGATGGTGGCCTGATGAAGAAATGTTTCTGGGCCGTTAGATTATATGGACTAATGATGATTGACGGTGGGGATTTGCTGGTGGAGTGGCTTAAGAAGGTCGGGCAGAGAAAACATAACTTTAATGTAAAATATAAAGTTAAGTCTTTGGGCGAATTAGGGAAACAATGAAAATTGCATGAAATCGTGGCTTTGAATGGTGGGACTAGCATGGGTGGAGGGCGATTGATTATGAAATGTTGGATCTCAAGAGGAGATCAACGGTGGAGATCAGCTGATGAAACTCTATGAAGTTTGATGGAAAAACATGAATGAGGAATGTGATGGAATGAGGGCTGTTGATCTATATAGATCAACGGTCGGGATTGCATGGAAGGGTTCTCGGAGGCAGAAGGGGGGAAGTGGTTTTTGGAGAAAACTACTGTTTTCGCGCAGCAAAAGGATGGTTTTGAAATTTTCTCGAAATCACACGATATGGTCTGCCACTCGACACGTGGAAAAATAAAACCGCTCATATCGCATGATTTTAAACTGTTAAAGTTAGGACGCCAAAGCTACGTGATATGATTCTTGGCCGTTGGATCTGGGATTGTGAGATCTGACGATAGGAGATGGAGTGCGATATGGGAAAGTGCACGGTCGGAAGCGGGGGGTCAAGGCAGCGGCGGTTTTAATGTGGGTCGTCCGATCTATGGAATGAACGGCTGAGATCTAAAGAAGGGAAACGAAGGTGGAGGGGAAGGTGAATAGGCGGGAAGAATAGGAGCTGTTGGATCATATGGGATGGACGGCTGCGATCTAATCGCACCGGAGGATGGTAGGGGCCAAAAAATCCGATGGTATGATACTGCGATTACATATGGACCGTCAGATCGGCGGAAGATCGACGGTCGCAATTGGGTCGGGAATGGCAAATTGGGGGCACAGGGGCAGTGAGAGATCAAATCCCGGCCGTTGGTTCTTGTGGATTCAATGGCTAGGATTGAATCGAAGATCGGCCAATCAGGGAGTCAAAGAGCGGTGCCATAAAAAGTTGTGATTAGCGATTGGGGCAGCGATGTGATGGTCGTTGGATTTAAATGTGAATCAACGACGAAGATTGCAATCGGAGGTGTAATGGAGGGATGCTATGGGCGCGCGGTGAGCTTTGCGTGGACCATCAGATCTTCATAGATCGATGGTGGATATTGCACTGGCGTTCAATAGAACAAAACACTTCTCGCATCGAAACTTTCATTAACAAAGAAAAAACACTCCCGACCAATCTTCCGATTGCAATTAGCGCTCTACGCTTCAGTGCTAGGTATTAGCGCCCGATTACATGCGGAGAAGGTGCTAGGGCTTAGTCGAGAGGGGCTTAGGCCTGCATATGGTAAAAAGTGGGTTTTGGGCCTAAAAACAGAGTTTTTCAAGGCTAAAAAGAGGTTCCGGTAGAGGGAAAGAGGGGTTTTAAAATCAAATGAAGGGGTTCACATGATCTTTAAAGGGTAATTTGATGGTTTAGAAGACTTAGGAAGGGGTTTTGGGGGTTTTTAGGGGGAATTTTGAGAAGGGATAAAAGGGGTTAAAATGGGGAATTTTGCAGGGATACAAAGGAGCAAATGGAGGCTTTCTGAGCTTAATTTTTCTACAGACAGTGAGACTTTTTGGTGGAAACAACAGTGAAGATCTTATCAAAGGAAAAGGGCACATAGCGGCTTCAAGAATGAGATATTTTCAGCAGAAATGTATCTCTTGAAGGCTCAGAAAAATATTTAGCCACCTGTTTGCTTGAAAAAAAAATTATAGGTGGTTAACAGTGACTCCACATGGGGATGGCATCTTCTTGAAGATGTCAAGAACTTCAAAAATATTCTTTGGGAAGTAAGCCAGATGCCTGATCTTTGAACCATCCTTTCTTATTTGATTCAGCTATTACAAACATGATGGATACTAATCAGCAGAAAACATTCCCCAAACCATCTACCTACCCATCCTACAGTCCCAACATTTTTTCTTCAAGGTGAATTTGAATTTGCAGACCTTCTTCATCATTTTTTTTATTGAAAATAGAAAACAAAATAATCTAATTCTACCCTTATTCCTCCATGAGACCAGATTAAACAGTTGGCCTCATAGCTTCTCTACCTATACTAATATCTGCTAGGATTAAATTGTCTAGTAGATTTCTTCTCTACATTCTACAACAGAAATTTAAAAATAGTCAAACCAGGATTAGATAGTCTGGTTTGCTGTGGATCCATGGCATAAAGACAGCTGCACATGAACTGAAATTGCAGAAACTTGAAAACAAAATTTTGAAGGTTTGAAATCTTGAAACTTTGAAGAATCCTTCTTTTCTTTGTGACTCAAGTTTTGAGCTTGTTAGAGTCACTTTCTCCTCTTCATTTCGGCTCTGGTTTTGGGCTTGTTAGAGCTAATTCTTATTTCTTCTTTGCTAGTTTAGATTTTGAGCATATTAGAACCAGCTTCTTTACTTCCTTTGGCTCAGGTTTTGATCATGTTAGAGCCAATCTTTAGCACTTCAGAGGTTCAAGTTTGAGCATGTCTAAACCTCTCTTTTTCTCTTTTTTAGAACATTTTCTCTTTTTCTTTGAAAACAAAACATAGCAATGGTATTTAAAATGGAGATGAAAACTGTAAACTGGAAATCAACAGTAGTAATGCTTGAGAATCCTGCCATTGACAGGACCCCCAAACAGATCCGTACCATCTAGCTCTTGCAGAAAAAAGGCATTTGGACCAATGGTGGATTGGATGATGTAAGGACCCTGCCAAAAACTGTCAAATTTTCCATGCTTTCCTTTGTCTTCTCTCCTAGAGTCCCACTTTAGAACCTTATCTCCAATTTTTAAGTCACAAGCATTTGTTCTTTTGTCAAACAACTTCTTTATATTTTCCTACACTTTTAGAGCTATGTTAAAGAATTATTTTCTTTTCTGTTGGAGATGTATTGTTTGATTTATCCTCCTCACCATGCTATCCTCTTCTAACTGAATCTCTTGGACTAGTTTAATCACTGGTACCCCTAGGCTGGTAGGAAACACTGCCTCTATTCCATAAACAAGCTGATATGGTGACATTCCAATGGATTTATTTGTAGTTAACCTGTCAGCCCACAGAGCATGCACTAAATTGTTATGCCATGACTTTTTGTTCTCTTCAACCAACTTTTTGATAATGGTCACCAAGCTCTTGTTTGATGATTCAGCTAACCCATTACCTTGTGGGTAATAAGCAGTTGAATTACTGAGTGCTATCTGATACCTGTGACAAAAATCAATCATTTTCTTGGATCCAAAAGCAGCAACATTATCAATGATTATCTTTCTAGGGCAGCCAAATCTAGAGAGGATGTGGTCTTCTAGGAACTTAATGATAACAGAATCGGTGGCATTCCTAGAATGGATGGCCTCTATCCATTTTGTGAAATAGTCTGTGGCTGTAAGAATCCACTTGTGTTGAGCAGAAGATGCAGGGTGTATTTCCCCAATGAAATCTAGACCCCACTGTTGAAAGGGAGCTTCAATAGTTATAGGTTGTAATGGTAAAGGGAGGAGCTTCCTTTTGCCCTAAAAAATCTGGCACTTATGGCAGGCAATTATCATTTTGTGGATGTCATTGAAAAGTGTAGGCCAGTAATAGCCAGCTCTGAGTATTTTTTTAGTAGTGGCTTTCCAGTTTAAATGGCCTCCACACTCTCCTGCATGGAACTCCTGTTTAATCCTCTTTGCTTCAGTTTCAGGCAGACATTTAAGCAACAAACCATTTGCATTTTTCCAGTATAAACATTAATTCAGTATGCAATAGTTCCTGGCTTTTAACTTTAGGAATCTGGCCTTAGTCTTTGATAAATCAGGAAGGGCATTCAGGTTTGTGAGTACATACAGGACATCAGAATACCAAGGAGAGTTTTGAAATTGTTCTTCAACAACAGGATTGGGCAATCCTTCATATTCATCTAAGGCATCTACCATGTTTATGTCAAGGGCCTGCAAGTTAGATTCAACCATTAGTTGAGCTAAGCCCTGACATTTGATCAGTTTCGTGGGTTTTATTTCCAACTCATACTCTAATATTATAGCAATCCATTTGCCCCTCTTTCCATCCGGATCTTGGGACAAAATGTCTTTAACCACTTTGTTTGGCATGTAGGCAATGATGTGAGAATGCAGAATGTACACCCTAAAGTCTTTCAAGGCATTTATCAAGGCATAGGCCTATTTTTCCATTATGTTATATTTCAAGGGTGCATCCCTCAGAGCTTTGTTGAAGAAAGCAATGGGCTGTTCCTGCCCCTCTAGATTTTTCTGTAGTAGAACCGCAGCTACTGTATGCTCGGAGGCAAAGGAGAATATAAGGAAGTCTTTTGAGAAATCTAGGCTGATTAGGACAGGTGCCAAGGTGAGTGCAAGTTTAACTAATTCAAAATATTTTTTGGCCTCTAAAGTCCACTTAACCCCTGCATCCTTTTTCATCATGTTTGTCATATCCCTGAGGTGCTCAGCTAAGTTGGGAATAAACCTCCTTAAGAAGTTAATTTTCCCAATAAAGGATTGCAATTCTTTTATGTTTCTCAGGTGACTAATCTGTAGTATTCCCTCAACTCTTTGTGGGTATATTTTAATTCCCTTCTCTGATATAATATGGCCAAGAAGCTTACCTTCTTGAAGCCCGAATACAGTCTTCTTGGGATTTAAAGACACACCGAACCTTCTACATTTTTCAAAAACTCTTCTCAAATGTTTTAGGTGCTCCTCATCAGTCTTGGAATAGACTGTTATGTCATCAAGATAGATGACAATGAAGTGCCCTATTTCCTCTGAAAAGGCTATGTCCATTTCTCGTTGGAAGGTCGCACTAGCGTTCATTAGTCCAAAAGGCATTTTTACGTACATAAAAGTGCCCCATAGAGAGGTGAAAGCTGTCTTGAGTTGGTCTTCTAGGAGTACCAGAACTTGGTTATAGCTTGAAAAACCATCTAACAGGGAGATCCTTTTTTATCCCACTACACTCTATAGGATGTGTTCCATCTTTGGTAAGGGGTAATTGTCTTTAAGTGAAGATCTGTTAAGGTTTCTGAAATCGATGCACAATCTAATCTCACCTGTCTTCTTTCTCACAGCTACAAGGTTGGAAACCCAATTGGAAAACCTCACAGGCACTATGATTCCTACCTTGTACATTTTCTTGATCTCTTTTTCCACTAGAGGAAGTTGTTTCGAGTTGATTCTACGCAATTTCTTCCTAAAGGGTTTTTGGTTTTCTTTTAGTGGGATCTTGTGCTAGATGATCTTCGTATCATAGGCTTTTAAGTTCTCATAGCTCCAGGAAAACACATCGATGAACTCTTTAAATAAGTCAATATATTTCTTTTTCATGTCTGCAGGCAAGGACTTAGCCAGTTTAATCATCTTAGTCTTATCCTTGGTGCCTATGTTGCATTCCTCGACATCGGAGTCTGAGTGTTCTATAGTGGTTTTCTTCGCTACGTCGTTAAAATCAAAAAGGTCCTCTAAAGGTGCTAGTCCTCTGCGTATATTCTTATCTTTTGACTGCAGCACCTCTATTTCCTCTTTTTCTGCATTTTTATACTCTTTGGTTTGAGTTCCAAGTTCTTTAGTTAACAAGTTTATTTCTATGTTATGTGGTGATCTTTCTTCGTCGGGGGGCTCTTCACTCAGGTAGCTTTCATCGGATTTAGAGTCTGAATTAGAGAATTCAAACCCATTCCTGCGAGTAAGGAAATACTCTATCTACTTATCGCCCTCAAAGACCTGCCAATATTTCTTGTTATCTGGTACCGCAGGCCTATATTTCATCTGAATGATGATTTGTTTATCACTAGGTGATTTATGATATGAACTAGCTATGCAGGCTAATCCATTTGCAACAATGTTCTGACTCCTAGGAAAAAACACCAGCTCATACTCTACAAAGGTTCTCAGTAAATCCATAGCATCATTTCTGTATGCTCTCAATCTAGGGTGTTTAGCTGTATACTCTCCGTTCACTTGTTTTATGATTAACTCAGAGTTTCCATGTACAGCTATCCTTCGGGCTCCTAGTTTTTTCAATAGATTCAAGCTTAGGATAAGAGCCTCATACTCTGCGATATTGGTTGTACATTTGAAGTCCAGATTGAAGGCATGACTCTCGGCATATTCACTCTCAGTGTTATGTAACCACACTTCGGCTCCTGCATTCTTTCTAGTGCAAGACCCATCAAAATTCATTCTCCATAAGGGATCGTTTTTCAGGTTTATCATCGTTTTCCTCCCTAATGTTGGTTTCACTATTATGTTGTAATATGGGGTTTGCACCATGGTGTGGAGTGTTTTGTTCTTCATGATGTGTATGGAGTTCAGAGAGATGACCAGTCAGTTGTTTGTAGTCCTGCTTTTGTTTATTCTAAGTCTCTGATTCAGTACACTGTCCAAAGGTTTCTTATTCATTTTCTTCTATGTCTAGAGTGGCCATTATGTTGAAGTCTGTGGGCTCTACTCTATTGCTTGCATCGCTGTCTTCTAGCTCTGGCTCGTCTATGGATTCATCGTTGCAAAGGATAAAGGAGTCCAGATCCATGTGTACAGAGTACAAAGGTGAGTTTTCAGGTTTTTTAGGGCTGCTCACCATAAACTTCATTTGTGCCTCTCTGTACAGTCTCCTAAGCTGGCTAAAGATGGGGATTGTGGCATATGACCCATCCATCTGCACTGTACCTTGCAGCTTGGCTCCCCATGACCTTGACAGTAACATGCCATACCTAGGTGGCACATCTGCCACCACAACATCCATAACCATGCATTTGGCTGGAATCTGGGTCAGGTTCACACAGAGATCTTTGATTAAGCCAAGGCACTTCACTCTGCTAAAGTCAAATGAATATAAATCCTTATAGGGTCAGGTTATCTCTAGGCCTAACTTCTCCATAATTACCTTAGGCATTAGGTTGTGTGATGCCCCAGAGTCATGCATTGCGTTGTGAAGGATCTTGTCATGGATATTGAGGCTGATATAAAAATGAGGCACTACCCCTTCCTGAAACTTCCCTTCTATCTTTGGACCAAACAAAAGGGCTAGTTTATCATCACTTAGATTGATAGTGTCACTATTTTCACCTAGATTTAAAGCTTTCAAAATTTGGCCTTTATATACATCCTGAGTGGCCAGCTCAGAGAGGGGGACAAAAATTTTGATTTTAGCAATCTCACTCTCCAAATTGAAGGGAGATTGACTCTTTGTAAGACTCAACTCTGTTTTGTTAGCCACTACTTTAGTGGCAGAATTTGTGTGCTGATTCTCACTATGTACAGTGTTTGCAGCTATTTTATCTGGAGCACTAGCTACAATGCTAGTGCTGCTAGTTTGTTGACTTTGTTTATCAGTATTTTGGCTATCTTTTTCTTTGTTCTTCCTAGAACTTTTAGCTGCTGATTTGTTACTTTCAACAGACACCTTAGGAGTTTTCTCAGGTATTTTCTTGATGGTAATCTCAAAAGCCTTTTGTTTGGAAGTGTCTAAGATCTTCTTGCTTCTAAGTTCATATTGTTCTCTGACCTGCATGATGGCGTTTTCAAATCCTAGCCTATAATCCTCAGATTCTAACCTTTCCTCATACTAATGTGAGTGTGAGGTCTGATTGTCTTCTGTGGAACAGTTGTGGATTGAGTTTTCTATTTCCACCATGTTTATTGTGGTTCCCTCGGACTCTTCTATTATCCCCTCATCCTCATCAAGGAAGTTCTCTTGAAATGGGGGTATGACTTGTTGATCAGAGTCTCTCTGTTTGTTAGGAGGGTTGTTTCTCCTAAAGTTCTGGTTCTGGTTGTGATTTTGGTTTCTGTTCTGATTACCAACTGTGACAACCATTTTCTCCATCATTTTCTATAGCCTTTCCATGTTTTTGGAAAGACTGTCATACTTGGGATCGGATGTGGAAGATGATGTGTCATCCCTATATGTTAACTTTTTCTCAGTCCTCATTCTGGCTCTCTTTTCAATCAGGTTAGCTTCTACACTCACTGCTCCCTTTTGCATATCTTCCAATGTGTTGTAATCTCTCTCCCTAAGCTGATAGGCCATGTCAGCATCAAAGCCTTCAGGATATTTCACTAAAGCCATTCCTTGGGGAGGTTTCATGTGTGGAGGAAGAGCATTGTAAACACTGTTAAACCTTGTAGAATAGTCATGGACACTCTCTCCTACATTTCTTTTAAGATTCTTGTATTCTGCTAAGATTTGGAGAGGGTTGGTCTTGACTATGAAGGATTGATATAAAGAGGGAAGATCATGGATACTATTAGGAGGTATGCCTTTAAACCACTTCTTCACTTCTCCTCCTAAACTCTCGGCAAAGATTCTCATCTTGATTGTCTCATCATCTATCTCCATATAGTCAAATGAATCTTCCATCCTATCTACATGGTGTTGAGCTGTGGTAGACTCTTTTGCAGTGAAATGTGGGATTTTTGACTAATAATCATTGGGTAAAGGCACTAGAGGTTGTGGTAATACCAAGGGGGAATACCATGCTGCCATAATGGTGTTTTGAGGAGGTAAAAGATTGGTTTGAGCAGCTGGTATGTGGATGACAGAAATACTAGGACCAGCAATACACTATTGAGCTGATTTAGGATGAGAGAGGCCCAAGTTTTGAATGAAATGAATATCCGGAGGTGTAGATGGAGGGGTCTCTCTATCCCTAATATGTTGACCACTATGAGATGGTGTCAAGTAGAAGTCAGGTCTCGCGGACAAGACCTAGGTTCAGGAGTTGTGGCCAACAAGGGAGTCCGATGTAGTCTAGGATCACGCCGGCATTTTCACCCTACTCCGGAGAGCAGTGAGTCTCACCCGAGGCGTGCCGCAACCACATGCAGAAGGGGATGAGATCAATGGCAAGGAACAGAGTCGCAACTCATGATGGACAATGCATCGATTATATAGACAGAGTCATGTACGCAAGAGCACTTAAGAAGCATTCAGACATTAGCAAATAAAATTTTAAACCAGCATAAACACATTACATGCATGTAAACCTCTTATTGAGACAACAACATTTCATTATATTAATCTCTTGGCCAAGCCCATGATTACATAGCATCTTCAGTGATAGCTTACAACCCTGATACAGATGTACAAATGTCTTACGGAACAGAAATAGAGAAGATTAGGAATCACAGAGATGTCATGCATGATTTCCCGCAGTTGCTCTGTGCTTATTCTCCTGTCACGAGCCTCGCAACCTCTGCAGCATCGCCTTCCTTCAGCCGGGTGACTGTTATTTATTCACCTGCTATCGCGACTATCAGTTCCTCCCTGTGTCTTTTCTTCAGCTGCTTCCAGCTTCTCTCCTGTTATCTGTGTGTTCCGCTTTCTATCTTCTGCTGTGTGTTTTCTTCATCTGTACTTGTGCGTGTTCCTTCTTTAGCTATCTCATGCTTCCGCGCCACCTTGATAGCTCCGCGACTCCTGGTAGTTGCGACGCGGTCGCGATTGCCATGTGTCTTCATGCCGCAACTCAAAAGGTCAAAATTCAAAATGTTCTAACCAAGATTTCAAAAACAAGGGCCCCAACAGGCCCCGACCACAGTTCCTTGACTCGTCCCCGATTCAATCACAAATGAAAGTTTCCACCTCCATTGTCGCGTTGGATCCCGTGCCCTGTTCGGCCTATGTGCCTTCGTCTCGTGCCCTTTCCTGCTGTGCTCCTCCAAGCGGCTGTTCAAACAAGGGCCCCAACTCCGGGACCCTGCGAAGCGCTATATCTTTGAGCCCGGTGAAGTCCGACACAGCTTGCTGCCATCCCTGCATTAGCGAATCGACTTCCTCAGTGATCCTGGTGGCAGTGGCCTCTTTTATATTCGCCGGGACAGCCCCGAACATCGTGGTAAGCTGGGTCTCGGCCTTTGCAGCTAGCTGTTGTATTGATTTGGCACTGGCTTGAATGGGCGGACGGATTTCCCGAAGTATCTGCTTGGCCGTTGCTGAGTTGGCCTCGGTCTGGTGCATTTGAACCTCAAGCTCGTCCGCCTGGGCATATAGTTGATATAATCGCGCGGGATCTGCGGTCTCCTGAATTTCCCTGGAAATCTGTTGCAGCTGGGCGGAGATGGGCTGCGTTTTGACCGTGAGGGCGAGTGAACACTCCTGCAGACTTCGCAGGAGGTCGTAGGCCTCGCGCGCCGTGGAGTGAAGGGTCGCCTGCATGTGAGCTGCCTGGGTTTTCTTGGCGGCCACCTGTTCTGAGTATACAATCTGTGGGTCGGGGAGCGCGGGCTGTGCGGCTAACGCCGCTTGAAGTTCCTGATTCTCCCTGCGTAGACCAGTGAAGGCAGACCAAATGTGATAAGCCTGGACGACCACATTGCTCTTCACTATATCGTCAGGAAGTGGGGCATGGTGAGCCCTTACAGCGGGCCATAGGTCTGAGAACGCCTGAGTGACAATGGTGACCTGCTCCTGCAGGTAGGCCTTCTCCTTGGTCAGCTGGTTGCGCTGTTCAGTAAGCGCTATGATCTGGTGGTGCTGCTCATTGCACCGCTGTTGCAGCTCCGAATGAAGCTGTTTGGCCTGCAGGGCCGCCCTCTGAATGAATAGGTACAACTGGGTTGTACCCCATGTTTCTATGTTGGCAGTGCCAGAAGCACCCTGCTCTGGCATTCGCTCCTGCAAAGGTTGCCCACTGGCCACTGATCTGTTGGAATTCTCAGGAGGGGACACCGGTGTCTGTTGCTGCGTTGAGGTGCCCATGTCGGAATCTGGCCGTTCTTGCTGAGTGGTCTGGCCTGTGGGGGGAGGGTCAGAATTCTCAGGCGGAGCCTCGACCGAGTCAGCCCGAACGTTGGCCAGTCGGGTAAATATAGTAGAGAAAGAACCCTGGGGTGTGGCCACGGGGTCGACTGGTGGTACTACGGCCGCAGTACTGGAGGTGACTTCAGCCCCGTGGTCTCCTCCAAAGAGTTCCCGGATAAGGGGGTCAGATATAGTGGCAGATGAGTTTGATGGAGCGGATGAAGTGGCAGGTGGATGGACGGTGGAGGGAGCAGAGGACGGTGTGGTGGAGGTATGGGGGAGGCGAATATTGATGAATTCTGATGGGTTGATAAGGGGTTCCTCCGGAATTAATGTCCCTGTGAGTGGAGTGGGTGGCAGATCATCATATGTAAGGTCCACCACTGGATCAGTGACGGTGGTGCGGGCCCGCTTGGATGGAGGGGGGTCTAATTGATCAGGTCCCGGGCCCGTTTTGCCCATTGGGGTGATGATGGGGCTGGTAGAAGTGAATAAGTTGGTAGGGATGGGAGAAGTGAGAGGGGTAGTATGGGACAGATAAAGAGAACGACTGAGCTGGAATTCAGAAAATAAGGGAAACAAAGGGGCACCGCTTGAAATAACTTGGGTCGCCACGTTGAGACTTCGTACCCGAGTATTGAAGTGTTGGACGACGGGGAACAGTGATTCAGGGAGTTCCTGTGAGGTCCCGACTGCATCCTGAGAAGGTCCCGCCGCGGCCTGTGAGGGCCCTGCCGCGCCTGTCTCGGCAGGCCGTTGCGTTGGCAGCATCCGCTCAAAGTTGTACCTGGGGATCCCGTCGCAGATGTGCTTTGTGACCCCCGGCCACGCAGAGACCTCGCGGTGAAAGGTAGCATCGTCCAGCTGGAATTTGAGCGGCGCCATGTGGAAGGTGGCTTCCAGCACGCAAGTGGGGCAGAGGTAAGTGTGCCTGTGGCTTACCCCGAACCATACCTACTCACTATAGTCGTCCAACAGGTTCCTGGGCACCCATTGCTGGTTAGCCACCACATCTATCATTAGCCCGTACCAAGCCCGAAACGCTTCCGCATTCACCTGTTTAGTGTTGGGGTCAGAGGACACCTACCATGGGGTGAATTTCATCGTGAGGGGCTGGCTCGCGGTAGTTTCTGCCGGTAGCCGGACAGGAGGAATGTGCCATTTCCACATGGCAAAAGCTACGATCAGGTAACCATAGATGGAACTAGTGGTGCGCTTATAATTCTCTTCGCATGCCGCGAACAGTTCTTTGAGCACGAAAGAACACCAATTCAGCCTGGTGCCTTGGACACAGTGCTCCACAATGGAGATGGTATCCAAGGTGCACTCTCCTTTGGTATAATGCCACATCGTATTGCTAGCAATGAGATAGCAAGTGAACCGAATCTCTGGCTTGTTAATCAGATCAATTTTGGCGCCCTTCCCCCCCCCAGCGAGTGCCATATTTGGCATAGAGGTCTGTATCACCCGACTTTCGTGCGCGCTTGGAAGATGTCTGACTGGCAGCGGAGACATCGATCCATTCTGGGACAGCCCGGTGAGGCGATGAATGTCTTCAGCGTGAATGGGGATCTCCTCGTTTAGCCACAAGGACCCGTTCTGAATTCGGCTGAGGAGGAACCGGGTGCATTGCAGGGCCGGTCCTGTAGTCCCGAAGACAGGAAGAGTTCTTAAATTCATCAGGGACGATTGCTAGAGGCCCCTGTACTCTGGTCGCATTCGGTTGGTTGAGCTATTGCCTGGTGTGTAGTGATGCTCCATATATGTCTGCCAATGGAGGTAGGGGAATTCGACTGGGTCAGACAGGTTGGCGTCTATTAGTGCTGCACTGTCATATTTTCCAACCAGCGACTCTGTTCTGTGGATTCGACTGTCCAGCACTGGTTCAGCAATGGATAAGAGAGCCTTTGGCATCTTGGCACGGCGCTGGTAAACCTGGAGAATTCTTCTGGAGCTTCTATCTTGGTGCGGTGCGTTTTGAGACTTCAACCGCTCTGGTGTCGCTGCAATTTCCAAATTGAATTGGTCCGGCATTCTCGTGCTGTTGGTCTCCATGCAAGTTATGTCATCACCTAGCATGAGCGGAGTTGATGAGACCCCATAACGATAATTAATTCCTGTTGGCCTTCTTGCCTGCGATAATCGTGCAATCGATCGCATGCCTGTGTGTAATCTAACAGTTGCTGACGGCATCATGGGGAAATGGGTGGACGCGGCGGCTGAGGGAACTGCGGATGATGGCAAATGATTATAGTACGGTTATTGTCTACTTATGGTAATTTATGATGCAAATCTGAGCGATCCTACGGACTGACAAAAAGGACTGACGGAAATGACCTGGACTGATACTGGCACGTGGATGGATCCTACAAGGATGACACGCTGGACGGGCGCCACCTCAACCATAGTCGGTTGCGGTGCTGCCCCACAATTAAGCAGTTATTGACAGACTACCTATGAATGGAAAAGACTCCCTACGCTCATCCCGGTTGCGGGAGAGTTATTCGACTAAGCTACGCTACGGGTGCTCTCGGGTGCGAGAGTTATTGATGAGAAGTGAAACGTATTTACTCCTGGTAGGGTTTCAGGGCTTGTGCCATTCACCCACCCAGGGAGAACTGTACCGTCCAGCTGTGCCAACCGAACGGCTCCTGAGTCGCGGATCTCGATGACAAAGTAGGGTCCCAACCAGTGCATCTGGAGCTTGCTTGGAAACTTCTGGAACCGGCTATCATATAAGAGAACTTTGCCGCCAACTTGGAAGGCTTTGGTCTTGAGGTGGCGGTCGTGCCACGCTTTCTGCCTGGCCTTCTGAACCTTCTGGTGGAATTCCGCCAGGAATCGGGCCTCATCCAGCTCCTGTAGCTCCTGGAGGCATTCCCGAAGTGACTCCTCTTCTGAGAACTGAAGAGACGTAGCGATTAAAAGACTGGGTACAGTGAACTCGGTGGGAATCACAGCTTCCCGGCCATACACCAACTGGAATGGTGTCTGATTGGTCAAGCGTTTCACCGTGGTCCGGTAGGCCCACAATGCCGCTGGGAGACGCTCATCCCAATCATCGCGCTGAGCATTGCAAATCTTAGTCAAGCCTTTTTCAAGAATTTTGTTAAATGCTTCCACAGTACCATTGGCCTGCGGGTGGTATGGGCTGCTTTTATGATGTTGAATCATAAATGTGTCCAGTAGTGACTTGACCGTGGCATTAATGAAATGCGTACCCTGATCGCTGGTTAAGCTTCATGGGCAGCCAAACCGGCTGATGATGTGTTCAAAAATGAACTGGGCAACTGTCTCCGTCGAACAGTCGCGTACCGCCACTGCCTCAGCCCACCGGGTGAAGTAATCCGTGGCGATGATGATGTACCGGGCCTTGGAGTGTCTGGTGACCGGGGCGATGGGACCTACAAAATCGACAGCCCACTTTTCGAACGACCGCAACACATGCACCGGGTGTAGCGGAAGCTCGTCCCGGTGAGAGGGCCTTCCCGTCTGCTGGCAAACATCGCAGCGCTTCACGTAGGCCTTACAGTCAGCATGTACTGTCGGCCACCACAGGCCAGCTTGGAGCACCTTTCTTGCGGTGGGTTTCGCACCCACATGCCCTCCCGCAACACCGTTGTGACATTCCCACATTACCGCTTCCCGTTCGTGGTCAAGGACGCATCTGCGCAACACCTCATCGAGGCCCAGTTTGTATAGCTGCCCCGCGATCAATTGGTAGTCGGTCGCCCGGACAACCAGGTGGCGTTTCTGGAGCGGGGTGTAATCCTGAGGGCATTGTCCCGTGGTCAGATAAGTGGCAATGTCAGCCAAGTAATCCGGTACTGCTTCGACTCGGAAGAGGTCGGCATCCGGCAGCTGATCGTCCAACGAGCCTTCATTCTCTCCCGTCTCCAACCTGGATAAATGATCGGGACCGACATTCAACCTGCCGGGCTTGACAATCACCTCAAACGTGAATTCCTGGAAAAGTAGAAGCCAGCGACAGATCCGTCCTTCCAAAACAGGCTTATTCACCAGATACTTCAATGCAGAGTGGTCCGTAAAGAATTTGAATTTTCCGCCCAGGAGATAGTGGCGGAACTTCTGGAGGGAGTACACCATCGCCAACGCCTCCTGCTCGGTCGTGGTGTAATTCTTCTCCGCATTCGATAACCTGCGGCTGGCGAAGTAGACGGGGTGGTCAACTGTCGTCTCCCCGGGTTGCGCCAAGACAGCCCCAAGTGCAATACCGGACGCATCGATATGCACATGGAACTGCTTATCCCAGTCGGGATGAACAAGTATGGGCGCCGTCGCCAACTTCTCCTTCAAGGTGTCAAGGGCCTTCCTACACTCCTCCGTCCACTGGAATACTTTTGACTTCCGCAACAGTTTCTCCAAAGGGGCCGTAATCTTTGCGTAGTTGCGGATAAACCGCCTGTAATATCCTGTGTGCCCGAGCCGTGCCCGCAACTGCTTCACGGTTTCGGGGGCTTCCATGTGAACTATGACCGCGACCTTGGCGGGATCGACACAGACCCCTTGCTTGCACACCATGTGGCCTAAGAGTGTGCCGAATGGAACTGCAAAAATACATTTCTTCAAGTTCAAGGAAATCTGCAGCTGACGACACCGGTCAAACATAATACGCAAAAGGGTGGCGTGTTTCTTCAACAGGCTGTAGACGGTCCAGTCATCCATGTAGACCTCCAGGAACTTGTGAATGTACTCTCGGAAAGCAGCAATTACGATCCGGGAAAACACAGCCGGTGCGTTCTTCAGACCAAACGGCATAACGTGGTATGCGAATGATCCCCACTCAGTGGTGAATGTCGTCTTTGCTTTGTCTTCTTCGGCAATGCGCACCTGATGGTAACCCGAAAACCCATCAGTGAAGGAATAGGCTTCGTTTCCCGCAACATGATCTAGAACTTCATCGCTGAAAGGAGTGGGAAACGGATCGTGGATGCAGGCATTGTTCAGACTCCGGTAATCTACGCAGACACGTATCTCCGCTTTGTCCTTCTTGTTCTGAATGACAATGGGACTCACCCACTCTGCTTCTTCTATTGGAAAGATAAGACCTACAGCCAGCATCTTGTCGATCTCCATCTTGACCTTTTCTTTGATACACGGGTTCAGCCGGTAGGGTCGGTGCTTCACCGGCCTGGCCCTCGGTTTCAGCACGATGCACATTTCGCCAAGGTCCCCCTTGATCCCCTTCAGGTCTGCGACCGAGGACGGGAACAAGTCTTCGTATTCCCGGAGGAGGCTGAAAATTTGTTTTTTCATTTCCTCGTCCCAGTAATCTCCCACCGTTGCCAGCTTGGGTTTCTCGTCTGTTCCAATGTTCAAATTCTTCGTCTTTAGCGGCTGTAAATGGACTCCTTCAATCGTCGGCTCTTCACTGATGTTCCGCTCGCCTTCCTTTTTGTCAAAATAGAGATGCCGGAGGTCCTCCAGACTATCATCATCCGGATCGTTGTCAATTCGTTGGCAAACCAACTCGCGCCTAGCCTCAGGTCGTGACACAACCGGGCCCCCGTCGGGCTCGAGATGGCGGAAAAACAAGACCTCCTTGATTTCCTGTAGGGCCCGAGACTCCTGCGCCGTCTCCCCTTCGAACGAGAAGCACCGAACGAACTTGTCCGTGACTTCTTGCCACGAGCGGGTTCCCCGTTTCCGCTCTTCCTCCAGGTACCAGGCCTGGGGGATTGTATCCAGGGAGTGGATAAACCTGTGGACCCACAGCTCCTCAGGGTACCTGGTGCTGCGCCACTGCTCTTCACAGGCCCGCAAATGGTGTCGCGGGTTGGAAGTTCCGTGATACTTAAGCATGCTGCGAGGTCCTTCATCCTCTTTAAAGCGTGCCCACAGAGCATCCGCCACGCAATCCCATCGCAACAAAGTGTTGCGGTGATTTTTCCAC
The DNA here is from genome assembly GCA_034641835.2 of Pinus albicaulis. Lineage (NCBI taxonomy): Eukaryota > Viridiplantae > Streptophyta > Pinopsida > Pinales > Pinaceae > Pinus > Pinus albicaulis. The sequence goes on from CM076579.1 coordinate 1,580,266,499, forward strand.
CACCGAGCCGACGTGGATTGCAAGGCCACATCCAAAAGTGGCATCCGACTTTCGGCTGGGACCAGGTCTTCCACCTTGGTAATAAAAGTATTGACAGCTTGCATGTTTGACAGGGTGGGATATCCGCGGATCTCAGTCCCCACCCAGCGGACTTGGGGAATGGTAGCACATCTCCGCGTGGTGGTCTCATACCCCCCTTGCTGCCAGTCTTCCCACGTGAGTTCGGATCCGAGCTCCGAGCTCTGAACACTCCGCCAACTGACAGAGCCAGTCGCGGTCGGGTTAATATAGTCGTTCCGCTTTCCTGCGGTCATCTGATAAAGGTGGTCCATCATCTAAGCATCCTCTCGATTGTCCACTATTTCCGTATATCGCGGGCCCTGATACGGGTCAAGGGGTTGGGTGACCCGTACCTCCCCATCCTCAAAGATCATCAGCTCCTTTTTAAGGTCGATGATGGCGTAATTCTCAAAAGCCCAGTCAATGCCGAGTAAGGCAGGATAAGGATCCTTGTCGCCCATAATATCAATAACCTCAAAATTGGTGTATGTCTTCACCCCCGCAATGTCGACCTCGACACCCTCGAGCCGGCCGATTGGCAGAATACAGTACTGGTTCGCCATCCTGAGTTGGATTGGCGAGTAGGCCAACCGTGGCCTTCCAAGGGCCTCCCACGTCTTTCGTGGCAGGATTTTGACGTCAGAACCCAAATCCAGCATGGTATCACTGATTTGGAATCCCGCAACCTGCGTTTTAAGCCAGAATTCTTTGCCTGTTCGTTGCTTGTTCCGCTTGACGCGCGCACGTATTGAGGGGCAGCGTTCGCCGGATCTCTAAGTCCTATGCGCCCCTGCAGTGCTCCTTCCAAAGCATGCTTGAGCTGCTTCCGCGGCGCAGCATTGTCAAAAATCCTGAGGAATAGCTAGAGCCAGTCCTTGATCACAGTACCTGTGACGCTCTGCGCCCTAGATTCTGGTGGCACGGGCTCCTCCAAACCTCCCGCGTTCCGCAGCTGGGCGAACGCCTCAACTGCCTCCTGGAAATACTTCTTCTGGGCTTCGGGCCTGGTTAACATCTTCGGGGATGCCAGCCGAACCACTTGTGCTGGCTCCTTCCCATGGACATCCTCCCCAGTTTTCTTCCCACCCCTCGTCACAATTGCGACGTTCTGCATGTCTGGGGTCGTGGTCCCTCGCGGCTCTGAGTTTATCAGATTCGCTCCCCTTTGCCTCGCCCGTTCTTCCCACTTCTTGATTAGCTCCGGACAGTCCTCTGTGGCATGGGCGTTCACCCGGCACTGGGAACACCAGGGTCGTCGCGGAAGGGGACATTCTCGAGCCACGTGACCCGTCCTGGTCACAGTTGTAACATTTCACCGGACCATGTCTGCCTGTGCGGCCTCCCCGCATGCCGCCGCCTCTTCCCCTTGGAGCCTCGTTCACCCTGTAGGAGGACGATCTAATCGATCCGCAAGTGCGTCGAGCGCCCTGCACTGCTCAGTGTTGTGAGTCGTGGAAACACAAAATTCGCAGTACACATTGTTTGGGACCGTGGAGTACTTCTGTAGTATCGGGCACATCCGAGGAGGATGCCCCAGCGTCCGGCAAATCTCGCAGTACTCTATGGTGGAGGAACCCGGTTGAGGTGGGAACCCCGCGTAAGGCTGTTGCAGCTGGTAGTCCCACTGCGAATTCATCACCATGCCACCACCAGGTGGTGGACCCCCCTGGATTGCCGCGACTGAGGGTCCTGCCCCTGCGCCACGCAACCGGGGACACTCGGCTGCGACGTGGCCCTCGACCAGGCAATGAGTGCACCAAACATTTGGCCGCGCTAGTCTCACCGGCTGGAGCTCCTTGAGCTTTTCAATCAAGCTGGCGATCTGGTGTTGCAACCCTATCAAAGAAGGATCTTGCGGGGCCGGACCCCCCCGGTATTCCTGGGGGTAGCCCGCCATGGCTTCAATCTTCATGGCCTGCTCCAAAGCGTCCTGCAAATTATCAATCTTCTGCTGAGTGAGAGGGGTTCGTGTCAAGGGAAGCAGAGCCTTGATGAACCAATCCCTCTGGTGGTTTGGATCGATCGGGTAGCTGAGTTTCCCGATCGCGTCCTTGAATCGCCGCATCAACTCCCATGCGGTCTCACCTTCCTTCTGCTTAATTTCCCACAGCTCTGACAGGCCCTGCTGGTCTGTCTGGGGAAGCTTGAATTCGCAGACAAAATCCCGCTTTACGTCCACAATTACGGGGTTAGGATGAGCCTCGGACCACTTGATAAACCATCGTAGAGCCCTCTCTCTGAGCGTGGTTTGGAACTCTATTAACTTCCCTGCATCTGGCGTCTGCCGAGCCCTCCAGATGGCTTCGCACAGATACCAGTGTTGCTCTACATCATCATTGCCCCGGCCAGAGAACTCTGGATACCGGGTGAAAGATCCAGCCATGTGTACTTGCGGAGTATTGACCAGGATAAATCCTCTAGGTCTTGGTTGCGTAACGGTTCCACTAGGGAATACAACACTACTAGTAACACTGCTATTACTAGACGTTACTGACGTTGATGAACTACTTTATGACTGACTCAATGCTTGTAACTGAATGAAAATATTACTTAAAGGTTGATACAGTACCAGGGGAAGGTAGGGATCCTGGCCATGCAGAATGTGGGAAGTAGGGTTGCCTGGAGAGGTGAGTGTCGTTTGCTCTTGAAACATCCGCTGCATCACGCCGTGCCATTTGTCATCAGAACTCTCTTCGAGCTGCATCTTTTCATCGTCTTCGTTAGTCACCATCTCTCTTCCTCGAGTCGATGGGCTCCCATGCACCCGCCGCACTTCCACCGCTGTCCCGTCTTCTTCCCAAGTATCCAAATCCATAATTCCTATCCTCTGAGGCACCTCCTTCTGATTTTTCCTCTCGATCTCCCGTCTCTTCAAATCTCGCATCACCCTTCTTCGCCACCTATCGAAGATCTGTGCCCACCGATGCGCACGTCACTCCCTCAACGTCCTTGCGGCCTCAGCATCCATCCCCACTCCCCGCGTCACCTTCTACATGGCATCGGTCCCCTCAACCCTTCCCCCAGCACGGGTGGTTTACGCTTCCATACTCGTTTTGTGGAATTCAATCAACCCTTCATCCACCATCAGAGCTTTAATCCACAGCGGAATCTCCTTAAGCAGCTTCCCTCTTAGCCCTGAGTGGAAGACAACCTCGGCTTTAGAGAAAGATTGATAGCACTCAGCAGCAAACTCCACAGTGTATCCTTCCAACGTGGTCCTTACCCAAAAATCCACCGCGCGGGTTAGTTCAGTGTCCACCCGATGCAGCGCCACCAGATCTTCGTGCGCCCACCTGCGGTTTATCTTCCGCAAGCCCTCTTGAGGCACCGTCGCTCGTAATCTCTGCAACCAATTGTAAAGGTCGGTAGGGAACCTTCCCCAGAAAATTTCATACGTATCACTGGCTGAGTCAGAGAAAAGGACGAGCTCCTTGATCGCCGCCTCCTTTTGCTTGGTCAGCTCTGCTTGCTGAGCAATGAATTGGTCGAGATGATTATCCCACCATCGCCGTACCTCTCCTTCAAAAATCCTCGATACCATGATCTAGTTCCCCTCAGAACATGCAGGTCCTGGCAACAGAACCATTTGTTGGCGAGAAGTCAGGTCTCGCGGACAAGACCCAGGTTCAGGAGTTGTGGCCAACAAAGGAGTCCGATGTAGTCTAGGATCACGCCGGCATTTTCACCCTACTCCGGAGAGCAGCGAGTCTCACCCGAGGTGTGCCGCAACCACATGCAGAAGGGGTTTAGACCAATGGTAAGGAACAGAGTCGCAACTCATGATGGACAATGCATCGATTATATAGACAGAGTCATGTACGCAAGAGCACTTAAGAAGCATTCAGATATTAGCAAATAAAATTTTAAACCAGCATAAACACATTACATGCATGTAAACCTCTTATTGAGACATCAACCTTTCATTATATTAATCTCTTGGCCAAGCTCATGATTACATAGCATCTTCAATGATAGCTTACAACCCTGATACAGATGTCTTACGGAACAGAAAGGTAGAATAGAGAAGATTAGGAACCACAGAGATGTCATGCATGATTTCCCGCAGCCGCTCTGTGCTTCTTCTCCTGTCACGAGCCTCGCAACCTCTGCTGCATCCTCCCTTCTTTCAGCCGGGTGACTGTTATTTATTCACCCGCTATCGCGACTATCAGTTCCTCCATGTGTCTTTTCTTCAGCTGCTTCCAGCTTCTCTCCTGTTATCTGTATGTTCCGCTTCTGTCTTATGCTGTGTGTTTTCTTCATCTGTACTTGTGCGTGTTCTTTCTTTAGCTATCTCATGCTTCCGCGCCACCTTGATAGCTCCGCGACTCCTGGTAGTTGCAACGTGGTCGCGATTGCCATGTGTCTTCATGCCACAACTCAAAAGGTCATCCTTTATTCAAAATTCAAAATGTTCTAACCAAGATTTCAAAAACAAGGGCCCCAACAGATGTAGAACTAGGAGGCTCGTATTCTCGCCTAATCTAGAGCATTGAATGACTTAGTTCTTGGTAAACAGATTTGTGAGTCTAAGTCAAAATGAGTGTCTGATAGAGTTGTAAAGTGTTCTGGCGCAGAATTAGCTCTATAAATGGATATGATAATAGTTGGATTTCTAGGGGTGGGAGACTTCCTAAGAATGCTCTCAGGGTTCTGACCTACCTCAGGTGGGTTTGGGTTAGGATAAGCCGGTATGGATTGATATTGGAAGCGTGTGTCAAGCCTCAACGAAGGAAGTTAGACAGTATGACAGATTTCATGAGGCAAACTATTTTCAAACCATGAAGCTTAACCCTATGTGTTTCATCTAATATGGTTGATATCATAATGCAATCTAGTCTCCCAGTGGAGTCTAGTGAAAACCAAGATAATCAGCAGGCCTACTGATCACCGGTGGAGTATTTTACTCAATGAGTGACTGTGGAGTTGCCAGGTGGAAGGTTTAGAATGTTTCAAGAAGGTTGCTATCCACCACAGTGATTAACCACCAAACTAAGGCTACTATGGTCTTCTTTGAGTTTCTTAGAAGTGTTTAAAGGTGTATTTTACTCAAAGCATTCCCCAGCAGAGTCACCATTATGTTGGGATTCTAGTGTTTTGGCTAGATTGGCAAGACCAAAAGACTAGACAACATCAAAACCACTTTGGGACCTCAGGATCTAGCCCTCATGGGTCCGGAGAGGGATCTCTCTATAAAGGCAAAGGTATATGTATTTGAGGTTCAATTTCAAGGTATTAGGCTAGTTATAAGGCACAAGGTTTGTTTTGTTTTATTTGTTTGTTTGGTTGTTGGGAAACATGAAAGAAGGGTCCAATATAAGACAAAGGGTGAGCAGAGAATATTTTAGGCAAAGGACAGATAATTCAATGAATACTCGAGACCATTAGGAAATGGAGTCATAAAGGGGTTTACTTGCTATTCAATATCCAAGGCTTTCAATTGGGCTATTCATCTAAAATGGAGGATCTTTAAATATGATAGTGTGGTATGAGATGGTAAGGAAAGAAGGTGAATGACAAGGAAACCTCCAAGGTGACCACTTAGGAATCAAATTTAGGGATAGGGCATGCCTTAAACACCTATGATCCAACCCCTAAAAGGCTAACTCTTCAGACAACAAGAAACACTTAAGATTTAAACACAAAGGTGAAGCCTGAGATTAGAGAAAGGCTTTGAACTTTCAATGCTTCGACATCAACTTAAGGGAACTTAGAAAGGTTCAATTGATTGAAAAAGACCCTAGTGAGACATAATCAACATTCTAAACTCCTAGTATCCCAATTATTTCAACTAAAACCAGACAAGAACATCTAAGAACAGATTCATAAATTCATACATCAGTTAGCAGTGAATAACAACTACTACACTAGTTAAATTATCTTCAATTAGTTCTCAGATAGCACATATAGTAGAAAACATTAAAGATAAGAAGAGCAGGAGAATTATGGTACCATGTAAGGGTATATCCTAAGCCAGATTTCTGATTCCTATCGAACAAATGAAATGTAATGAATTACAGAAGGAAAACATAGACAAAGGTAGAACACATCACCGTTGCTTTAAATCAGGATCCAAAGAAATTTCTTGTCATATTAAATAGCAACACCAGTCATATACAACATTTTCCAATAGCTTTATATTCAGTCTGAAATCATCTCCCCAACCTATTTTACAACTTTACACACAGAACTATATCTCAAGAGAAACAACTTACAATTCACAGATATCCGATCAACAACCTTCATCATGTGCTTTTTCATGATTTTTATAGCTAAAGAGAGGCATAGGAGGTAGGTGAAACCTTAAATGAAAAATTAAAATAGAAGTAGAAGGAAGGGGCTCGAGGCCCATTCTGTCTTAATATCTATGCATTGATCTTCAGTACTCTTTGGATGAAAGAGTGGTCTTCAACAGGTGATATTAACTTCAAGGTTATGTTCTTTGATGTAATTTTCGGCTGTAGTACTATAGTGATAAGAAAAAGGCAGATAAATGACTTCAGGTCTGCCATATTGTGTAACAAATGCTCTGGCAACATTAGGACTTCGGTTAGGGTGTAGATCTTCTTGGGAACATTGATGAAGAGTAAAACATTATGGGAACTTTTTCCTTTCTCGAGAAAGAACCTTCTACTGATGTGAAACACTGATAAGTTTGTTTTTTGTGCTCTAGGCCTCATTAGGCCTTCTGTGTTAATCATAAGGTCTTCAATCTAGTAAATTCACCCTTTAAACATTGAATTAAAGCCTAAAATATTCAATAACGGGCATTAAACCTCTTTAATTCTTCACTGATACTCTTTGCCACTTCTTTGACTATCTCCGTCTGTGAATTTGCAGGGTTTATGGTGCTGGAGGTTTTAAACGGAGTTAATACCCCTGATTTGGAAAAAATATGCGTTTAAACCCCCTCAGGAGTCTTCCCTGCAATCTCTGCCTCTGAAAAAGCTTCCTCTGCGCTACTGTGTCACTAATAGTGACGGTGTAGAAAAGCACGGTTCTCACCATTTGTAACCTTGAAAAAACACACAAACATGTTAAGAAATCCATGCGGGAGTGGTGGTGGATGCTGTGGAGGATCGTGGGAATGGCAGCGCAACAATGATGGATGAGGTGAATGCAGTGGAAGACGACTGAAAAATGCTGTGAAACGGTGGTAACATGATCTGATGAAGGTTTTATAGAGGAATGGTTGTGGACCGTCCGATCAGATCTGGTGGTGGTGATCGACGGTTGTGATTTGCCGGGAGGGTTGCCTTTAGAAAGTTAGGCAATATAAATAAACCTTTAGTGTAAACACTAAAGTTTTACCTTTGGGTGGATTACAAGGAAAAATGCATAAAATGAATGAAATCGAGCGTGAATGGTGGGACCGGCATGGGCGGAGGGTGATTGATGGTGGATCGTTGGATCTCAGGAGGAGATCAACGGTGGGGATGCTCCGATGGAACTCTGTGATAGCCCGATGAAAAAAAATATGAATGAAATGCACGATAGAATGAGGGCCGTTGATCTATACAGATCAATGGTCGGGGTCTTTAGATAGGCTTTCGGAGGCAGAAAAGGGGGAAGTGGTTTTTTGGAGAAAACTATTGTTTTCGCGCAGCAAAAGAATGGTTTTGAAATTTTCCCAAAATCACGTGATATAGCTTGCTTCCTGACACGTGGAAAAATAAAACCACCCATATCGCGTGATTTCAAACTATGAGAATTAAATCTAGGACGTTAAAAAAACGCGATATGGTTCTCGGGAACGTTGGATCGGGACGATGAGATCGACGGTGTAGGACGGAGCGCGATACGAGGAGATGCACGGTTGGTAAGGTGGGGACAAGTCGAGGTGGTTTGAATACGGGTCGTCAATCGGCGGAATGAACGAGTTTGAAGGATCCGAAGGGAAACGAAGATAGAATCAAACAAATGAGAGGGAGAAAGGTGGACCGTCAGATCGAATGGGATGGAAGGCTGCGATCTAATCGCACCGGAGGATGGTAGGGCCAAAAACTTCGATGGTTAGAAATTGCGATTACATGTGGACCGTTGGATCGGCGGAAGATCGACGGTCGCAATTGGATCGATGATGGCCAATCGGAGACACAGGGGCGGAGTGAGAGAAAATCCTGGCCATTGGTTCTTGTGGATTCAACGGCCAGGATCCAATCGGGAGTCGGCCAATCGGGGGAACGAAGAGTGGCATATTAAAACTTTGCGATTGGAGATTGGAGCGGCGATGCGATGGCTGTTGGATTGTTTAAAGATCAACGGTGGAGATCACGATCGGAGGAGAACAGAGAAAGGCTGAGGGGCGCGGTGTGAGATTAGCGCGAGCCATCGGATCTTTACAGATCGACAATGGATATTGCACCCGCGGCCAACAGACCAAATCACTCTCACATCGAAACTTTCCAGTTTACAAAGGAAAAAATGCTCCTGACCAATCTTCCGATTGCGATTGACGGTGAACGCAACTAGCGCTAGCTGTTGGATCTTTTAAGGAGATCAACGGCGGAGACCTCGGTGGAGGTCAATAGTCCAAAGAACTCATCGCATCGGAAATTTTCCATATAACAAAGAAAATGCGCTCACGTCCAATCTTCTGATTGCGATAAGCGCTCAAGGGCTTAGCGCCTAGTCTTGGCACCGAGTTTCATGGAGGGGAAGTGGTTAGGGGTTTAGCCGAAAGGGGCTTGGAAGCTTGTCATATGGTAAAAAGTGGGTTTTTGGGCTTAAAAACAGAGTTTTTAAGGCTGAACAGAGGTTTCGGTAGGGGAATAAAGGGTTTTAAAATCAAATGAAGGGATTTCACATGGTTTTTTAAAGGGGAATTTGATGAATTGGATGAATTAGGAAGGGATTTTGGGGAAATTTGAGAAGGGAAAAAGGGGGTAAAATGGGGAATTTTGCAGGGATAAAGGGAGCAGAGGTAGGCTTTCCTTGAGCACAATTTTCTGACAGGCAGTGAGGCTTTTTGATGGAAACAACAATGAAGATCTTATCAAAGGCAAAGGGCACATAGAGGCTTCAAGAATGAGATATTTTCAAAGGAAATGTATCTCTTGAAGGCTCAGAAAAATATTTAGCCATCTGTTTTCTTGACAAAAAAATTATAGGTGGCTAATAGTACGTATAGGTGTTGGTTGGGACCTTCCCGTGTAAGAATTGTTGACAGAGACGCTTATGGAGGCACGGGTCTTCGACGGATTTAATCAAAGTGCAATGGTTGTAAGGTATGATACCATCTTGACATGAAAGCTTTTGTCATACTAGAATGTTAGGAGGATCGATGACATCTGTGGATAATGATGTCTCCCACAGTTCCACCCGAGGATGCCCCTTGTATGAAGAGGTGTGATCCAAAGTACCGCTTCCTTTTTGGAAAAGAGGTGTCGAGGTCGACAAAAAGGAAGCCTCAACTAAACGATGGGTCACCGACCTGAGGGGTCGGGGACTTGGATGCGATGGGTTTAACATAGGCATGTTAGCGAGTGGTGACTGAAAACTGATGATGGGAATTCAGTGGCCCGAGGTCAGAGTATACTTAAGCAGCTTGGGGAAAGTCATAGTTATTTCTGAAGGGGAAATCCTTGGAGTCAGTAGGACTTCCAAGGCGAGTGTAAACCGGCTATGAATGTCATGATGGTTTGTGCGTGGGGGTAAAATACTCTGACCAAGGGTGTTCAGGGACTGCTGCCATGGGAGAAAAGATGAAATGAGAGGGTGAAGGGAAGAAGTGCACCGTTTGTGGTCTTTGTACACTTACCAAAAGAATAAAATAATGGGGTTTGGTTTGTACAAAACACAGAGACGGGTAACCCAAAACATGAAAGTGTCCGTTCATTGACGGTGTGAGAAAGGTGTTTTGCTGGGGGTGGGGGTCCCATTAGTGGTCTCATGTGCGGGGTTGATGAAGCGGATGAAAAAGTGTCGCAGATGGGATTATGTTGGTGGAGGTATGGTGGGCCAAATGCGAGGCGTGGTGGTGCACTTTTGATCTTCTTGTACAACCTTGGTCGTCTGAGAAGGGGGTTTCAGCTTGTATGGTAAAATTGACCTTATGCATGATGAATGGATGGGCATGAGGTGCTTCCCGGACTAGAGTGGTATGGCCATGGCGTCACTTTTTTTGTGATATGGTCTACTATGGGTGGCGAGCGCCATGGAGGGGAGGCTCTACCAATGAACGAGGATGTTTACCATGTGCAGGATGAGGTGATGATAAACACGGTCGGATATGAGGATCCTATGGTTGATTTTTGATGGAGAAATGATGTCAGGATATGTAGAGTTGACTGGTACTCTATCATGCTCGGGGTAGAATGATACCTTCTCTGGGACTTTCAGGAGATACCATTGTGGATGGTTTTCGAGCTTTTCCTGCAAAAAAAACTACCCCAAGTGAAAGCATCTTCTTTATCAAAATATTATTGAAATTCATGAGCTTTAAAAAAGAAGATGAGAGAGGGCATACTTGTCGGTGCTGAAAAATTATTTTTTCGGGAGTGCGAATGTGTGGCATCGCCTCTGTTCCCTTGGGAGCTGTTAATTGGCTCCTAGTTTTGATTTCAGCTACGGTTTCCCGCAGACTGAGATCATGCGGGGGCGTTTACGGTTACTAACCCCCGTTGAGGATCTCCCCGAATATAGATTACTGCTGCCTATGTGACCTTAGTTCAAAGACCTGACCAAGCCGCCTGCAGTAATCGATGCACCTGATAAATCAAGAGGATGAGGCAACTAGGTTCCCTAGTCCCTATTTGGTGTATGGTGGCTTGGGGGGAGAAGAGACAAATGCCTATCTTTCCTTCTGCATGTATAAGACAACATGAGGTTCATCTCCGACAGATTCGGCGGGGGGATCCTCTTGGTAGGATTGCTCGATGGCATGTAAGACGTCCCTATATCATCGGATCCCTAGGAAATGATGGGTATAATGCCCATAGTTGTTGCAGAGGGCGCATGCGTGATTGGTACGCAGCGCTTTTCCTTTACCTTTGGTGGTAGGTTCCTTTTTACGGGAATGCGGCGTCGCGATTTCTGTTTCCAATCCAAGGAGTGGTTTTAATTCATCCAGCTCTAGACAGATATGGGTAGGGTGACTTATGACATCGCATATGGCGTAGACTGGTGATTCCCGTTGTATAGCGGGGGGCTCCATCTTCTTTCCTCTCTTCTCGGTTTTCTTGGTTGTAATCACCGGTTTGGCAATGGTAACTTCCTTTGTAGGGGTGGTCTCGACTATTTCTCGGACGGGTGGGGGCTCCTCGGGACTAAGGGGCTTCAACCCTATGGTAGTAACGTGGGTGGCTCCTATTCCTGTGGGGGGAATGAGGTACCAAACTGGGAAAGCCAACGATATGTTGGGTAATACCAGTGTTTCCAAAACCTGTTGGGAGACAAAGCCAGCTGGGGGGTAAATGAAAGGGGTTTGGGAGGCCGTGTAGGCTAGAGAGGTTGTCGTGGTTGATGCCTCGGTGTCATTACTACTTGAATTCGTGTCCTGATTAGCTTCGATGCTTGATGTGGACATCATGCACACCGGAGCCCCTGTGGCATCGGGTGATGACTCAGGGATAATGGGAGGGTCTCCTAGGAATGACCCTAGAACGAACGACGGTTTGATCGAGGCCATACTATTGGTATTGTGAAAGACCATCCGAGATTGTATCCACATAGGGTAGAATTACATCGGTGTTTGTTAGGGGACGCTTCTCGTTGTGCATCAGTTGGTATACAGTAATGATGCGGCCCTCATGGGGGAACATCATAGTGCAGAAGACAAAGGAGGCTATGGCGGACATGGCATACATATAACTCTTCCCAAGGAGTATATTGTAACCCAAGTGAGCATCCAAGACTTCAATGTCTATGTGGACCATCTTGCCTGCTAAACAGACTGGGACGTTTTGGTAGAGGCCGACGGGAGTCGAAGGATGGTCGTCATATGCTCTAAGCGTGATGACTAAGGGTTTTAGTTCGGAAGACCCTAACTTTTGCCAAACATTTTTTGACATGATGCATGTGGATGCACCTTCGTCTATGACACATCGGTGAATAGTGATATTTTGTACTAACACTGGTATTTGGAAGGCGACCATGAAAGGAAGCCTTGGAGTGGCTTTGTCTAGGTCAAAATCCATATTTAGGCGTGTATCGTCAGGATCGATAGTGCCTAACATGGAAAGTAGGGATTTCCGTTGTTTCAGGCATGACTGCAGCAATTCCAGAGCTGAAATAGTAGTGGGGGATTGTGCTATTTCATTCACGATGCTATAATTATGGGCTACTTTGGAGTGATTTCCTGCTCTCCTATTAGGTCCTTTTGCCATCTTTGGCAAGGGTTCTATAGGCATCTTTGAAATGGTCAAAGGTGCAGTTGGTGCACTAGTACTTGCCCCTGACGTATTGGTGTCTGGTGCGGTGTGATAATTGCGATTCTGAGTTTGGAAAAACATCTCTTCTCCAGTCATGTAGATCTCATGGCTGCTTTTCTCGGAGTCGTCTGGGTTTTGTTGCTGAGTGTTGACCGTCCCTTGGTGGGGAAAAGGTTCTTGCATCACAGCTGTTTACTGGGAATATCCTCCTTGTCCTCAGTTACTTTGTAGCTTCTTCAGCTCAGGGAGGTCGGGACAGTGGTGAGTATAGTGGTCGTACTCACCACATATCAAATAGGAATGGTTTGTTAGAAGAGGTGGCATTTTCTCTGGCATTGGGCATTGCTCGGCTCCTGGTTCTGATTCCTATTGGATTTGCCTCCAACCTGGGATTGTGGTAGGCACTGCTGGTTGTTGCCCCCTATCCAGGATTCCCTTTTGGCTTGTTTTTTTATTTTTCCTTTACCACGTTAGGAGGGTAGTTCTCCTGGTTATATTGGTGTGGTTGGTTTTGGGACGGCTACACATTGTTCACTTGTGCATTGTTTTGCATAGGTGGGTCATGTGCTAGGGACTGAGCATAACACAGTCCCTGGTTTGCACCTGGTTGTTGGGGGGGGAGCTCTTCCATCAGTGTTTCTCTCTACGTATTGGGTCCCCTGAGCTGAAGGATAAGGTCCTCCCTGGTGATACACTTGCGCCCTATTAGTCAAATTTTGCTGAAGCATATGATGATTTTGAAAACCGGGTTGAGGCACATTCTAGGTAGAACTATCTGTGTAACCGAGGTTTTGACTGCTGCTGCCTAGGTAACCCTAGGTCATTGACCCAATTAGCCCGTCTGTAGAGTTCAACGCACCTGGAAATTCTTGATAAGTTTGCAGGCACGAGGATTTGGGCAAGATGTTCTAAATGTATCCTGACTGTGTATAAATTAGTTCAAGCTTCTGGGCTTTACTGATTACATCCTCTTCTGATGTGGGGTTTTGCTATGCCATATCCTTTGAAATCTCTGTCGTAAGAGTTTTCAAGAAAAAATCTAAGAGAACCCGATCGTTAAGTTTAGCTTTACATAAACTGCGATGTCACCTTCATTCATGGAGATGGTCCGAGATATGGACGACGGGGGTTTGTCTAAAATGCGTCAGTAATTCTATTCTGAAATCATGGTGAATGGGTAATTGAAAACATGTTAAGAATGCGGTAGCGAGGGTGCTAAAGGTTCCATGTGAAGCAGGGTGTTTCTCCACATACCACTTCGTGACTACTCCTGTAAGAGTGCGTTGAAATAATCTCAATCGAATAGTGTCTTCAATGATACTGTTCGATGAGCACCACAGGTGAAAGTTCATTACATGATTACCTGGGTCTTCCGCTTGCTTACCTTTGAATTTTGGTATATCCAAAGGGAGCTTCATGGGCATAAGAGGCCATGTAGGATCATGTGCGATGGGGTCATTCGTTAGCTTGGTTAAATCGGGTAGATTCAATGAAGCCAAGAAAGGTGACTAAGAGGTTGACGCCATTGCAATCCATGAAGACACAAAGCTCTAGTTAGAACGAGGGTTATTCTGCGACGTACCTTGCTGTGTATTCAGCTGGCTTCCCGAATGGGATGCACTCCTCTACCCCGTAGGGGTCGAGGGACGAGTGGTGTGTGGTGTGGTGTTTGGAGACCAACCGGGGTTCCCAACTATGATTGCCCCAATAAAGGACGAACCAATAATAGTAGCAGTGTTTCGTCTTTGACGCCTATATGGCGAAAGACCTGGAACCCCTCCCGATAATGGGGGGAGGTCTAAAAGATGCCTGGATTGACGAGGTTCTGTTGGGACCGTTCAGGTGTCAACCAGGTTTGGTTTTGGAAAACATTTGAGAGGATAGAGTCTTTGATCAAAGACAAATTATGGCCACATACATAAAACAAAGCGGAAATAAAATAAATTTTCCCTTTAAATTAATCTATGTGATCAAGCAAGCAAAAAAGTGGTTTTTGTTTGTTTGCTATGATACTCAAAATCCTATAAGACCTATGCATCCTCACGCACACAAAAATAAATAGGCCTCGAGAATATTTCTTGCGAGTGCTGGCACAACGTCCGGTAAGAGTTGGCGACGCCCCGAGTCAACCAAAGAGAATCCACCAAGGTAAGGGTAGAGGGTCTGGCGCTTGTCTGCATCGTCACCCATAGGGAAAAGGATGCCCTAGTTTTTGGCCACTAAGAACCACCGTCCCACGTGAGTGTTCGAGTTTTGGGCTTCTTGGTAGTCAGCTAATAGTACCGAGTATCAGCTGGGTCAGGTAGCCCCAACTGATACCGCACAAACTGCGCCTAAGCCTAATCCCCTCTTAAACGGGTCTCTGTCACGCTCGAGTTTTATTTGCCGTGGGCTGATATGTGGATTTGAAGCTTTCTAAATACACAACTTCTATGTTTCAAAATTAAGTATGATCAAGGCGGCTTATTGGATGCCTACCTCCTTAATCCTAACTTAAGCTATAAATTATTTTGTGGCCCTTGTAGGGAGAATTTAGTGAGTTTGGTTAAGTTAGTTTTAGGTGTCTTTGCTTCGCTTAGTGGGTGAGTGAGTGTGAGAAAAAAGTGGAAAAGCACATATTTTGAACGTGTGGATATCAATGATCCTTTACAAAATCCCCTATTAAACTATGTTGTATTGTTCCTGGCTCAAACGAAAAACATGTGTGGATAATGGGCCTCTTTCAAGTTTTCCTAGTTAATCTATGTGACCAACTATAGGGAGATGGTGAATTGTGAATAGGGAGCGTTCATATGCTTACCTAAGATCATCGGAGGGTGCAAAGGCAGCAGAGATTACTTGCTCTTCTATAAACAATTCAATCCTAGTCTCGAAATTCCTAGTGCAAAAATTGAACTAACTAAAAAATTCTACACTAGAAAAAAGAAAAATAGATATGCATGCGTGGTCTTGGGCCACTTACTTTGGCTAGTTATCTAGGTGTGTAAGTACCTAAATTTTCAAAACATAATTTTTTTGGAATGCAGATTACTTTGCCCCCTACTTAAACTATGTGTAAAATTTGAAAAAATAAACTTGAAGTAAAACTAACACTAAGCCTACAAAAAGCAGCTAAAAGTGAGTTTTAACAAGCTGCGGGGTACCACAACCAGTGATGGAAAGTGTATTAGGGGCTACCAAGCACCTTACAAGAAGAAAAAGATAGAAGTTAGGGAGAAATTTCTCATTCTGTAAATTGCGCGCACAAGGCTAAAATAGGTGCACTTTTCTGCGCGCAGGTCAGCACTGAACGCGTGCCTTGCACGTCTGTGAGGAACAAACACGTGCAAATTCCTGCAAGTAAAAACTTAGGAGCTACTCTTCTTCAGTCTGTAACTTAGGGTGAATCTAGGGACTGCAATAAAAATCAGGAGAGATTCAACTCCACTCCACGGCATAGAGAAAGGTCTCTTGCAAAAGAAGGCACAAGCGCATAAACTTGGTAATAAAATGTTAGTGGAGTCGCCAATCCTGTTGTAGTGTGTTTGGTGCACGTGTGTACGAAATCACACCAGCTTAAGGGGTGTGGTTTACCCCATTAAAATATTGGTAACATGCAAAAAGAAGTGGAGTCCATGAGCATACAATTATAGAGGAAAAATCATGCAAATGTAAACTACATTAAACTAAAACTAAAAAACAAATAAGCAGAAGCTCTTGAAGAGAGTCAAATTTCAATAATAATGCAAACGGTGGCTTTAGGGCCCTCTTATTAAGTGTTTGTTATGAAGAAGAAATTTTACCCTCTTTCCAAAGGGCCCCTAGACAACGGTTCTAGGTCCCAATGCAAGGATATTTTTATCCCAAGCTTGCCTCGGTGCAGTCTCCCTCTCTCTCTACTGTGATGGATTGAAATTGTTGGATGGCCAACAATCGAGTCCCCTCTATCTTCAGCTCCGGGTCACACACTGCTGGTATTTCTTGGGAAATTCTGGCCATCATAACAATGTGATCACCAGTTCTTCATCTCATGGCGGCTTTATATAGGGGATTTCAAATCCTCCTTCCCTCCCTTGGTACATTGTGGATGGTGACCCAAGGGAGGGGTATGAATCCTTTGTGTGCTCCAAATATTCCATTGTGTGCTCACATAGTTTCTAAGGAGGCGTTGGTGGTTTTCCTTAGGCGGCTTCAAGTAAGGAGTAACTTGTCCTTTGCTTTGTGTGGTCCCAGATAGTGACATTTCACCACTCCCAGGAATGCGCGCATATCGGGCCAAAAGGAGCGCAGAAGGCGCTCTTCTCGAAGGATAATGCGCGCAAATAGCATTTAAGACTAGTTCAAATTTTATTTTCCTCAAACATTTGAGATTTTAAATAATTTACAAATTTTGTAATGTCTTCCTGCCCTGTAAATCATTTGGCCTAACATTAATTAATGTCATCTTCTGCTGTATGATTTTCCAGTATTAACAGGCATCAAGGGGAAAATTTCTTCTAACACAAGAAAACTGCACTATCTTCAAAACAATGTTGAGAAAGTCAATTCAGAAGGAAAAAATTAGTCCCCAAAGCCTCAACAGTCATGAGTTAACAAATATAATCCAGGGTGCACTTGAGAAGTGCAAAAGAGAAAAAAATAGGAAATCAGAATCAAATTGTTTTCCTGTGAATGCGTGGTTTGATGAGGAATGTAAAATGGCAACGAGAAACTTGAAAAAGGGAGAGGGGAAGATTAATGTAAAGTTATATTAGTAGATTTTAAGAAAGAAAAAATATGAGTTCATGCAAACAAGGCGGGAAGAGTTGATATATCTAGGAAAGAATAACCCAAAACATTTTTGGCAAGCACTTCAACCAAGGAAGAAGCAATTTGAAAATAATATTACAGGAAATTAGTGGTTTGACTATGCAAGGCAACTGTATGAAAAATAATTAGAGGTTGAGCCTCCTCCCGGGATCAACATATCTACAAAGCTTTTCACAGTACAGGAGGTGGAGATAGGAATTAAAAATTTGAAAGCAGGGAAGGCAAAGGACTTGGTTGAACTTCAAGTAGAATATCTAAAGTGGGGAATGAACATTTTGGCACCCCACATCATGGAAATATTCAACAACGTCATTTAACAAGGATTCCCAAGGGATTGGACAACTAGTCTTGCAATTCCCCTTTTTAAAAGCAGAGACATTAATAATCCTTCCAACTATAGAACCATTATGATCAATCCTTTGTTTGAAAATCTTTTTAGTGGCATGGTAGAAAATAGAATCAGTAAGTGGGAAGATGTAAAGGAAAAGAGGGAAAAAGGGCAAGCAGGTTTTAGGCTGAAGCATTCTACAGTAGATCATGGGATCACACTGAGACACATTTTTGAAAAGGTTTTGGGGAGCAAAGAAGAAGTATTTTGATGCTTTGTTGAATTCAAAAAGGCATTTGACACGGTCCCTAGAGATAAGTTGTGGCGTAGAATGGAAGAAATTGAAATTCATTTACAATATAGAGTTGTCGTCCATAGGCTTTATGAAGAGGTGAAAGTCAAAATTAGAACTTCAGCAGGAATTTCAGAAAGTTTTAGAAGTGACATCGGAGTCAAGCAAGGTTTCCCTTTATCCCCTACCTTTTTTGGTTTATATATTGACAAACTAAAAGAGTGGCTAAATTTTCAAAGTGGGGATGGTGTTCGATTGGGGGAGTTTGTGATAAAGTTTATTATATATGTCGATGATCTTGTGCTGGTTGCTAAATCGGCCCATGGATTTCAAATGCACCTATATGCCCTTGAGAATTTTTTATAAAGTGGTGGGGATGCAAGTCAATACCAGTAAGACCAAAATAATGATCTTACCTAATAAAATGAAGCAAAGCCAACATACGTTCTTCTTTGAAGGAAACATTCTTGAAGAAGTAAATGAATACAAATACCTCGGGATCGATTTCAACAACAAGCTTAATTGGGAGGATTGAAAAAAGAAAAGATTTTTAGGAGGGTGGACAGCAATATATGCACTTCAAAATAGATGTAGAGAGGTAGAGTTATGGGATTGGAACACGATAAAAGTACTTTTTGAACTCCTAGTTTTTCCAGTGATATTATATGGGTGTGAATTGTGGGCTAGCAGCATCCCTGTTTCAAAAAGGAAACAAATTCAAAAGATTCAAAAACGCTTGATCATGAGCAAGTTCAAAATAAAAAGTTTGGTTTCCTATGAGATAATGTTGATTGAAACAAGGGTAGTTCCCATCAAAGCAATTGCCATGGTGTATCTTATAAGGTATCTAAAAAGAATTGAGCAAATGGGAAGAGGTATATGGCTGAAAGTTATCTTCAATGAAGGTATGAGTGAAAGAAAGAAATCATGGATGAGACAAAATAACAAATGGATGCAAAAATGGAATATTTACCTGAATGCATGTCCCACAAATAGCAAGGAGTTAAATAATTTTGTGTTGGAGAAGTTTCGTAAGGGTATATGGGGAAAAGAGTTGAGTAGAAAGAAGAAGTATTATGTTCAGGAATACAACCCCACTTTTGATCCCAAACGAAAAGAATACATTGGAGCTAGCATTCCGTGGAGAGAAAAGGTTCTTATTGCTCAATTAAGAACTAACTCACATCAACTTCGGTGTGAAACGGTACGATGGAAGAGAACTAAAGAAGCTTGGGAAGAAAGGGTATGTAATTTTTTCACCTCTGGGGCAGTGGAATCAGAAAATAAATAAAAAATAAAAAAAATAAAAATAAAAAATAAAAAATAAAATAAAAAATCATTTTGGAATGTGATGCTTTCAGAGACATTAGGGACGGTTACCGCAGTATGTTAGCATCAATTCCATGGCATTGTCTTTTCATTGATGGAACTGTTAGAAGGTTGGGTCAGCTCATCATCAATTTGAGTAAGAAAAGGATTGAATTACAAAAGGAAAAAAACAAGGAAGTTACTGGTCCCATAGACTATTTTTAGTCTCGTGGACGTTAAAATATCATCCATTCATTCATTGATACAAATATCCATCTTAACCAAAAAAAAATTATATCTTCTCGTTAATGATTTTCTGAAATATTATTTTAACTTACTCGGCGTTCAACTGATCTCGTGAGGTATTTCATTCCATGGATTTTATATTCAAATTTACGCTTCAATTCATAAAACAAATTTATTATCAACGACCGTTGTTAAACTAGAATCTACTTTATCTTTATCTTTAACTTTTGGTTTGCTGCTGGCCGTAAAAGTGTAACGGTGACATAAATTTCATGGGAGTTCGTGCCTTGCAAGAAATGGAGTTAAGTTGAGCATCATGTTCCTCTATCTCAGGAATGTCTGGCAAACATTTCAAAAAAAAAATTAACATTTTTTCTCCATTGCCAAATGTGAGACACCAAGATGAGCTCTCTGCCACTTTAAAAATCTATCATGGTTCTAAAATCTAAAAATATATATAGGGTTCGACAATATATTCAGATTCACGAGAGAATTTTACAAAATAGCATACAATCGTGATTGTCGTCATATGGATTAGTATGATGGAAGGAAAACGAGAATTGATATGCACCTCAAGGGTTTTGAATCTAGAAGGTGCCAAAGTAAATTTCAGTGGCCTATGAACTGCAGGGCCGAATAACTTGCAGGATTTGTATCTCTTTTAGTTTTTTTAGGGTTTAGGCTGCCCGCACACTCCCCAGGCTTCATGATAGACAGGGACAAATCTTTGACCTGATAAAACTCATCTTGCCTAGGGTCGTGGTAGAAATTGAGCTCGTAACTCGGAGGATCGTACCAGAACCTTGAGGGCCTAGGATTGTAAATTTATTTGCAATCTGCCTTAAACTTGCGTCAGATATTTCAATTTAAGCTTGCCACGGTGGCTTCCGGCATAGTCCATCACAGATTCCGACCATTCTCCAGCCTATCTGACGCTATTCCAACCCTTGCACCCCCAATTCTGGGAACCACCGTCTACCGAATATGCAGCGGCATGTGATCGTGTTAGCTTCTTAAAGCATAAGCTTCGAGGCAAGGGTCGTTACTCGTGCGAACCGTAAAAGAATATGAAGAAGAGAAGACCTGCGATTGTGGGGTTGCAAGGGTGGATACGTGCTTCGTCCATTTATGTTGCAAGATTCGAAGAATAGCGATGGCCACATTCGATGAAATATTCAGCATTGGAAAATTCGAGTTATGTAGGAGATGCTCCAGAGAAGGGTCTAGGGTTTGGTTAAAGGATCATTGTTGGAATTCCTGAATGATTCCAAAAAAAACAGAGGAATAAAAAAATTCCTCCTCTCAACACAGAGATTAAAAAAAAAATATTTGCTGGACAGAGATGGCACACAACTTCTATTTCATTAAAGATAAAAACTCTATTACAAGCTAATATTCTTCCTCCTCTGAAGGATTACAAAATTGAAACTGCTCCACACGCAGTGTTCAAAAAAACTTGTTCTCTGTCTCTCTCAAAAACGCACACACAGTGCTACATATTCTATTTTGGCCTTCGGGCTCTTTTACAATAATACACACAGTCATCTCTTTGCCTTCGGGCTTCTTTTCTTTTTATATGACATAATAAAAAAAATTAAATCAAACTATTGAACTATATATAATATAAACTTAAGAAGTTTATAATATATATATTTATATATATTAACCATATATATTTATATGTCAAAAGTCAAATGACCTTGGAATAAAATCCATCGCTGCATTTAAAACAAAATAAAATTTAAACCTAAGTCCTAAACATTTGTCGTAGATTTCAAATTGTAGATTAAAATCCATTGCAAAGTGTTTTCGCATACCAATTGCCCCTCTGCTGACTGGGCATCCAAACTACGCGATCAGATTCTTATTCATCGCTGGTAGACCCCACGACGGAACTCAAATCAATTTAACCAAATTTGATAATCCTTTATCGGGTCCGTTTTGGGCCTGTGCTGA
The DNA here is from genome assembly GCA_034641835.2 of Pinus albicaulis. Taxonomy (NCBI): domain Eukaryota; kingdom Viridiplantae; phylum Streptophyta; class Pinopsida; order Pinales; family Pinaceae; genus Pinus; species Pinus albicaulis. The sequence goes on from CM076579.1 coordinate 1,580,287,848, forward strand.
TTGTACATCAAAACTACGCGATCGCATCCAGATTTGTTACTGGTGGAGCCCGCCATGGAATTTAAACAATATCAAGCGGATTGTATGAGGGATTATCGGGTCCGAAATGAGGTTGGTGATTGGACCTCATTTCTACGCGATCAGGAGTTGATTGGTGGAGGTGGGTTCCACGGTGGTGACATGGGCTCTTTTGAAAAATAAAAAAACTGGCAGTAAAACCTGTGCTTTGAATGCGGTGGTTTCCAATTTATTGGTGTGGCATGGCAGAGTGTTAAATGTTGGGTTGTGTGGTTTGAAACCACAACCTTTCAATGAGTTCATAGGGAAACATGGCTACGGCCTTCATCAAAATTTTAACTTGCAGATTTTTGTTAAATGTGGAGATGGAGTGCAAGAAACCAAACAACAACAAAAAATGCTACAGTTGTACTCTTCGTCCTCTTGCACAGTCTACAATTGAATTTAATATTTCAACACTCTCCCTTAAATTCAACTGCTAGGTTCTCTTCCATACCCAAACACTTTATCAAATAATTAAAACTTTTTTGCCCCAATGGTTTTGGTAAAATGTTTGCAAACTGCTCCTCTGTTCTGCAACGCTTCAGAACAATTTCACCATTGTTCACTAGCTCTCTGATGTAGTGATACTTGGCATTAATGTGTTTCGTTTTTTTATGAAACACTGAATTATTTGACAATTCTATTGTTGAGCTATTATCACAATAAATTGTTATGCCTTTTACCTGTTCATGACACAAACTCCTCAACATTCTCCTCATCCAAACTGTTGGACATGTTGCTGATGTAGCTACCACATACTCTGCCTCTGCTGTAGATAAATCCACAATTGACTGTTTCTTAGAAGCCCATGAAATGGCTCCTGAACCCATATGAAAAACATAACCAGAGGTGTTTTTCCTGTCATCTATACTTCCAGCCCAATCACTGTCAATATATCCAATCAATTCAAAATTTTCTGAAGTGGTGTATAAAATTCCATACCTTTTTGTTCCTTTCACATACCTCAGAATCCTTTTTACTGCTTGACAATGTGCCTCCTTTGGCCTTTCCATAAATTTGGAAATTAAACTCACAACATGCATAATATCAGGCCTATTTTCAGTCAAATACATGAGGCTACCAACTATGCTCTTGTACAAACATGGATCAAAATCCTTGCTACTGTCTTCTCTGCTTAATTTCAATCCCATCACTGTAGGAGTAATTGCTGCCTTGCAATCCTACATGTTAAATCTTTCCAAAAATTCATTTACATATTTAGCTTGAGAGATAAAAAACTTATTTTCATTTTTCTCTACTTCTATTCCTAAGAAGTATTTCAGAAATCCCATATCAGTCAAGTCAAATTCATCCTTCATGACTGTTTTAAAATTCTCAATGAGGTAAGCATAATTACCTGTAAAGGTCACATCATCAACATACAAAACAAAAATCAGCATCTTACCATATTTCTCCTTGATGTTTAATGTGGGTTATCCTTCACATTTTTCAAACCCATTTTCCAGTAGATAGACATCTATCCTACTGTACCATTCTCTTGGTGCTTATTTCAGCCCATACAGAGCTTTCTTCAATCTGCAAACTCTGTGCTCTTGGCCTTCTTTCTCATAGCCCAGAGGTTGTTCAACATAAACCTCTTCCATCAATACTCCATTTAGGAATGTTGATTTCACATCTATTTGGTAAAATTTCCACTTGTGTTGTGCTGCTATGGACAACACTGCTCTTACTATTTCCATTATTGTAACCAGTGCAAATGTTTCTTCATAATCTCTTCCTTGTTGCTGCTTGTAGCCTTTGACAACAAGTCTGGCATTGTGCCTTTCAATTTTACCTTCAGCATTTCTTTTGGTCTTGTAGACCCATTTCACTCCAATTACTTCTTTTCCTTTTGGGAGATCAACTAATTCCCATGTCTTATTTTTCTCTATGGCATTCATTTCTTCATCCATAGCATCTATCCATTTCTTATCTTTCACTGCTTCTTCAAAATCAATAGGATCATCTACATGACAAGATAATGCAAATAAAGAGTTCACACCTTCATTTGCTGCCTCTTGCTCATAAATATCATTCAGAATTCTGAATCTGGTTCGTCTTTCACTTGTTGAACCTATGCTTGTAGAAGCACTCAAATCTTCTCCTTGTGTTGTGCTTAGAGAAGCACTATCATCACTTCTCAAGGGTGTTCTCATACCTGCTTGTGGTCTCCCTTGCTGTCCTTGTGTTGGTGGAGGTGGTGCTACTAATGAGGGATGTATTTCAGCCATCTCTTCCTCATCATCATCATGGGACAAACAGCTTTTAACATTCACTGTTTTCTTAATGCTTCCATCCCAATCTTCTTCCTCAATGAACTGCACATCTGAAGAAAAATTTACTGGAGAATATTAACTAATTACTGAGAGGAATAATTAAACATAACCAGCAACAAATCATAAACATAAACACAGATGTTTAACCGGGAAAAACCCCAAACTCCAGGGAAAACCCATCCTAATGAAATATCATTAGCCTTGGCCAAAACCGTGGCCAATCTAGCCAAGTCAGCCTTCACCGCTCACATCTAGGCCTACATTACAATGAAGTCCTTCGAGCCCTTTATAGGCTCCATTACATGCAATACCATGAGCTGAAAATCATGGGTGCACAATACCATGTGCCCCAAAACCATTATATTTTGACTCGGTCAAACTTGACTCTAATCCCGAGTCAATTTACCTAACATTTCCCCCTTAAACTTGACTTGGGTATTATTGACTAAATCCAGCCAAAACTGCTAAGTGAGACAACTCCGCTCATTGTAGCCCTTCCCCCCTCAAATTTTTACCCAGGTTATTTATTTACTTGACATCCCCCTATCACCTAGATCTAACCTAGACTTTACCAGTGATTACCTAGGGGTACGCATGCCATACCAGGTCTTACAACAGTATGCCCATTTACATATAATAAATTAACTCCATTATAATCATTTATTTATTTATTTATTAATTTTTTTTTAATTGTTTCGACCATTCTCTCTCCTTGGAGCCACAAGCTCTTATCTCCTTCATTACACATTGCAACCTTGTTTCCCTGTTACCTTCCATGATGAAGCCTTTTACTTACGCGTCGAGAAATTCCTAGAACATCGTCGTCATTGTCATTGACGCTGATGTCCAACTCTAATTGTGCCTTATTACTGTACGGTTTGTCTTACCATAACTCCACCACATCGATTTCAGCCTTTCATCCTCTGAAACATGAAAACATTTTATGAACCACAATCTTACCAAGATTACCCTCGTTAAGCTTCACCACATGCATAGCCCATAAATCATGCGACCATGTCACAACTTTTTTGTGAATAGCTCTCCTTCTGCCGCAACACCCCTTCATAGCCACCATAGGTGCAAACACACACCACACCATCATTGTTCCTTGCCTGACTCTTTGTCAGCGCTAGATCCACACTTGATCTAACCAGTTCTTCGCTCGCCCCAAAGAATTTTGGAAATAAAATCCATATTCTGTGACCATGATTTTCTTGTGAACCTTCCCTGCCTTCATAGACTTTCATCCATCCACGATCATCGCTTTCCTCCGAGCTCGCATCGCTCATTTCCATGCCACATGCCAGCATTGGGACCCAATGCCTTTGTTTTATGCAGAGGAACCTGCCATGTGACCTTTAGGTCATCACAACTGTGTCCTCTATTGATAACGCTCTTCATCGGCACATTATGCAGCCTTATATCTTCAAAACCCTCTCTTCGACGCAGATACTTTACTTCTTCCCGCAAAAATAACCATTGCCCCGTCCACATAGAATTATCTGGAAGGCCTTCTATTTGCAGCAGTCCTCACAGGTTGGATGCTCAACCTCTTCTTGAGAACTGAAATGTAGAGACACCACCTCTGCCACAACTGTTATCCTTCATTGGACTCTTCTCACCATCGCTCCGCATCAAATTCTCATTGACACGATAGATAAGAGATCTTGGTCCACAATGAAATCCCATTGCACCATCACCAAGCAACATCCAGGCATTCTTGTCACCACTTTCAATGACCTTTATCTTCCTCACTTTATCCAGCGATTTCTCCATCGACACAATTTCCCCATCAACAATCTCCTGGAACTTGGATGTACCTTTGTTCTGAATTATCAAGCCGAACAATTACAACATTCCAAAGCATAGTATCACATGGGCATGGTAATTCTCAGGATAGAGACCAGAAGAATTTCCATTCCCAAGGCATGACTACCTCCATCCACTTTGCTCGTCCACCATGATGGATGGTTGTGGCTATAGACAGAATCTCCCACCAAATAAAAAATGACATCTGAGTTACGTCGATCATCTTCATCGATCTCATTTGTCAACACCGCCTCCTTGTAGTGCTCTGCTTGCATGAGCAGACCTAAGCCCTCCTTTCCTCAAACGCCCTCATAAAATACATTGGAAACAACTGTGCAACAACAAATCATATCTCCATTCACAAACCAATAAAACCCATGGCTATAAAAGCGTCCCTCTGAAGCCAAATATGGCTCTGATACCAAATCAAGAAACATTTACCGGAGAATATTAACTAATTATTGAGAGGAATAATTAAACATAACCATCAACAAATCATAAACATAAACACAAGTGTTTAACCGGGAAAAACCCCAAAATCCAGGGAAAACCCATCCTAATGAAATTTCATTAGCCTTGGCCAAAATCGTGGCCAATCTAGCCAAGTGAGCTTTCACCGCTCACATCGAGGCCTACATTACAATGAAGCCCTCCAAGCCTTTTATAGGCTCCATTACATGCAATACCATGAGCTGAAAACCATGGGTGCACTACCATGTACCCCAAAACCATCATTTTTTAACTCGATCAAACTTGACTCTAATCCTGAGTCAATTTACCTAACAACATCTCTGCTTATAACGAACTTTTTGGTGGACAGGTTATACAACCTGTATGCCTTTGATTCTTCACTGTATCCAATAAATATGCACTTCTCCCCCTTACTTTCCAACTTCTTCCTTAGCTGATTTGGAATTTGTGCATAAGCCACACAACCAAAAACTCTCATTTGGGTGACACCTTGTTTTATGCCATTCCATGCTTCTTCAGGAAATCTGTTCATTACAGCTTTGGTTAGGCATCTATTCAAGATGCTTATGTTTACTTAAATAATATCTTCATCCCAATACTCATTTTGAAAAATGTTTTGCCATCTGACATACTTCTTACCATATCCATGATGATTATATTTTTTCTTTGACAACTCCATTTTGTTGACATTGCCTTGCTATAAATTGCTTGTATATCATTTCTACCTTACTTGTATCAATTATTTTGAGATATACTCTCCTCCTCTATCGGTCTTTAAAACTTTAATATGTTGCCCCTTTGTTTCTCTCACAAAGAGCCTTAAAGTGGCGAGAATTTCTCAAACACTTCACTCTTAAATTTCAAGAAATAAACCCAAGTTTTTCTTGTGTAATCATCAATAAAAGTCAGCATATAATGGTTGCCTGCTAGTGATGGTGTTTGCATCGATCCACACAAATCTAAATGGACAATTTCTAAGGGTGTCTTTGCCCTTATGCTCTTTCCTGATGGAAAGCTTTCTCTATGTTGTTTTCCCAAGATGCAGCCTTCACATAGGCTGTCTCGTTTTTCAATCAATGGTAATCCCTTTACCATTCCTTTCCTATGCAAAAAATTCAGACCTCCAAAGTTGAGATGTCCAAATCTCAAGTTCCATAACCAATTTTCATCCTTTGCTTCTCTTTGGAATGTCTCTTGTGTCATTGCTGCCATTTCAACTCCTTTCTTCAAATCTACTCTCATCTTGAGAGGGAACATTATGTTCCTTGTCATCGTCACTTGTGCAATGCATTTCTTGCTTGGTGGTCTATCCATGATGGTGCATACATCATCTTCAAAGAAAAAATTGTACCCTTTTTGAATGAGTTGTCCAATGCTCAAGAGGTTGCACTTTATACCAGGCACATAGTATACATCTGATATGGATCTTCCTTCTCCTTTCTTTGTCAAAACACTTACTCTGCCTTTTCCCATGACAGAGACCTTACTGTTTGTCCCCAATGTTACTTGAGACTTTACATTTTCATCTAACATGGAAAACATGGAAATGTTTCCAGTCATATGGTTGCTACATCTTGAACTAGAAACCATATATCTTAATTATTTTCTTCAACCATATTACATGCTAAAAAAAACTTCTCTTGATTGATATTTTCCTTAGTAAAATTAGCACTGGGTCTATTACCCATGTCACTATGTTTCTTCCTACATTCATTGGCATAATGACCATACTTCTTACAGTAATGAAATTGGACTTGGGATTTATCATACCTTTGTCCATGTGCTTGATTTTGTCCACCTTGCTGGCTGCTACCTTGGCCTTGGTTTTGATTTTAACTGCTGCCCCTTCCATGAGTATTTGCAGGGTTGCTTCTTCCTCCTCTGTTTTGGCTTTTGCCTCTTCCTTTTCCTCTGCCTTGTCCCTTCCTCTTCCAAAGGACATTTGGGTCTTGAAGGCATGCTCCAAAGATGAGTTTGTTATTATACCCAATCTTTGTTCACGAGTCATCAATGATGCATGAAGCTCATCAACTGTAAACTTTGAGAGATCCTTTGTCTCTTCAATGGTTGTGACTATCACATCAAACCTTGAGGGTAAGCTCCTCAATACTTTCTCTACAATTCTTCTTTCTTCTACTCTCTCTCCATGAGATCTCATTTGGGTGACCAACCCAATCAATAGAGTAAATAATGAGTCTATTGTATCAGACTCTTTCATGCAAATAACTTCAAAATCCCTTCTCATTAATTGAAGTTTTGCAGTCTTCACCTTCTCCATACCTTGGTAGGTTGTCTAGAGAGTATCCCATAAATCCTTGGACCTCTTAGCTGCTGCAATCCTTGGAAACACACTTTCATGCACTACTTGATAGAGATAGAATAGGGATTTTGAGTCCTTCTTCCTATTGCTCTTCATCAAATCCTTCTCTGCCTGTGTTAAGGCATTAAATTCATTTTCATCTCAAATGCCATAACTAGTTTTCATCTTTTGCTTCTCTTTGGAATGTCTCTTATGTTACTGCTGCCATTGCAGCTCCTTTCTTCAAATATGCTCTCATCTTGAGAGGAAACATTATGTTTCTTGTCACCTTCACTTGTGCAATGCATTTCTTGCTAGGTGGTTTATCCATGATGGTGAATACATCATCTTCAAAGAATACATTGTAGCATTTCTGAATGAGTTGTCCAATGCTCAAAACGTTACACTTCATATCAGGCACATAGTATACATCTGATATGGATTTATTTTCACACTTGATCTAACCAGTTCTTCGCTCGCCCCAAAGAATTTTGGAAATAAAATCCATATTCTGTGACCATGATTTTCTTGTGAACCTTCTCTGCCTTCATAAACTTTCATCCATCCACGATCATCGCTTTCCTCCGAGCTCGCATCGCTCATTTCCATGCCACATGCCAGCATTGGGACCCAATGCCTTTGTTTTATGTAGAGGAACCTGCCATGTGACCTTTAGGTCATCACAACCATGTCCTCTATTGATAACGCTCTTCATCGGCACATTATGCAGCCTTTATATCTTCAAAACCCTCTCTTCGATGCAGATACTTTAATTCTTCTCGCAAAAATAACCATTGCCCCGTCCACATAGAATTATCTGGAAGGCCTTATATTTGCAGCGGTCCTCACAGGTTGGATGCTCAACCTCTTCTTGAGAACTGAAATGTAGAGACACCACCTCTTCCGCAACTGTTATCCTTCATTGGACTCTTCTCACCATCGCTCTGCATCAAATTCTCATTGACACGATAGATAAGAGATCTTGGTCCACAATGAAATCCCATTGCACCATCACCAAGCAACATCCAGGCATTCTTGTCACCACTTTCAATGACCTTTATCTTCCTCGCTTTATCCAGCGATTTCTCCATCGACAAAATTTCCCCATCAACAATCTCCTGGAACTTGGATGTACCTTTGTTCTGAATTATCAAGCCGAACAATTACAACATTCCAAAGCATAGTATCACATGGGCATGGTAATTCTCAGGATAGAGACCAGAAGAATTTCCATTCCCTGGCATGACTCCCTCCATCGACTTTGCTCGTCCACCATGATGGATGGTTGTGGCTATTGACAGAATCTCCCACCAAATCAAAAGTGACATCTGAGTTATGTCGATCATCTTCATCGATCTCATTTGTCAACACCGCCTCCTTGTAGTGCTCTGCTTGCATGAGCAGACCTAAGCCCTCCTTTCCTCAAACGTCCTCATAAAATACATTGGAAACAACTGTGCAACAACAAATCATATCTCCATTCACAAACCAATAAAACCCATGGCTATAAAAGCGTCCCTCTGAAGCAAAATATGGCTCTGATACCAAATGAAGAAACATTTACCGGAGAATATTAACTAATTACTGAGAGGAATAATTAAACATCACCAGCAACAAATCATAAACATAAACACAAGTGTTTAACCGGGAAAAACCCCAAAATCCAGGGAAAACCCATCCTAATGAAATTTCATTAGCCTTGGCCAAAACCGTGGCCAATCTAGCCAAGTGAGCTTTCACCGCTCACATCGAGGCCTACATTACAATGAAGCCCTCCAAGCCTTTTATAGGCTCCATTACATGCAATACCATGAGCTGAAAACCATGGGTGCACTACCATGTACACCAAAACCATCATTTTTTAACTCGATCAAACTTGACTCTAATCCTGAGTCAATTTACCTAACAACATCTCTGCTTATAACGAACTTTTTGGTGGATAGGTTATACAACCTGTATGCCTTTGATTCTTCACTGTATCCAATAAATATGCACTTCTCCCCCTTACTTTCCAACTTCTTCCTTAGCTGATTTGGAATTTGTGCATAAGCCACACACCAAAAACTCTCATTTGGGTGACACCTTGTTTTATGCCATTCCATGCTTCTTCAGGAAATCTGTTCATTACAGTTTTGGTTGGGCATCTATTCAAGATGTATGCTGCACAATGTACATCTTCAGCCCAATACTCATTTGGAAAATGTTTTTCCTTCAGCATACTTCTTACCATATCCATGATGGTCCTATTTTTTCTTTCAGCAACTCCATTTTGTTGCGTTGTGTACCTTGCTATAAATTGCTTGTGTATGCCATTTTCTCTGCAAAAACGCATAAATTATTTTGAGATATACTCTCCTCCTCTATTAGTCTTTAAAACTTTAATATGTTGCCCACTTTGTTTCTATACAAGAGCCTTAAAGTGGCAGAATTTCTCAAACACTTCACTCTTAAATTTCAAGAAATAAACCCAAGTTTTTCTTGTGTAATCATCAATAAAAGTCAGCATATAATGGTTGCCTGCTAGTGATGGTGTTTGCATCGATCCACACAAATCTAAATGGACAATTTCTAAGGGTGTCTTTGCCCTTATGCTCTTTCCTGATGGAAATCTTTCTCTATGTTGTTTTCCCAAGATGCAGCCTTCACATAGGCTGTCTCGTTTTTCAATCAATGGTAATCCCTTTACCATTCCTTTCCTATGCAAAAAATTCAGACCTCCAAAGTTGAGATGTCCAAATCTCAAGTGCCATAACCAATTTTCATCCTTTGCTTCTCTTTGGAATGTCTCTTGTGTCATTGCTGCCATTTCAACTCCTTTCTTCAAATCTGCTCTCATCTTGAGAGGGAACATTATGTTCCTTGTCATCGTCACTTGTGCAATGAATTGCTTGCTTGGTGGTCTATCCATGATGGTGCATACATCATCTTCAAAGAAAAAATTGTACCCTTTTTGAATGAGTTGTCCAATGCTCAAGAGGTTACACTTTATACCAGGCACATAGTATACATCTGATATGGATCTTCCTTCTCCTTTCTTTGTCAAAACACTTACTCTGCCTTTTCCCATGACAGAGACCTTATTGTTTGTCCCCAATGTTACTTGAGACTTTACATTTTCATCTAACATGGAAAACATGGAAATGTTTCCAGTCATATGGTTGCTACATCTTGAACTAGAAACCATATATCTTCATTATTTTCTTCAACCATATTACATGCTAAAAAAAACTTCTCTTGACTGATATTTTCCTTAGTAAAATTAGCACTGGGTCTATTACCCATGTCACTATGTTTCTTCCTACATTCATTGGCATAATGGCCATACTTCTTACAGTAATGAAATTGGACTTGGGATTTATCATACCTTTGTCCATGTGCTTGATTTTGTCCACCTTGTTGGCTGCTACCTTGGCCTTGGTTTTGATTTTAATTGCTGCCCCTTCCATGAGTATTTGCAGGGTTGCTTCTTCCTCCTCTGTTTTGGCTTTTGCCTCTTCCTTTTCCTCTGTAGTTTCCTCTGCCTTGTCCCTTCCTCTTCCAAAGGACATTTGGGTCTTGAAGGCATGCTCCAAATATGAGTTTGTTATTATACCCAATCTTTGTTCATGAGTCATCAATGATGCATGAAGCTCATCAACTGTAAACTTTGAGAGATCCTTTGTCTCTTCAATGGTTGTGACTATCAGATCAAACCTTGAGGGTAAGCTCCTCAATAATTTCTCTACAATTCTTCTTTCTTCTACTCTATCTCCATGAGATCTCATTTGGGTGACCAACCCAATCAGTAGAGTAAATAATGAGTCTATTGTATCAGACTCTTTCATGCAAATAACTTCAAAATCCCTTCTCATTAATTGAAGTTTTGCAGTCTTCACCTTCTCCATACCTTGGTAGGTTGTCTAGAGAGTATCCCATAAATCCTTGGACCTCTTAGCTGCTGCAATCCTTGGAAACACACTTTCATGCACTACTTGATAGAGATAGAATAGGGATTTTGAGTCCTTATTCCTATTGCTCTTCATCAAATCCTTCTCTGCCTGTGTTAAGGCATTAAATTCATTTTCATCTCAAATGCCATAACTAGTTTTCATCTTTTGCTTCTCTTTGGAATGTCTCTTATGTTACTGCTGCCATTGCAGCTCCTTTCTTCAAATATGCTCTCATCTTGAGAGGAAACATTATGTTTCTTGTCATCCTCACTTGTGCAATGCATTTCTTGCTAGTTGGTTTATCCATGATGGTGAATACATCATCTTCAAAGAATACATTGTAGCATTTCTGAATGAGTTTTCCAATGCTCAAAAGTTTACACTTCACATCAAGCACATAGTATACATCTGATATGGATTTATTTTCACACTTGATCTAACCAGTTCTTCGCTCGCCCCAAAGAATTTTGGAAATAAAATCCATATTCTGTGACCATGATTTTCTTGTGAACCTTCTCTGCCTTCATAGACTTTCATCCATCCACGATCATCGCTTTCCTCCGAGCTCGCATCGCTCATTTCCATGCCACATGCCAGCATTGGGACCCAGTGCCTTTGTTTTATGTAGAGGAACCTGCCATGTGACCTTTAGGTCATCACAACCGTGTCCTCTATTGATAACACTCTTCATCGGCACATTATGCAGCCTTTATATCTTCAAAACCCTCTCTTCGATGTAGATACTTTACTTCTTCCCGCAAAAATAACCATTGCCCCGTCCACATAGAATTATCTGGAAGGCCTTATATTTGCAGCGGTCCTCACAGGTTGGATGCTCAACCTCCTCTTGAGAACTGAAATGTAGAGACACCACCTCTGCCGCAACTGTTATCCTTCATTGGACTCTTCTCACCATCGCTCCGCATCAAATTCTCATTGACACGATAGATAAGAGATCTTGGTCCACAATGAAATCCCATTGCACCATCACCAAGCAACATCCAGGCATTCTTGTCACCACTTTCAATGACCTTTATCTTCCTCGCTTTATCCAGCGATTTCTCCATCGACACAATTTCCCCATCAACAATCTCCTGGAACTTGGATGTACCTTTGTTCTGAATTATCAAGCCGAAAAATTACAACATTCCAAAGCATAGTATCACATGGGCATGGTAATTCTCAGGATAGAGACCAGAAGAATTTCCATTCCCTGGCATGACTCCCTCCATCCACTTTGCTTGTCCACCATGATGGATGGTTGTGGCTATTGACAGAATCTCCCACCAAATAAAAAATGACATCTGAGTTACGTCGATCATCTTCATCGATCTCATTTGTCAACACCGCCTCCTTGTAGTGCTCTGCCTGCATGAGCAGACCTAAGCCGTCCTTTCCTCAAACGCCCTCATAAAATACATTGGAAACAACTGTGCAACAACAAATCATATCTCCATTCACAAACCAATAAAACCCATGTCTATAAAAGCGTCCCTCTGAAGCCAAATATGGCTCTCATACCAAATCAAGAAACATTTACCGGAGAATATTAAATAATTACTGAGAGGAATAATTAAACATAACCAGCAACAAATCATAAACATAAACACAAGTGTTTAACCGGGAAAAAACCCAAAATCCAGGGAAAACCCATCCTAATGAAATTTCATTAGCCTTGGCCAAAACCGTGGCCAATCTAGCCAAGTGAGCTTTCACCGCTCACATCGAGGCCTACATTACAATGAAGCCCTCCAAGCGTTTTATAGGCTCCATTACATGCAATACCATGAGCTGAAAACCATGGGTGCACTACCATGTACCCCAAAACCATCATTTTTTAAATCGATCAAACTTGACTCTAATCCTGAGTCAATTTACCTAACAACATCTCTGCTTATAACGAACTTTTTGGTGGACAGGTTATACAACCTGTATGCCTTTGATTCTTCATTGTATCCAATAAATATGCACTTCTCCCCCTTACTTTCCAACTTCTTCCTTAGCTGATTTGGAATTTGTGCATAAGCCACACAACCAAAAACTCTCATTTGGGTGACACCTTGTTTTATGCCATTCCATGCTTCTTCAGGAAATCTGTTCATTACAGCTTTGGTTAGGCATCTATTCAAGATGTATGCTGCACAATGTACATCTTTAGCCCAATACTCATTTGGAAAATGTTTTTCCTTCAGCATACTTCTTACCATATCCATGATGGTCCTATTTTTTCTTTCAGCGACTCCATTTTGTTGCGGTGTGTACCTTGCTAAAAATTGCTTGTGTATGCCATTTTCTCTACAAAAACGCATAAATTATTTTGAGATATACTCTCCTCCTCTATCGATTGTGAGAAAAACGAAATGTAGGTATTTCATCCATCTTTCCCTTCATTATTCCTTACATTTCATCATCCCATTAACCTTTCATTATATCACTTTCATAAATACATTTGGGTTTCACCTTCCTATTTTCCACTTTATTCATTTTTGTATTATAAGTGAATTTATGATTAAATATTAGAAAATATACATGTGTTAATATATATCTCAAGAATGTGTGAGCTTTGTAATGTGTAGGAGAAATGTGAAGGATTAATTCTAAACTTCTGGAATATCTCCTCCACCATATTAAGGAGATAATTATTCAAGCCTATTCCTAAGGAGAAGATAATGGAGGATTTGGTTGGCATGTCTTATTCAAGATATGTGAGAGATGTGTGGAGGATTCAAAGGGATCATGTCTTGTAATAATGGGAAAGTAGTTGAGAGTGGTTGAATGAGATGGTTAGCTTCTTCATGTATATAAGAGAGTGCTCTCTCTTCATTTTGGGAGAGTTGAGGCGCTCAGGAGTTCATAAGTTCAGAAGTTCATTAGATTAGCTTTAAGAAATAGTTTTGTAATTAGGAGAGGGGGATTCTTAACTGTGACTCATATTCTTTTATTGTATGCTTTCATGGTTTTTCATTTGATTCTTGTAATGTAATTTGAGATGGCGTTATTGTTGTGAGCTCATATATGTCGTTTTTCATTCAACTCTTCACATGTTGTATTGCTTTTCCTTTATGCAATTTCCTACTTCCATAGATTAATTTGATTTCAGCAATTTAGATTAGATTAGTTCCACTTCGGTCCTGCATATATAGTGCATGTGCTTCGTAAGTCTACGAACCTCGGATTGACAATTTAAATGGTTGGGCAAGTACTACAACGGAATTAAAACGACAATAGTCTCACCCAACATTTTGGCGCCGTTGCCGGGGAAGCACGATGGATTGAAGTTCAGTTTGATTTTTCATGCAAGTGTGTTTAAACATGTTTCTAACTCCGAGGTGACAGGGTTGTAAGACGTGGGGAACAGCCTACGCATCGTTCGACATACTGTAACGGGCTCGGCCTCATGGGTCAGGACATGTAGGTGTGACGGATATCAGGAAACAAGTGCAGAAGATTCCTGCTTGGAGGAATAGGGTCCTGTTCTCTGTTATGGTTGATTGATCTTCTTTCCTGCAAGTGTGGTTTTCAGTTTCTGCAAGTGTGTTGATTTCCGCAACTGTGAAGAGTGTTTTTTTTCTGTTTCAGCATGAGTGTTTTTATTTTATGCAAGTAATTTATTTCATTTAAGTTTTTTAGATTTAAGTTTTGGGTACAGTAAGAATCACTTTTTCAACATGGTTTAACAATGAGTGTCAGCTTGGAATTACTTACTCAGATCCTAGCAGAAGTCGGGATCTCCTCTTCCTTGGAAGAAGAGATCTTGACAAGAATTAAAAATTCAACTACTCCCCAAGAAACAAACGAAGATTCAACATCTGAAGAATCCTGCACATCTGATGGCGAACAATCATTCGAACAGGAAATCGAGGAAGAAGAAGAGGAGCTACAACATGATCTAAGTAAGAGAAATTGTGCCTATCAAAGCCTTATCGAACAATGGTTCCAGGTAAGTACTCGATTAGATTCATTTTTTTATTTTTATTTAGTTGATTTGCAGTTTCAGCAATTAAACTCATTCACGCTGGAATATTTTCATTTTTCAGTTAAACAATGGCTATTGAATATATTGCTGTTACTGCTACGTGAATGGATTCATTGGAAATTTAATTACACGTAACTAATTTTTAAAATTCTAATTAGTATAGAGTAGGCAGGCTTTGCTTTCATTCTCAATTTCGCTTTTCCTAGAATAAGTATGCTCTCCTCTGCGCTTAGTGCGATCTCGAGGATCAGAAAATAAAAATGATCTAGATTAATTTCAGGAATTTAAAAAAAAAAAAAAAAATTGCAATATGCCTAATCGATTAATTTGCAAATCATTTTTTTTCTTTTCTCCATTTGCGAAATTTTTTTTTTTAATAAACCATGAATTGAGGCTGAATAAAAACAAACTGAGGTCGCTGAAACTGTGTTTAGCAGTTGCTGAAACTGTGTCTAGCGCTTTTATAACAGTGGCTAAAACTGTGTCTAGCAGTTGCTGAAACTGTGTCTAGCGCTTTTATAACAGTGGCTGATACTGTGTCTAGCACTTTTATAACAGTGGCTGAAACTGTGTCTAGTGTTTTATCTGAACAGTTGCTGAAACTGTGTTTTCTGGGCATACTAAAATCTGCAGCAAGTAATTAGATGATCAAACCTGCAAAAACAATTGAATCAGAAATTTACCAGGTTCATCATTTCACTAAAATAACTGTCAGTTTCGTTGGATTTGCAAGCTGTAGCGATGCCATCTCTCCGCCCGATGTTCATAAACTTGCAATCTGCAAACAACAACAAACCAAATCGATAAGCAGCAAACAAATGAAACCGCAATAAAGAAAAAAATAATTCTTATTTCTTTATTTGCATCGCTGGATTTTCTTCTGTGATTAATTCTCACGTTTAATTTGGGGTTTCATAACAAAATCTAGAATATCATGCGGATGTTGATTGAAAAATATGGGCCAAAATCCACGGGTTGTTACACTATTTTTGGCATCTCAAGTTAATGAGAACGAAATTCCATCAATATCACTGTTATATAACTATTTTTATGGATTGGTTTTCCTAAATTTTCCATCCGTGGCATACTTTATCGAGATTAATTGACTATGCTGTTACGGACTCCTTCTTTACGGGCTGCAAGTTTTTCTCCCTGTTACCACGAAGGAATCGCGCAGTTTTGAACCTGATAATACGCCAGGCAATTTGTTGGCCCCAATAAGAAACAACGAAGATCTTAATCCAAATTCTAGTGAACATGCATTTCTCACTATCCCCGAATCTGATAGCCGGTCCATATTTAGAAATGGAGAAGATGTCATGGCAAAATCTGCGGAAGATTTTTTTTTTTTTTTTTTCTGCCATTCTATCTCGCCAATCTCTCTCCTCTGGAGGTCGCACCCCTGCTACCTTTTTGACAGGCGCTGCAACGCACTGATAGTAATGATAATTTTGTTTCAAGTGATGCATTTGAATGAAGTAATCCTGGTGAAGTCGACAAGAAGAAAGAAATAGTGAAGGATGTCGTCTGTCCAGTCAAGTCTTCCACGAATGTCAGTATGCATCTTTGTTTACATGCAGTAATGAAGGGCTGTATTATGGATCATATTCGGGTGGCTGAGCTTATAGTTCAAATCAAACATTTATACCGAAGCTTCTTGATTTGTTCAAAATATGTGAAGATTTGGAGAACAATGATGGCCTTCATTTGATATTTAAAATTGTTAAGGGAATCATTCTATTGAATAATACACAAATCTTCGAAAAAATTTTCAGTGATGAGTATATAATGGATATCGTGGGTGCGCTTGAGTATGATCCAGAGATTCCTTTTCACCAGGAACATCGCGCTTTTCTAAGGGAGTAGGTTTTATTCAAGGAGGCAATCCCCATCAGAGATATCTCTTTATTATCAAAAATCCATCAAACATATAGAATTAGCTATATAAAGGATGTTATTTTACCGAGAGTTTTGGATGAGTCCACATTGGCGACTTTGAATTCTATCATCCATAACAATAATGGAGCAGTGGTATTTTCTCTTAAGGATGATAATGCTTTCATTCAGGAATTATTTGCAAAGCTGAAATCTCCAGATACGCCAACGCGAACCCCAAACACAGCAACCACCGTGTGGCTAATGGAACGGTTACGATTACAGTCATGGATACTCCCTTTGACTCATCAGGCACTTACCCAGACTATAGCTGGAACTGAACTTGTCTTTGAAAAAGTTAACGAAAATATGACAACCGAGGATGTTTATTTGTCTTTCCTTCCGCTGGCTCATATCTTTGACCGTGTCATTGAAGAATTCTTTGTCCATCGGGGTGCCTCAGTGGGGTATTGGCAAGAGGATACTAAATTACTTGGAGAAGATTTAATGGAGTTGAAGCCAACTTTATTTGCAGAAGAAAAACTGTGCAGGTGGTTCACACAACTGTTGTTAGCCGTGGATTACCTGCACACAAACCATGTTCTTCATCGAGATCTCAAGTGCTCTAACGTCTTTCTAACAAAGGAGCGAGACATTTGTCTTGGTGATTTTGGCCTTGCCAAATTTCTTAAGGCAGAAGATCTCACATTTTCGGTTGTTAGCACTCCAAACTACATGTGTCCTGAACTTCTTGCAGATCAGATATTTGGTCATTAGGTTGCTGTATGTTTGAGATTACTGCTCATCGACCTGCATTTAGAGCATTTGATATGGGGGGACTCATTAGCAAGATAAATCGTTCAGCTATTGGTACATTGCCTAGCACGTACTCTCCGGCCTTGAAACGTCTGATCAAAATGATGCTGAGAAAGAATCCAGAGCATAGGTCAACTGCTGCGGAAATATTGACTGATCCTTATCTTCAACCGTATATCTCTCAATGCCTGGCTGAAGCTAATTTCAAGGCCCTTGCTTCACCATGTACACAGATTAGTAAGGGGCATGATATCCAGAAAAACGTGGAAGACAGTCCAAACAGTAGCCAGTCAAGCAGTGAGAAGGATTGCTTTAGTTCAAATGGGAAAAGCAAACAAAGTATGGTTTGTGAGTATGAAGGCAGTGCCAGAGATACGCTGAATGAAGATAATATAAATGGTGGTGAGGAGGATGTTGCCCAATCATGGCTTTCAAAAAGTCCAGGACATGAAACAGTTACAAAGCCTGTCCCTGCTGTATCCATGACCAATGTTATCCCTGAAGAAGATAAAGTCGAATCATATTCATTATCAATGAGAGATGTGGGGAAACATTGTTGCCTGTCTTCGTGGTAGCAATCCGTTACTTGAGAAAGGTGTAACAGTCCATATGGCAGGAGGAATAGGCACGATTGTCTGCAATACACCCAAAACGGGAACAAAACATTATTGCAAACATTCATTTTCTTCCTGCTACACATTTGAGTGCAGTTGATGGAGCAGCAATATTTGACTACATCAAAACAACAGTGGCCCCTGTCGCTTCCATTTATGCAACAACTGCGTTAAATACAAAGCCAGCGCCAGTGATGGCAGGATTTTCTTCTAAAAATTTATTCAAATTTGGCCCTGCTATCACATGACCTTTATTCAATCTCGACCATACTAACAAGCCTTGAAACTAGCATAATAATGATTATGGCGGTAGCTCCATCATCGGCATTCAGTGGGAGGCGTAATCTCATTGCGAGAAGCAACAACTCTATGTGACTAAGTGCTTTCTCTAAACTTGATTGAAGTGCGAAGTGAATGTCCTAGAGGTCTTTATTGAAAGCAGGCTTATGAACTCTGGGTGATGAGACAACTTGTACAATGTGTGAGCAATTTATAGAAGATGCAACAAACTATGTCAGTCAGAACACCACTCGGTCAGAAGTTTTGGCTGTGCTGCACCAGACATGTTCAAAATTTGGTGTTTTCGGTCCCGAGTGTATATCAATGGTCGACCACTATGCCCCTATCATTTTCTTAGAGATTGCAACTATCAGTCCGAAGGAGTTTTGTCGGAAGATAAGTATATGCAGTGATTCGTCATCGCTTGCTCTAAATAGAAATCAGAATAACTGTGATGTTTGTGAATCTGCAATGCTGGAGATTGAGGAACACTTAAAAGACCCTGAGACCAAGATGAAAGTAATTGAGATGTTGCTAGATGGCTGCAAACGTGTCCAAGGTCATGAGCAGGAATGCAAGAAACTTGTCTTTGAATATGGACCTGTTATCTTGACAAATTTGGAGAAATACCTAGATTTCGATGATGTTTGCTCTAAAATTCATGTGTGTGAACGTGCTACACTTGCAACAAGGTCCCTGAAGTTGTTAAATTTCTCACATTTATGCCAATTTATAATACTGTTGTGCCTCTTAAAAGTGCTAGTGGTTCAATATCCTATAAATCACAGTCTCAGAAGAGAATGTTGCCGACCATTAAGATTAGAAAAGAATTTTTGATGCTTATGCTGGATTTTATGCCAAAACTGATTGTTTTTTTTCATACTCACTATCTCCATTTTACACACTGCTTCATTAAACTCATGTTCATGATGGCAGGAAACTTAGGAACACTGATTGGATTATCAAAATTATCCGTTACTGCTTGATGATGTACAGGTCCAATCTTGCAGAGAACTAAGTGAGATTATTGCAGCAAATCAATGTGAGCTTCTAATTGCTTGAATGAATTTAATGGTGCATCTAAGAAACTGAATCAGCAAGATTCACTAGCACTGAGACACTTTTGCTATACTTTGCAAAGCATGCGAAGAAATGGAGATCTGACTTTAATTTTGCCTGTTTTGTTTTTCTTTTTGCCTTTAATTTCATGAAAATTTCAAATGGACTTTTTAATAAATTCCTGAAAACAATATGAATGCATGTATGTACGCTTAACACTAATTTGTTTTCTTGAAGTCACTTTGACAGCGATCGATGATGAAATCAGCACAGGCGACAGGTTAACACAGTTTCTTTCTTTTGCTCGCATTTGTGCTTATTCTCACATCTTATGTTTTACAATGCTCTCACGAAGTTTTCATACAGGATTTGTACTAAGTTTTTTCCAGGTTTCGGACATGATCGCATTTTGCTGCTGAAGTGATTTTCAAAGATCACAGAACTTTGTAAGAAGCGTGCTTTCATAAACAGCTTGAAGGAGCTGTAACTCGCCATAAACATCATGATGTTTGCTTTCACAAAGTGACCATGTTGATACACCAACATTTCCACTTTTTCCATTATCCATGCAGTAACACTGTAACGTTTCTCCTTCAAAGCTGATTGACCATCCTTGTGTTGAAGCCTATTTTCCATTACCTTATCTTTCACGACTTCATGCACAGTTATTTTTCTGAATCGCATACATTCCTTTATCCCTTTCAGCTCATTTGCCTTCTAGTTTTCCTTCTGAATAAAACTGATCCCCTTTCCATAATTACACTGCCTTGCTTTCCTCGCCATGTTGATCCACACTGCTTGTCCGTGAGTTCTTTCCATTTATAGTCCTACCAAATCTCTTTGTATAAACTTGCGTTGACTGATGTGGGATTCCTTAAGGCCCACCTTTCAACAAGTCTTGACCCATCGACCTCAGCACCTTATCTGGGAAATAGACTAGAGTTCCTTTTGGGTACCTTGAGACTTGCATGCCTTAATGGCAAGTTCTCTCGCTGACAATCATGGGAATACATTAATGTCCCTTGATCGTCAGATCTTGCAAATGGCTCGACGTCAACCCCTCTATTCGCATTTCACAAGATGTACCCGGGTACCTTGGCACTCATTGACATCAATGGTGAGTTTGCCTCGCATTGGTTAACGGCATACATCAATGGCCGGTAATCCAATGATTTCTCTTCATGCTCGACATCAACACATTCTTTCGCATGATTAGATTTGTACCATTAGTTTTGTAGCAGACGAAGACTATACACTTTTTCACGACTCCCTCAGCAGTTACCGCAGCATGAATTCTGATCTATGAGAGTACCATAGTTCCACTTTCAGCCCTTATCTTTTCCATGATACAACATCAGCAGTTCAGATTCCTTCATTTCCCAGGTTCTAGTTACAGCGACATCAACATTCACAGTTACATTTTCATGATCCTGCTGCAGTCAAACTTTCTATGTTCGAGCAGTTACATCAGTTGCAGTTACAGCAGTTACAGCTACGATACCAGTCACGTTTTCATGATTCAGCAGCAGCAGCAGCTACATTCCTATTGCATAGTTCATCATTCTTGGGTAAGTGGAAGTATGTTGTTTTCTAATCTTTAATCATGCAATTCCTTATATGTTGACTTGAATATTTTGGAAAATTCCCTCATCATGCTCCATTTCCTTTCATGACCCACGCCAAGTTGCATGAGGACATGCAACCAATTCAGTTGGGGGGGGGGACTATATTCACTACATATTCACTCCCATGATTCCATTTCTCCACCACTATCACTCCATTTTTCTTCTCATTCACCATTCACCAACACTTCTTTTCCAACGGTACTTTGTTGCACTTTGCTTCATACTCATTAATATACACATTGGCATGCTTCATAAAGGGCTTTCTTATGCACATTGACAACTTATGATTTCCAGTGAGTGTTTACATTATTATTGCAGCAAGAGAACACGAAATGAAATGAATGTTGTTAACACAAGAACCAACATTCTTTGTATTAATGGTTGTCACACAAGAACCAACCATAAGAAAAGAGAACAGAAAATGAAATGAATGTTGTTAACACAAGAACCAACATTCTTTGTATTCATGGTTGTCACACAAGAACCAACCATAAGAAAATGAAAGTTGTTACTCATGCCCTGCACATATCCTGGAAACATTCATTATTAAAAAGACATCATCATGTAAAGCCAAAGTTCAGATGCCAAAGAGATCCATGCATGGTTGCATGAGGACATGCAACAAGTTCAGTTGGGGGCGGATGTTGGGCTTCAGAAATGTCGTATTTCATCCACCTTTCCCTTCACTATTCCTTACATTTCATCATCCCATTAACCTTTCATTATATCACTTTCATAAATACATTTAGGTTTCACCTTCCTATTTTCCACTTTATTCATTTTTGTATTATAAGGGAATTTATGATTAAATATTAGAAAATATACATATTTTTATATATATCTCAAGAATGTGTGAGATTTGTAATGTGTAGGAGAAATGTGAAGGATTAATTCTAAACTTCTGGAATATCTCCTCCACCATATTAAGGAGATAATTATTCAAGCCTATTCCTAAGGAGAAGATCATGGAGGATTTGGTTGGCATGTCTTATTCAAGATACGTGAGAGATGTGTGGAGGATTCAAAGGGATCATGTCTTGTAATAATGGGAAAGTAGTTGAGAGTGGTTGAATGAGATGGTTAGCTTCTTCATGTATATAAGAGAGTGCTCTCTCTTCATTTTGGGGAGTTCAGGAGCTCAGGAATTCATTAGTTCATTAGTTTTTGAGTTTTGAGAGATAGTATTGTAATTAGGAGAAGGGGGATTCTTAACTGTGACTCATATTCTTTTATTGTATGCTTTCATGGTTTGTCATTTGATTCTTGTAATGTAATTTGAAATGGCGTTATTGTTGTGAGCTCATATATGTCGTTTGTCATTCAACTCTTCACATGTTGTATTGCTTTTCCTTTATGCAATTTCCTACTTCCATAGATTAATTTGATTTCAGCAATTTAGATTAGATTAGTTCCACTTCGGTCCTGCATATATAGTGCATGTGTAGTAAGTCTACGAACCTCGGATTGTGATTAAATGGTTGAGCAGTACTGTGGAATTAAAACGACAATAGTCTCACCCAACATCGATCTTTAAAACTTAATATGTTGCCCCACTTTGTTTCTCTACAGAGCCTTAAAGTTACATAGAATTTCTCAAACATACTCTTAAATTTCAAAGAAGCCATTAGTTTTATTGTGTAATCATCAATAAAATCGGCATATAATAGTTTGCACATGATGATGGTTGTTTGTGATCTTTTGACTGAATGGACAATTTCTCAGGTACCTTTTCCCTTATACTCTTTCCTGATGGAAAGCTTTCTCTGTGTTGTTTTCCAAGATGCAGCCTTCACATAGGCTGTCCAGTTTCTCAATCAATGGTAATCCCTTTACCATTCCTTTCCTATGCAACAAATTTAGACCTCCAAATTTGAGATGTCCAAATCTCAAGTTCCATAACCAATTTTCATCCTTTGCTTCTCTTTGGTAAGTCTCTTTTGTCACTTCTACCATTTCAACTCCTTTCTTCAAATATGCTCTCATCTTGAGAGAGAAAATTATGTTCCTTCTCATATTCACTTGTGCAATGCATTGCTTGCTTGGTGGTTTATCCATGATGGTGCATACATCATCTTCAAAGAAAAGATTGTACCCTTTATGAATGAGTCGTCCAATGCTCAAAAGGTTACACTTCATAACAGACACAAAGTATACATCTGATATGGATCTTCCTTCTCCTTTCTTTGTCAAAACACTTACTCTACCTTTTCCCATGACAGAGACCTTAATTTCTGTCCCCAATGTTACTTGAGACTTCACATTTTCATCTAACATGGAAAACATATAATTTTTTCCAGTCATAAGGTTGTTACATCCTAAATCTAGAAACCATATATCTTCATTCTTTTCTTCAGCCATATTACATGCTAAAAACAACTTCTCTTGACTGATATTTTCTTTAGTAAAATTAGCAATGGGTCTATTACCCATGTCACTTTGTTTCTTCCTACATTCATTGGCATAATGCCCATACTTCTTACAGTAATGACATTGGACTTGAGATTTATCATACCTTTGTCCATGTGCTTGATTTTGTCCACCTTGCTAGCTATTTCCTTGGCCTTGGTTCTGATTTTGGTTGCTGCCCCTTCCATGAGTATTTGTAGGGCTGTTTCTTCCTCCTCTGTTTTGGCTTCTGCCTCTTCCTTTTCCTCTATAGTTTCCTCTGCCTTGACCTCTTCCTCTTCTAAAGGACATTTGGGTCTTGAAGGCATGCTCCAAAGATGATTTTGTTGTTCTACCCAATCTTTGTTCATGTGTCATCAATGATGCATGAAGCTCATCAACAATAAAATTTGAGAGATCCTTTGTCTCTTCAATGGTTGTGACTATCACATCAAACCTTGAGGGTAAGCTCCTCAACACTTCCTTCACTATTCTTCTCTCTTCAACTATCTCTCCATGATATCTCATTTGTGTGACCAACCCAATCAGTAGAGTAAAGAATGAGTCTATTGTATCAGTCTCTTTCATGCAAATAACTTCAAAATCCCTTCTCATTAATTGAAGCTTTGCTGTCTTTACCTTCTCCATACCTTGGTAGGCTGTCTAGGGAGTATCCCAT
This sequence comes from Pinus albicaulis, assembly GCA_034641835.2. Lineage (NCBI taxonomy): Eukaryota > Viridiplantae > Streptophyta > Pinopsida > Pinales > Pinaceae > Pinus > Pinus albicaulis. The sequence goes on from CM076579.1 coordinate 1,580,312,000, forward strand.
GCATCCTTGGACCTCTTCATTCTTTCCAAATCCTTGAAACACACTTTCATACCTACCAGTATGAGGAGATAGAATAGGGATTTTGGTCCATGTTCTATTGCTCTTTATGGAAATCCTTCTCTGCATTGTTAAACATTCAGTCCTACTATCTCCTATACCTGTAGTTTTCATCTTTTGTAACCTCTCTGGAATGTCTCTTATGTTCTTCTTTGCCATTGACCTTCTTTCTATAGTATCTGCTCTAGCGTTGGAGGGAAACATTACTCTTCTTGTCATCTTCACTTGTACCAATACATTTCTTGCTAGGTGGTTGTCATGATGGTGAATACATCATCTTCAAAGAATACATTGTAGCATTTCTGAATGAGTTGTCCAATGCTCAAAAGGTTACACTTCAGATCAGGCACATAGTATACATCTGATATGGATTTATTTTCTCCTTTCTTTGTCAAAACACTTACTCTGTCTTCCCCATGACAGAGACTTTATTATCTTTCCACAATGTTACTTGAGACTTTACATTATCATCAATCATGGAAAACATAAAAATGTTTCCATTCATATGGTTACTACATCCTGAATCTAGAAACCATATATCTTCATTTCTCTCTTCTTCCATATTACATGCTAAAAATAATTTTTCTTGACTAAGATTTTCTTTTGTAAAGTTAGCGTTGGGTCTAATACCCATGTCACTATGTTTCTTCATACATTCATTGGCATAGTGCCCACACTTCTTATAATAATGACATTGGACTTGGGATTTATCATACCTTTGTCCATGTGCTTGATTTTGTCCATCTTGTTGGCTATTGCCTTGGCTTTGATTCTGACTTTTATTGCTGCCCTTTCCACTCGTATTTGCAGGGTTTCTTCTTCCTCCTCGATTTTGGATTCTGACTCTTCCTTTTCCTCTATAGTTTGATTTATCTTGACCTCTTCCTATTCCTATTCCAAAGGACATTTGGGTCTTGAAGGCATGCTCCAAAGATACGTTTGTTCTTCTGCCCAATCTTTGTTCATGTGTCATCAATGATGCATGAAGCTCATCAATAGTAAATTTTGATAGATCCTTTGTCTCTTCAATGGTTGTGACTATCACATCAAATCTTGAGGGTAAGCTCCTCAATACTTTCTCCACTATTATTCTCTCTTCTACTATCTCTCCATGATATCTCATTTGGGTAACCAACCCAATCAACAATGTGAAGAATGAGTCTATTGTATCAGACTCTTTCATGCAAATGACTTCAAAATCTCTTCTCATTAATTGAAGCTTTGTTGTCTTTACCTTCTCCATACCTTGATAGGTTGTTCGGAGGGTATCCCATGCATCCTTGGACCTTTTTGCTGTTGCAATCCTTGGAAATACACTTTCATGCACTGCTTGATAGAGATAGAAGATGGCTTTTGATTCCTTCTTCCTATTACTCTTCAGAAAATCCTTCTCTACCTATATTAAGGCATTAAATACTTGTTTATCTGCTGGTTCTTCTAAACCATATTCAACTAGGTCCCATAGATCTTGAGAGGAAAATTGGGCTCTCATTGTGATTGCCCAATAGTCATAGTTCTTCCCATTGAACTATGGGAGCTGAGTATTTCCCATACTCATGCTTGTGCTGGCTCCTGCCATAGCTAGCCTTACAGAACTATGCTAAAAACTTGACTATGTTTTTTTTTATAAACAAACTTTCTCATTGTTGGAGAGATAAGCTATGTTTTGATAAATACCTGACTTTGCTGAACTTTCAAACTGCTGGAAAATTGCTTCAAAAATATTCTTCTTCCTTCATCTTCTTTAGCAACTGCTGAGAGCCTAGACTAGCTCTAATACCATGTTGGAATTTCTGATAATTACTGAACAAAAGTGAGAGGCAACAAAAATTCCTCTTCTAACACAGAGAGAAAAATCAAAATAAATACTTTGAAAAATCACACACACAATGGAAGAAAATTCACTGTTTATCATTCAAAATTTCATGTTGTTACAAAGCATCATAACTGTTGTTTTGGATTTACAAAAATTTATTCACTATGTTGTTACACACACACATCGCTCCTTGTTTTTACACACACAACGCTCCTTTGTTGTCGTTTTCATTTGATGTTACACACACAACGTTCCTTTGTTTTTACACACACAAGTTCTCTTTATTGTTACACACACAGCTTCATTTTCTGTTACACACACAACATTCATTTTCTATTACAGACACAACATACACTTGTTGTTACACACACAGCATACACTTGATGTTACACACAGTCTTCTGTTGTTGTTACACACAATTTCATGTTGCTGCTACACGTAGTCTCTGTTGTTGCTACACACACAACGCTTGATGCTACACACAGTGTTCCTTTTCTCTCTGCATACACAGTGTTCTCTGTTTTTTGCATACACAGCACTACATGCACAACATTACATAACATTGTTTTCTATATATGAAAAGGTAAAATCTAAGTTAAAAAAAAACTTATTAAAATAAAACTATCTTACATAAAGCATTAAAACCAAAATTCAAAATTTTGTCCTATCACTGCTTTTAAATTCAGTTAGGTGAATGGTGTTAAGGTGGGAGGTAACGTGGTGCAGACCACAATTTGGTGGATCAGAAGAGGGCTACTACCAGGTTTCTTTTACAGGGATTCAAACCCAAAAATGTAATGCATGATTGAGTGCAAGCCAAAACAAGAAATTCACTACAAGGAAAAAAACCCTCTAACAGATGTTTTTGAGGAACCCCACAGAAAAATACCCCATACATCCATTTCTAGCGAAGGTTACTAGAGGAGGTTGGCGGGCGGAGGGTTTTGCGGATGTTTTCCGCTCGGTGCGCTTATCATTAAACGTCGCCTAGTGCTCTGAAACCGCGAAAGCACTGGTGCGGACCAAAACATTGGCACACCGGACACCGTGCACTCTGTACACACACGCTCGGTGCTTCGTATTATTCTACCTGTGGTGCGTCCACGACTCTTTGTTGATTACATTCATATTGCCGCGCCAAACCAAACCACCTGATGTAGTAAAAATATGCGGTGCATCATGCGCTCAATGCTGAAGCACAAATGGCCAGGATTGCATTTGTAAGAAAATGAACGATTGCACCTATAAACCACGTGCCTTTGGTAAATATTAAATTAAAGAATGCGGCACCAATCCAGATTTTTGGTTTTTCCGTTAACTCTGAGCTCCTCAATTACAGTGTCGCCTACCGCAGAAGTAAAACCAGTTTACACTACGCTTTCTACCAGTGTGTCATAGCGAGTACAATACCCTCCAAAATCATAATGCCTTAACATACTGGTGCTCCACCCATATGCTGATGCATCATAAAACCTTCATAGCAGAAAGCGTTGTCGTTTCTTGTCCAAGGCTTACAGTTCGCTATAAACTGCCACATACCGGAATAGCGTTACATAAAAAATAAAATAAAATTAAAGTAAAAACTGATAGCTGACTATCACAGATGCTTTCGGATATTTAGCCGTTATCATCAAAATTTCAGCGCCAAAACTAAAACATCTAGTGAGGTGTTAGAAACGTGGTGCATTATAAAAAGCAGCCTTAATTAACTTTACTGGTGCGATTTGTAAATCATCAGTCACGTCTATAAAACCGCGCTGCGAAATAGAGTTAATAAAAAAATACATTGAAAAACTTTGTTTTCACTTTCATAGGTGCTCAGGCTCTGAGCATGGTGCCATTTCCCTTCTGGCCTTCACGGCGTGGTTATACTCATTTGCACCCATTGCACCAGCTAACGCTCATATGAAATCATCATCTCAGAGCATTTTGAAAATGGTGATAATTTTCTTTGAAGATTTCATTCAATATCATCTCAGCAGCCAGAAATGTAGTCTTATAGTTTTCCTGATCGCCTTTTAGCAAATTATAAATTGAAATAACCTTAAAAATAACCATTAAAAAAGGAAAAAAAAAATTTGTCGCGCAGTGCGCCGGAGCTGTTCGACTCGCACCGGATAATGGTGCTACTTGTAAAATTTATAGGTCGCACCGCCATCGGTGATGATGATATCCGCATTGTTTCTGGGGCAGTACCGAAATGTGCCCTGAATAATTTTAAACTAAAAAATAAAAGAAAAGGTGGTGCGCTCATTTATCCAGGCGCACCGTTGACCACGGGAATCACAGTGCGGTGCATTGACAGAATTATCCGCCCCGGTGTATGTCAGTGCACCGCATTCTGCATTCCGATAGGGTCAACGGTGCAGCCGGGTAAAAGACCGCACCGTCAACTATGTAATTGTCATGAAGTCGGTGCGCTGACACGACTATATGCGCCGGGGCGTATATTTCAATCAGCGCACCACTATTCTGAACTTAGATATAGTCAACAGTGCTTGAAAAATAGACAGCTGCACCGAGGCCGGTGCATTGTATTTCATTAGGGGCACCAGCACCGGTGCGTAGCTGTTTTTATGGCACACCGACTTGTCTATTTTTTTTTTTTTTTTTTTAATATATACATATATATATATATATATATATATATATGTATATTCCTAAATACATGTCTGTTTTAATATAAAAAAATATTTAATATGGCAATGGTTCAAAGAGAAGAGGAGGAACAGCAGCAACAACAGGCTGAACAGTATGACATGATTCACCAATGGGAGGCCTAAGAGACAGAGAGAGATGCATACCCTCGCCCTATTACTGCAGATACCCAGGGGATCCTTAGGCAGGTAGGCCTCCTCAAGTTCTATGAGGAGGCTACTTCCCTAAAGGCCCATAGTGTGTTTTTGAGATATCTTATCCGCATGTGAAATGCCCACCAATAGGGTTTCCAGGTTGGTCTTGACTAGTGGTACACACCCACTGAGGAGGATATTTATTTTATTACAGGACTATCGAGGAGAGAGGTGGATTTTCCCTCATTCCCAGACGTGCCAGCTGGTTATGTAGCAGGGAGTCAGTTAGTTTACTCCCAGAGATACATTGGAGCACATGTACTGTCTCCTTCAGAGTTTCAGGTACCTAGAGGTCAGTTACATATAGGTGCTTTTGGTAGATAGGATGTGCAGTGCCTCTCTCTTATCATTTCGACCATTTCGCACAACACCAGTGACGGGCAACGCATTAGTTGCTCGCTTTTATATTATGTTGATTCTTTAGTACAACAACCACGACTTGTCAGGTGGTCTGCCATTTTTTTGCAGCAGTTTTGTATGGCCTTAGATAGATGTCGTGCTCATGCACAAGGGAGAGTCAACTTCCCTTTTGCTTCAAAGTTGTTTTGTTTATTTTTTGATAGGTTTCAAGAGATGAGACCTAGTTTTGTTTGATAGCCTCGTAGGCCGATGTTTGAGGCCCGGATGCACATGTGGGGGCAGATGATGCCCAAGAGGGGAGATACTATGTTTCTAGCCAAGATCTCACATGATGCATTGGACTTACTAGCCAGTGTTGACGGATTGCATCCCTTCATTATGGTCCCATGTCCTTATGCTAGATTGGATTGGCGAGGGTGTCCCAACATCCTCTTCACAGATGATGAGCCGCCAGATGATAGAGGTAATATTATTGTTTTATTTATATTTATTCTAACATGTTCTTTAACCTGTTTTTATTAAATTGTGTAATTAAATTGTCTAATTATTGTTGTGTACTTGTATATATTTTGTAGACATTGGCTCTTTTGATAGCGAGGAGATGCCAGATCCACCACATGATCCAGGCGTGGATCCTCATGATGACGATCAGGACATGGCTGATGCTGAGGATGATCATGATGAGGATAAGGCCAGTGCAGCAGAGAGACATGCTCCTTCTCATGGTGCACCGATACCACCCTTTTCTAGGCGCGGTCGACCTGAGACTAGATATATTATGGAGTTTGGCAACCAACTTTGTGCATTGATTGTTGATGCGGGCATAAGGCCCGCTCATTACAGAGACATACAGGCCGATGATAGGTTGTTACGGATGTGGAGAGGCATGTCGCGTGACATGTACGGCCTGATGCGGCATGTCATAGGAGCTACGATAGCTATTACGTAACTGGGGAGGATTGTCCATAGCTATAGGCGTAGTTGAGCCGCGACACGTGATGGACAGTCTGCGAGCAGCGACTCACATGCATCTCATGATCATTCACCTCACGGCACGCCTGATGAGCATGAGGCTCCACTGGTAGCATCTGACAATCATCATGGAGATGAGGCGGGACCATCGGCCATGTCTAGTCAGCAGCCTCCAGCATCCATCAGTACTAGTCATGATCATGAGCAGACTAGACCATCGATCGCCGAGGCTACACTATTGACTGAGCAGGCCTCCACTACTACTGCTCATATTGATGTTGTACTACCACCAGTGGATCCATCCATCAGTACTAGTGATCATGATCATGAGCAAGCTTGACCATCGACTATCGAGGCTGCACCCAGCTTTACGGAGTAGGCATCCACTTGTACTGCTATTAATGTTGTTATACTACCACTAGCGCTTGATCCATGACATTTATATTACAGTTGTATATTTTTAACATTATTCAGTTATATATATATATATATATATATATATATATATATATATATATATATATATATATATATATAGTCTATGTATTTTATGTTCATGTTGCAGTTGTACGTAATTTACATGTTGGTGATCATCATGATGTGTATATTGTTAGGTCATGTTAGATATGTTCATTTAATGTGCAGCTTGCAGATAGATGTGTATGTGATAGCATGAGTTATTTAACATGAGATGTATATTTGATGTTTTTGTTGTGATGATGTTAATATATAATGTTAATTTGATGTTTGAATGTGTTTATTAGTCGAATATGATGTTTGTACGATGGTTATCATGATCGTGATGATGTTTATTAATTAATTTAATATTAAATGACCATGATATTTATTAAATATTATGTCGTGATTGTAATTGTAATTTAAATTTTAATTGTATGTAAAATTGTATTTGTATTTGTACTAATTGTAATTTTAACTGTAATTGTATGTAAAATATTTATTAATGTAAAATTTTAATTGTAATTGTAATATTTAATTTATTCTGAAATAATTGTAATTGTATATATATGAAAAATTGTAATTGTAATTCTAATTGTATGTAAAATTATAAAATTGTAATTTTAATTGAATTGTATGTAAAATATTTATAAAATTGTAATTGTAATTGTAAATGTAATTCTATGTAAAATTGTAAATGTAATTGTATGTAAAATTCTAAAATTGTAATTGTATTTGTAATTGAATTGTACGTAAAATATTTGTAAAATTGTAATTGTAATTCTATGTAAAATTGTAAATGTAATTGTATGTAAAATTCTAAAATTGTAATTGTAATTGTAAAATTGTAATTGTAATTGTAATTCTAATTCTAATCGTAATTCATGTATGTGAAATTAATATAAAATTGTAATTGTAATTTTAATTCTAATTGTAATTGTATGTAAAATATTTGTAAAATTTTAATTCTATTAATGTGAAAATTTTAATTGTATTAGTGTGAAATGATTTTATTAAAATATTTAAATTTGTAAATTTGCAAATAATTGTAAAATAACAAATCTAGAATAATACGAATTTTTGTAACATAATAAAGTTTAGAAAATATTGAAAATAAATTCATGTCCTTTATAATTATAATTATTTTATTATTATCTTACATACAAAAAAAAGAACTTTATACAGTCCAGTGCGCTTATCATCCTAACACGGACCGGTGCATCACAACTTTTCCGCACCGGTAACGAATAAACACAAATAAAAAAAACACAACTCTATTTTCTTTAAGTGAAAAAAAAACCGGCAATTTGAAAAATGGGCGGCAAAATATTTTCGAAAATCTAATTTAATAAAATAATACTTTAAATACTAAACACTTTTCATTATTTCACTATTTTTGTTAAAATTTTCAGCGAGATATTTGCAGGAAACAAACATAGAGCAAGAGAGTAGGAGGGCACTATGGAGCAGCAAAATACGTTCGAACAGAAGTATTCAGACAATCAGAAACCAAACCTCTGGTGATTCAAACCCTGTATCATATAATTTGAAATCATCTTGTGATTAAATTTGATATTTTTTTAAATTTTTTTTTTTCTGCATTTTTTACTTTTTTTTCTGCAGTTTTATCCATTTTTACCCTAAACCCTTCATTTTTTTGTTTTTTCCCTTCTTCTCCCTGTTTCTGTGATTTCAAAATTAGGGTTTTTCATTTTAGATTGACATCCAACCCACGGGATGACTTGCATAGTCGGATCCCAATCCATTCGGCCATTGCGTGAATTTTTGAAAAAATGGATTTTTCTTTATCGGTGCGCCCTGCGTACGCTACCGCACCGGTGCGCTATATTATATAGCGCACCGCGCAAGTACTGTAGTAAAAAAAATGAATTTTTTTTTCTAAATCCGTGCGCCAAATCTGAAATAGGGCACCGGTGCTCCATTTAACCAGGCAAGCACCGTACGGTGTATTACACCGTTTTTGTGGTGCGTTTATAATATCCCACGCACCATTAGGTGTATTACACTATTTTTTGTGGTGTGTTTATAATACCCAATGCACCATACGATGTATTATACTGTTTTGCGATGCGTTATTAATATCCCCATGCACCGGCTGCAGTGCGGACCTCATGAAAGGCGCACCGGTGTCTTGAGATTTATTTTCTACCTGAAAAGCTAAGAATTTATTTATAAATATATTAATGAATGATATGGTACATGTTTCAGATTGATAAAGAAATGTCTGACAAGAGATCAAGTAACAAAAATATTGTTAACACATCAAGAAAAGCAAAAAAGACAAGTTTTTTGTAAATTCTTTATAAAAAATATTATTTTTGAACTATATGTAAGTTTAACTAATATGTATTGTTTACTGTGTATCATGTAGAGCCACAAAATGACAAAGCTCGATATGATTATTTATGATCTAGGACCAGAAGAGCATAAAATTTTAATGGAAAAATTGCAAAAGGATGAATCAGGTGAATGAAAAAATACTATCGATCCAATATGAGTTTCTTTTTTTAATTATCATTAGTAATATACTTAAAATTATTAGATAACATGTGTCAAACAATCTACTAATTCACATCTGTTTAATGTTCTACAGGGACCAACAACTCAGAAAAGGAATGTTGTTCTAAGAAAAGAAAAAAAAATAGAACATGCAAATGAAAATCAATTGCTCCTTCGCTCATCTCGAGTGGTGCTGGAAGTTAACGAAAGGGGGAAAAACTTTTACAAAAGTTTGAGGGATCTAGTGGAACGAATGTATAGACATTCTTTCCAACAACAACAACGTGCTTCAAATGTAATATGTAATCATTGAATTTTTCGATCATAAGGTACAATAAATAAACAATTTAGCATTAAATATTAATTTTCAAGAATTTTCTTGCAGAAAAGAAAAGAAAATGAAACCCATTGAGCACATACAACAAGATGACAAGGAAGAAAATGGTTGATCTCTAAGTTTGTGAGTAATTGTTACTTCCTTATAACAACTTAACTAAATTTCATTTTTGTATTTTTTAAGTTGTTTTACAAAATCATCATTGAATGTGTTCAAACCATTGCTAACATACAAAGAAGAACCATCAGACGAATTGATTGAAATTGGGTTAAATATGAGTTGTGAGTATATGTTGGCATATCGGAATTTAATTGTGGAATTTGTAAGCATCTATCGATCTTGTTTTACTTAGCTCCGTCTATAATTAATAGAACAAAAAAATCTTTTATATTAAATATATGATTTGTTATAAATAGAAACCTGCAGAATCTAAAAGAACCTACTAATTAAAGATAAAATTCTAAAAGATGGCTAAATGCCTTAGCGGTAGCATAGTTTATGAGTCAATTGTTGCTATGGTACATCATTTTTATTTTCGATTTACATTGATGTATATTATTTAATATTGCAATTTTCATTATTCTCACCAATGTATATACACTCATTTCAGTTTATTTTTATGTTTGTAGATGGAAGGTGAAGAGGAAGAAAACAATCAACGCCGTGAACACAACATTCCTGAAAATAACCCAAGTCATGGAAGTTGCTCTAGTAGTGACAACAGTTCAAGCGAAGAATGATGATCACTATGTTTGGATATCAAAGCAAGGCATTTTATTTTTTGAAATATGTCTGTGAAATCAGACATTTTGTTTAACCCAATTGAAAGAAAAAGGGATACAAATATTAACTGTCCCATTTTGTATGATAAAGACTGTATTATTCAGATATATTATATATATAATCATAAAATATGTTTTAATTTATTCTATTGTGTTCTCCATTGTTGCTATTTCATTCTCCATTGTTGTTCTCAAATGCACTAATAAAAATTTAATTCATATGAATATTGTTATAAGATATATATGTGTCAACTTTTGATGAATAATGAATTTTTAAAAACCACAATAATTCTGATATGATATAACAAATTAATCCAAACAGCACATTCAAATGCATTAATAAAAATGTAATTACTATGAATATTGTTATAAGATATGTCAACTTTTGATGAATAATGAATTTAAAACAATAACAATAATTGGATTGTTATAGGTCGATGTTTCTAAAAAAACAAAATGAAAATCGGTGCATTTATGTGTCTATACGCACCAGTTCCTATACACACCTGTTCGTTTATGATCTATGGGCACCGCACAAATACCGATACCAGTTATAAATATAGGTGCATTTGTGTGATACTGCGTACCGGGGCGTTTATGTATCTATAAGCACCGGTGCATTTGTACGAGCCATGTGCACTGCACGAATACTAATACCAATTATAAATCTCGGTTCCTTTCTGTGATATGGCGCACCAGTGCATTCTCCTTCGACCACCCTGGGGCGTCTTCTACATGAACGCACCGGTGCGTTAAAGCCAGAGTAGCGCATCGATGAAAAAACATCCATAATAACCTTTGGCCACTCTTTTTTTAGTTGTGTTGAATTTCCGTTAAAATCTCTACCAAAACCTCCGTTCCCAGAAACAGATGTGGTAGCATATTTTTTTTTGACAAATTTGGCCAATTTTATAACACTAAAAATCTCCTTTATAACCTTCGCTAGAGGTTCTTTTCCTTGTAGTGCATGCTTTTCCTTTTGCATGATCTTTTATAGCCCATTTTATTGACTGATCTAACTTACTTTAAGGCCTATTTACACTTATTCTTTCCACAACATATGATCTTGAAGTTTTTCTCTCTCTTTCCCAGGCAAAGCTACAAAATCCTTGAGCAGTTGCTGCCCTTCCAATTATGCATATCGCATCTCCAGGCATCAATATTGATCCTTGGCCGCTGAAACTACACAGTGTGTAGTCATTGGATTTCCCAGCTATGCATTGTGTATTTCTAGGACTCAGTCCTCAGCCTTGGGCTCTGAGACTGTGCAATTCAAAATATTTCCCCCCTCCTGCCCAGTTGAGACTATCTATTGCGCAATCTCAAACGTCAAGCTCTAACCTTTTTTGTTGAGACTATGCAATGCGCAGTTCAAAATCCCAGTCTGCTTCTGAGATCCGAGAAAATGTGCAATAAGTCTCATCAGTCAATGTGTTTCTCCTTTAATATTGGTCGATGGATTGATATGCTTAATCTAATTTGTTTTTTCCATGAGTGCATATTTTGTTTACATGTACTACAAGTTTTGAGCTCATCTCTCTTTCATCAATAGCTCTCATCATGCATCCTAAGAGATCAAACTCAAAAGAAACAACATATACAAGTAAAAATGAATTGGTTGAGAGTACACTAGTTACTATTCCTATTCTATCTAACACCCTACCTTGTGCAAATGTCATCAAGTGGATCCTACCACACTTTGGTACTAGGAGAATGAACCTCAGTAGTGTAAGTGGGAAACGACTTGCTTCATATTTTTCCCATGATATTCACTTGATGTATCACTTTCCTAAGCCAAAGGAATATATGGATTCACACTTTTATGTAGTCACCAACTATTTGAACACCAAGGATTTCATCAAGACATGGGTGAAAGAACAATCTAAGTTTCGTTGGACACCTAGTAATACTTATAAGACTAGATATCTTAGAAAGGTGTTCTAATACCTAATTATGCTATGTTGCTAGATATATGGATATAATAGTATTGAAAAATTCCCTGAAGGCTGGGTTTACATGTTGCATCAAATTTTCAATGAGGGGAAGATATTTAAATTTTCAAATCTTTTCGCTCAATAGATTAGGATTAATGTGACCAATGCAAAGAATCCACCTAAGGGAAAACAAGATAGATTCTATATGTTTGCATACTTTTTGGATGGTAAATGTGTTCAAAATGATTTTCCTGGCATGAGCTAGAATTGGATACCAAAAGAGCCAGTTGTTCATATTGATTCAAATTGCTTTCATAGTGAAATTACAAAGGAGTCATGGAAACTTTGGTTGCACACTTCCTCAAAGTCTTGTACTAGATGATTTTTGAGGAGGAGCCACCTTGCATGTGTCGTGAGACTATGGATGCAGTAAAAAAACTTTCTAATTGGTTTGCCTCACCATACAGAACTTACCTCAGGGTGTACAACTACCAAAAGTCATCACATGTACTACCGAGGTATGCCACTAATAAGTTTTTCATGCAGGAGATTGCATATTCCATAGGCTTATCAACAGTATTACAAAGGAAAAATAAAGCACCTTGGCCTACGCTACCTTTGCATGTGGGATCCTACGAAATCAAGAACCAAAAGGTAGAAAAATATGAAGGTAAAGAGTTGGATAACTTCAGGTTTGGCACAATGGAGTATCATCTATATGATCCCAAAATCATTTGCAAGAAGCATTGTGCCAAGTTACATTTTAACAGGCCAAGTGGGACCTGCTCTAGACCAGAGGAGGAGAAGATCAAGAAATGTTATAATCCATCTAGGCCCCACACACTAGGTAGCCAGGCAAGTCCTTCTCATGTGACTCTAGAACATGATACTACTATGGTGTAACAACCCCTAGTTGATTTTCCATGTAAATAAAATAAGACCAAGGTCACGGGACATGTATTTCAAGTTGAATGTTGGAAAAAACATAATGATGGGTATCACTGGTGATTAATTAATGGCTATGGAAATTGGAAAATTCAAAGTGGCATTAATTGGCTTTTTATTTATGAAATAAAGGAAAATAGGAGAAAAATAAGGTGAAGAGACAAACATTTTCATGAGAGTGAAATTAAAGGAAAAATGAAGAGACTAGAGGCCTTAATGATAAAAATGCTTCTGAGGATCAGGTCACAACTTTTTCTAGTTAGCTTTTGATAGTTTTTGGGTGGAGCTCTCTTCTATTCTCTCATTCTCTCATACTCTTGCACACTTAGAGTATTCTTGGAGCACTTTGACATACATTTTATTTGGAGAAATAAGGAAAAGGAAAGTGAGAAAGTGCAAGGGAATAGGTGGTTCAAAAGATACCGTTGGATTACTTGGTAGATAACACGTTTCATGCATAATTTTGTTAGGTTCCCATAATACTAGTGTAGCCCCTTATTATTGTTAGTGTAGTATCCTTATTGTTATTGTTGTGCCCTTACATTATTATTGTTATGTCGGCAACGATTATATTATGACACCATTTTTTCATGAAATTTTTGGATGGAATTATTTTCTTGTTTGAGTACTCAATTAGCTCACATCTCATCACATCATCCTCAATTTGATGGGAAAACAGAGATCATGAACAAATTTTTGGAAGGATATATTTGTTTTTTTTGTATCTGATAAACAAACATAATGGGTCAATTGGTTACCTCTGGATGAATGTTGGTATAACACTTCTTTCCATACTGCAACAAAAATGACCCCATTTATGGATATCATCCACCATCCATCACATCATCTTTAAGAGAATTCTAAGGTTCAAGGAGTGGAATATCACATCGAGCATCAACAAAAATTTCTCCAACTCTTAAAGGATAACCTCACTTTGGCACAAAATCGAATGAAACAATAGGAAAATCAACATCGCAGTGAAAGAAGTTTTGATGTAGGTGTCTGGGTATTTTTACAGCTACAACCATAAAAATAATTTTCCATCGAGCAAGCTAAGAAGGATAATAAATTATCACCAAAGCATTATGTTCCTTACAAGGTGTTGCAAAATATTGGTACTATGGCATACAAATTGGAGCTTCTCGCATCTTCCATAGTGCACCTAGTTTTCCATGTTTCGTGCTTAAAGAAGGTTATAGGTGACGAGCTCCCAGTTCAAACAATATTTCCAGAACTTGACGATGAAGTAAAAATCATATTGGAACCTGAAGCAGTCATGGAAACAAGAAATCGATAGCTACGAAATCAATCAATCTCAGAATATCTCATCAAGTGGAATAACTTTCCCGCTGAAGATTCGACATGGGAGGATGAGAATTTTATACAAAAGCATCTAGAACTAATCAAGCATTAAGGACAACACTTGTTTAAAGGAGAGGGGCATATTAGGTCCCCATAATACTAGTGTATCCCCTTATTATTGTTAGTGTAGCCTCCTTATTTTTATTGTTGTGCCCATGTAGTCCCCATATTGTTATTATTGTTCTCCATAGAAGCCCACTATGGTTATTGTTGTGCCCTTACATTATTATTGTTATGTCGGCTACAATTATGTTATGACCCCTCAGACTCCTATATATAGAAAGGAGGTTTTTTCATTTGAATCATCCAAGAATTGTTCATTTATGTAATGTAAAGGAGGTTTCCCCCTTAAAGTGGCTGATTTCTAAGTCGTTGATCTCTCTTTTCTTCTATTTTGTGAGCTGGTTTCATAACATATTTCCTTATTGATTTATAAATGCATGGTATATGCATGTGATTTTCTGGTTATTTATTATCATTGGCATGGAGATTTGTCTTGATTGTCAGTGGTTTTAGCCTCTCCTTTCCATTTCCTAGATAGCCATGGTGTTGTGGGTTTTTCCACTTGATTTTTTTATGATTGGTGCTCATAATTCCTTATGGTTGTGGGTTGGAACAAATGATCTAGAAGCCCAGGAACAACTTGGGTTGATTTAATAGTCTTGGATCCTAAGTTGGGACAAACACTCTAGAGCCCTTGGTGGGTTGAGTTACTATTCCCTGGAGTCGGGTTGGACAAATTATCTAGAACCTTGGAATATTTTGGGTTGAGTTACTAGTTCGTAGAGCCCTAGACAACTTGTTTGGAGACCGATCTAGTTGGTGTTAGTGATTTCTCACCATGTAGGTGGAATCACTGTTGTTGAGGGTTGAGGTGCTTTGGCCTCTGGAAGCCCTATTTTTTTTTGTCTTAGTTTATTCCATGAGATCCCACATTCATGCTTGGAATATGGCGCAGGGATCATTGGACGAAAGAGAGATTTGGTTCAACCCAATCTATGGTCGGGTGGTACGTGGAAGTCCTTGAATTGTTTGGTATTTTCACATTTTAATTTGAGATATTTCCTTATTATGATCTATGAGCATTTGTAGTACTTATATTGGTGATATTATGGTTGAGTTGCCACGATTTCTATGTTGGTTATTTTCTAATTATATGATGTGTACCATCTATGGCTCTTGTCATGAATGATTTAGTTATTGATCGATTGATGAATATATGGACTAATTGTGTTGTTTCAGTTATTTGGAGAGTTAATAGGGCCTTCATGGTGATTCTCATATGAATCTTAGACTATTATGATCAAATATAAACTCATAAATTGTAGCTTACATGTTTTCCATGTGTTTGACTAAATTCCTAGTATGTTCTGGCCTATCTATGTCAAGTTTCTGACTCAATTTTGTATGTTTAGCATTTTCATTATGTCATTTATCATTCTAAGAAGTCTTAGGAAGTTCTGGGAAGTGGTCTAGAGGTTGCCTTGGAATTATGGCTCATATCTTAGGACCACACCCTTTGAACTAGGAAAGTTGGGTCACAACTGCATGGAGGCAGTGTTGTGCATGCAGTTGGAGGCCTTCAACTACACCCAGGCCTTGTCATGCATGCGGTTGGGGTTCCACATTAATTAAAAGGAGCCCCAACTCAGGGTTTGGTCACCTAGGGTGGTTATTTGTCCCCTAAGTGTCCTATAGTCCTGAGGGATCTTGTGAGTTTTCAGTTGGTGGTCAGTTTGTAGACCCCACTTCCATAACTAGAGCTTGGAGGTCGGGTCATGTCATAGCAACTCTTCATCTCATGTTTACCATTGCAGGGCAATCAAATTAGGTAAATGTGGGAAGGGTGGTTACATCCAAAAGCAAGTCCACTAAAAAGTGCAACCAAGTGAGCATAAAATATAAAAGGAAGGTTTCTCACAGTCTACGAGAAGAAAAAAACCACAAATTTAAAGCGGATCCAGTTATTCTGAAAGTGGATATGTCAGTTGAGAGAAAGAGGAGGAAGAAGCGAGATGAGAAGAAGAGACAAGAAGAAGATACAATATAGAAGGAAGAATAGGAAAAGAAATAATAGGAATAAAGGTAGATGAGAAAAGATGAAATGAGAAGAAAGTAGGAAGAAGAAACAATGTTGAAGCAAGCAGAGGAAGAAGGAAAGAATCAGCTACAGGAAGAAGAAAGTAAACAACATCAGGATCAATAACTTTCCCAAGAGATTGAAGAGTTAATAGTCATTCAAGCCATGTAGGTATAACAAGAGCAACAAAATCAAGATGTTGATATTATTCCCAATACAAAATAATTTATAATTTAGTCTTGACCTCCTCCTATAGATGGGAAAGTTCCAGACGATGAATAGGAAATTTATCCTCTTGATGATAGTCCGGTCATGGATATTTGCAGCTTAACTTTCAATGAGCTCCATAGGAAAATTATAAGTGATAAAGAAACATTTTCCTAATGACCTCACACATATTTCTTTTATCAATACATAAAGGGTCATTGTCATGGACACCAAAAAGAATTATGAAACTATTGTCGCAACTAAATTTGCATTTGTAGGAGCTTCAAAGGAACATATAAAGTATTTGATGGCAGAGAATAAAAAAATGGAAAATAACTTGGAAGCTATGAGACAACAAATAGAACAACTCCAAACAAAAAAATAGAAGTTGGCTCTGAGACATGTGCATTTGAAAGAGCTTTAGGAAACTATAATTGGTGAAGTGCAAGAATTGGGAGAAGCTATGATGAACTTTTATGATGAGTTGGTCACCATGCATAAAGGAGTTTTCCCCTTACATAATATGCAAAAAAAATCACAGGAGAGTGAAAAATCTCTTGTTGGTCATGCAACTATCACCACAGTTCATGAATGGGGAATGAGGTACAGAGGTGCACCATTAGAGTTGGTTAAGAAAAGAAGACAACAAGTTGATTTGGATAAAGTTAAAGTTATAATGATTATACAAAGCAATAAATAACTCAACCCTTTCATAGCCAACATATTCTCTTCTTATGCATGATTGTACAATAATGTAGATTCTCTGGTGAGATATCATAAGATCCCTTCAATCAGAACATTCACAGAAGCAAAGGGAAAAAATGCGATCAGGCAGGAAGTTTCTGAGTACTCGGACCAGCTAAAGAAGATTTCTACCAAAGAGGACCTAGAGATCAATACACATATCATGCAGAAGTATATTGGGGGCCATACTAAGATCAATACTATGTTGTTTTATTAAAGAAGGAGACACAAACTGGTTCCAAAAATGTCTATCCAGATGTAATGGAAGCTAGAGTGCATTTTAAGCCTAATATTTGTTGTGCAACCAACTCACAAAATAGAAGAAAATATAGATCAATGGCTTAAAAATGATTCTCTTTGAGGCGGAAACCTCATTTACATTACACAAATGAAAAATTCTTCGATGATTCAAATGAAAAAACCTCCTTTCTATATTTAGAAGTCTAAGGGGTCACAATATAATCATAGCCGACATAAAAATAATAATGTAAGGGCACAACAATAACAATAAGGGGGATACACTAACAATAAAAATAAGGGGATACACTAGTATTATAGGGACCTAACATGCCCCTCTCATTGAAAAATTTGTTGTCCTCAACACTTGAGTAGTTTTGGATGATTTTGTATAAAATTATCATCCTACCATGTGGAATCTTTAGTGGGTAAGTTATTCCACTTGATGAGATACTCTTAAATTGAAAAATTTCGTAGTTTCTGAGTTCTTGTTTCCGTGACTGCTTCAGGTTCCAATATAATTTTTCCTTCCTCGTCAAGTTCTGGAAATATTGTTTGAAATGGGAGTTTTGTCACCTATAACCTTCTTTAAGAATCAAACATGGAAACCTGGGTGCACTATGGAAGATGCAGGAAGCTCCAATTTTTATGCCATAGTACCAATGTTTTGTAAGACCTTGTAAGGACTATAATACTTTGGTGATATTTTATTATCCTTCTTAGCTTTCTTGAGGGAAATTTGTTTGTATGGTTGTAGCCGTAAAAATACCCAGTTTCCTACATCAAAATTATTTCGCTGCGATTTTGATCTGCCTATTTTCTCATTCGATTCTACGACAAAGTGAGGTTATCCTTTAAGAGTTGGAGAACTTGTTGTTGATGCTCGATGTGATCTTCCACTACTTAAACCTTAGAATTTTATCTTAAAGATGACGTGATGGACAATGGATGATATCCATAAAGTGCCATAAATGGGGTAATTTTTGTTGTAGTATGGAAGGAAGTGTTATACCACCATTCAACTAGAGGTAACCACTTGACCCATTGTGCCTGTTTATCAGATATAAAGCGACGAAGGTATCCTTCCAAATATGTTTTCACTATATAATTTTGTCCATCAGATTGAGGATGATAAAATGAGCTATGATCTAATTGAGTACCTAGACAAGAAAATAATTTTTTCCAAAAATTTCCAATGAAAATGGGATCTTTTCTCTTAAAATAATCTTTTTGTTTCCATGTATCTTTTGAATTGTTTCCATAAATTCATTAGCAACTGTACTGGCTTTAAATGGATTAGATAATGCAAAAAAGTGTGCATACTTGGTAATTCTATCAACTATCACTATGATGACACTCTTTTCTTCGAAATTGGATAAAACTGTGATAAAATCCATTGAAACCTCCTCCCAATGTTGACTTGGAATGGATAAGGGTTGTAAAAAACCCGGGGTCTTAATTGTCTCAACTTTATTTTGTTGGAAAACCAAAAATTTTGCCACAAACTTTTGAATATCATATTCAAGGTCATGCGAACAAATTTCCTTCTTAACCTTGTGGTGAGTTTTTAAAAATATTGAGTGCCCTCCTAAGGGAGAGGTGTGCAATTCCAGAAGAATCTTTTGTTTGAATCGGGAATTATAACAAAGGTATAAGCGATATTTGTACCACAATGAATCATTTTTCTAGATAAATGTATCATATATATTGGGATCTTGCTGCAAATTTTGAATGAATACCCACACATCTTCGTTATTCTTCCATTCATCCCTTGCTTTGGTTATCCAATCTGGTTGGATAATAGAAATGGCATAAAAAAATGCTTCTACATCCTCATTCTTTCTTGAGAGTGCATCTGCAACAAAATTTTGCTGCCCTTTTTTTAGATGATTTCAAAGTTATAACCCAACATATTTGTCTTCCATTTTTTCTGCTCTTCTAAAGATAATATTTGTTCTAAAATGTATTTAAAACTATCATGATCGATTTTTACCTTGAAGTGTCTTCCCATTAGGTACAGTCTCCATTTCTTAAGTGCATGTAGTATTTCCAACATTTCCTTCTTAAAAATAGGTTTGTGTAAATACTTTACTTTGATTGTACGACTTTCAAAAGCGATGGGTCTTCCTTCTTGCATTAAAACCGAACCAATTCTATTTCCCGAGGAATCAAATTCCACAATAAAGGTTTTTGTGAAGTCTGGCATAGCTAAGAATGGTTCTTGGCACATTGCCTCTTTAATATGTTCAAAGGCCTCAGTTGCTTCTGGAGTCCAAGAAAATGCATCTTTCTTCAGTAATGTTGTTAGAGGTGTTTCTATTCTCCCATAATTCTTAATGAAATTGTGATAATACCTTGTTAACCCGATAAATCCTCGTAGATGCTTTATGGTTGTGGGAATTTTCCATTCCTTAATGGATTTAATTTTTTTAGGGTATACCTTAACTCCCTCGTGAGATACAATATGACCCAAATATTCCACCTCCTGTACTCCAAAGAAACATTTGGAAGCTTTTTCATATAATTGTTACTCAACCAATAGTTCGAGCACCTTGTCAACATGTTGAACATGATCCTTCCAAGACTTGCTGTAGATTAGTGTATCATCAAAAAATATTAACACAAATTTTCTAAGGAAGGGTTTGAAAATGGAATGCATCAAACCTTGAAATGTAGACGGTGAATTGATAAGGCCAAAAGGCATGACTAAAAATTCATAATGACCCTCGCAAGTTCTAAATGTTGTTTTCATAATGTATTCAGTTTTCATTCTTATCTGATGATATCTTGAACGAAGATTCAACTTGGTGAAGAAAATCTCTCCATGTAATTCAGCCAATAATTCACCAATGACAGGAATGGGAAAATTATCTTTAATAGTGAGCTTGTTGAACTCCCTATAATACAGACACATGCGCCATGGTCCACACTTCTTGTGAACCAATACTGCTAGAGTAGAGAAATAACCTTAACTAGGTTGAATTATACCAGACTCTATCATTTATGCAACCATATGTTCAATTTCACTCTTTTGGGCATAAGGATATCTGTAAGGCTTGATGTTTGGAGGAACACTTCCTAGAATCAAATGAATAGCACGATCATGATCATGAATAGGTGGGAGTCCTTTTGGAGTCTCAAATACCTTGATTTTACAAGAATTTTTGGAGATTTTGAGAAATAAATTATTTCTATGTTTGAACCTCTAGTGAGCATAATTGTGCAATTATGCTCTGTTGTTTTTTATTTAGAAGAATTTTTTGATCAGTGGTTGTCATTGATGTCAACCCAAGCAGCACCATGGGCTACCCTGATATTGCATGGTAATTTTGACCTACAAAATTACTATATTCTGGGCCAAGAATATTTTTGATGGTTTCTATTTGTCGAGATGTTTCTGTTGATATATGGCACGTGATGTAATTCTTCACGGTTTGAGAGATTCATGTTTGAAGTTTGTAACCATAGTTAGTGGGCTAAAACCCCATGGGGTTGTGGCATGGGTAATTGAAAAGTCAATAATTAATATTTTTTAAGCTCCTAAAGTCCCTCCCACGTTCACTTGTTGAAGACCCTCTCAACCTAAGCATTTATATAAATTGTGATCCTCATATCCTCCTTATGTATGGGATTTCGCTACCTGAAAAAGGTCATCGTGGAATTTTCACTATAAATTTTTTTCTACGAAGGTTCTGAAGATGAAATTTTAATGAGGCGAAGCCAAACTGCTGAGGAAGCTCCTGTAAAAAGTTTAGATCAAAGTGCGCAATATTGTCGGAGATATGATATGTAGAAGTCAGTGTTTTTGCAGGACCCTGAACTTCATCTCGAAGAAGTGACCTTGGGAAAATCATCATAAATCTCTCTCTGAGTATCAGATTGGAATTCTGTAAAAAGTGGTAAATAGTGCATGGAATGTAGTTTTTTCTATATTAATTTCAGAGCTGAATGAATAAACGGTGACATGTGGCACGCTGTAAAAGTTTTCTCTACTGAACTAGTCCATAATTAGGTCATTGTGAGAGATTGGTCATAACTCTTTCTTGAAGAATCCAAATTCGATCAGACCAGTGGCATTGGAAAGAAGACTCAGAGGAATACTATAGAAGTGAAAATAACATATTTGGGATCTGAAATAATAGAGACACATCATATTAAATATCGAGATCCTAGAAGGCAAGAAAAAGCTAGATCATGTGTTCATGTCAAGGGCTACAAAGGACCAGAATTTCTAGGACAAAAAAGCAAAGAAAGGTGCAACAGAGGATAGCATGACAAGAGCAACAATCAAGGTGAAAAACATCAGTAAGAAGCTCACCACATGAAGTCTTCAAGTGGGCAACACTGCATACAGTCTTTATAAAGATAGCATTGTACTAAGTCATTGTAAATGCATCATTGTAAAAATGGTACAAGTGTCTATCTGCCAAGAGTTCAAGAGGCAGTGTCGAGAGGTCTAGGATCATCATTAGGTGGTTGTTTCATATTTGGGGTTATGGTCTAGTGTCTCTTCTTCTTCTACATCATTATATATCATTGTAAAGTGGACCATTTTCCTTGGTACGAGAGTCCATTATTCTTTTATTCTTTTATAGGGTGGTAGGGTGGTGCTAAGTTGGTGCATAAAGTCACCAACAGGTTCAAGCCTATGAAAACTTTAGGGTGGTAGGGTGGTGCTAGGGTGAGTTATAGCTCATTGGGTGTTGGGGCATCTATTCAGTTGAATATTGAAGAATCTCGGGTGTTGGAGCATTCATCCAGTGGGAGCTGGAGAAGAATGCTTTTCTAGATTCTAGGAAGTTGGAGCTTTATTTCCAATTGGAATTTAATATTAAAGAATTATTAGAAAATCATTCAGGTGGTTTTTGTCTCGGAGAGGGTTTCCACCTTAAAAATTATGTGCATTTGTGTTCCTTTTGTTTACTGCTATCGTTGTACAAACACTGATAATAATTGAAGATTAACTAATGCTATGAAAGATTAATAATAATATTAATTAAAAGGAATACTGATTCGCCCCCCCTCTCAGTATTTCCAACAGCTTTGTCACTCCATTAGAGAATTGGAATATTCAATACATATTCTCCCATGGACAGATTGATATTACAACACTTTCTAGATCAATTTATAGTTCATCCATTTGCAACCATTACTTGACACTCTGGTGCTAGATATAGGAAGCAATTCAATTCCTTAGCTATCTTACAATGAATAAAATTATGGGTACTACCCGAATCAATGAATATTATTACCTATTTCTTCTAGATATGTCCTTCTATATTGAGAGTTTGAGGAGTGGTGATTCCTGCCAATGCACTACAAGATATGGTCGGATTCATTTCTTCTTTCTCTAGGGTTGGTTCCTTGTGTATATCGTCTTCTTTTGAATTTTCTTGTTCATTTTCTTCTTCTTCAAAATCTATGTAAAATAATTTCTTCTCTGCACACTTATGACCTTTAGTGTATTTTCTATCACAACTGTAGAAAATCCCTTTTATATTTTTTCTTCCAATTGTTGTGGTGTCAACCTTGTAGGGTATGGAAGGCTAGGAGAAGCAACACTTCCATCTTTATAGTTGTGAGAGTTAGGCTTCCTTGTTTCCATAATTTTACTTTCAATTTTTCCTGCCAACCTGAATTCCTTCTCCAATGAATCAGGGTCCCAAAGGAAAACCTCATGTTGGATGTTATCCTTTAAAGCACCTATGAAGACATCAATCCTATGCTCTTATGTAATATTATTTACCCTTATATTCAATTTTTGGAAGCCCTCAATGTGCTCTGCCACTAAACCCTTTTGTTTGAGATTTATCAGTTGGTTAAATAAGGTGTTTCTCTTTGTATCCTCATAATGTGCTATCATTTTCTTCGTAAAAAATGACCAAGTGACAAGTGATTTACGAGAACAAAGCCATTGATACCATACAAATTGATTGGGTTCTAAGTATAAAGTTGCAATGCGTACCTTTTGTGTGTCTTGCACATTATGGAGATAAACATATTGCTCCATATGTAAGTATCCATCACTAGTACAAAATGGCTAATTAGTTACTAAAAAAACGACTAAAATTTGCATATAAACGACTATTTTTCGGTCAATGACCAATAGTAGCTAATTTACAATATCTTATAGCGCAACCAACTTTTAGTCATTTTTAGCTTAGTCATTAATTGGTTATTTCAATTTTGTTGTCTAGTTGTATATTTGGTCATTAATTTAGTCATTGATTTAGTCATTGATTTTATCATTAATTTAGTCATTGATTTGGTCATTAATGACCAAACTATAAGATACTGTAAATTAGCTACTAATAGTCATATATATGCAAATTTTAGTCATCGTTTGATTCCAATTAGTGATCGAAGAAATATGACTAAATTTTAGTCGTGTTATAAGATACTATAAATTAGCTACTAATAATTGTATATATGAAAATTTTAGTCGTCATTTTTTGTCACAAATTTATCATTTGCAGTAGTCATTTATTCATTATATAAACAACTAATTTAGTAGTTTATATTCATTTCATTTACTTTCATTAATAATCATTATAAATGACTAATTTAGTTGTATATTCATTTTATTTGTGTTCATCATTAATCAATATAAACTACTATTTTAATAGTTTTTGATTGATTTTATGTGTTCATTATTAATCATCATAAATTAATTAATATGATTTTGCAACTAAATTTAAAAAAAAAAAAAGTGTCATATTCATCTAATATGAAAACGCAAAGTTACACATGTTAATTACAATACCAAGTAATATCAAGTGCAACTATAAATAATTCCAAACACATAAATTATATTATATAAAACGTCAAGTATTAAAATATGGGTTTCCAACTTAATATTGGTTGGAGTACAATTTACAGATAAATTATTGTTCATCACTTCAAAACAATATCATTATCTTGAAAAGGAATTGCAAGTGAATTCACCAACTCTGAAAACTTGACCATCAGTCTTTATATGTGTGTCTTATGTGGGATATTGGCTCTACGGGTACCAATAGACTAGTACACTTCTCTCTCTTTGTCACTCGAGTGTTCTTGTTCCCCTCTTTCTTCAATCCTTGCTTCTTACCATCAATAATGAGTCCATTTTCTGCAAAAAGAAAACAAAAAAAGTTACAATGCAGAGTATAAGACATGAAAGTCGATGAACACTGGAATATAAACTAAAGTAGACTATGAAGGATTTATACGATATATACCTCAACATCAGCAATATTTTTAATGTCATTTTTCCCCATAAAAGCAAGAAACTCGAACTATTTTTATTTAGTTGGGAAATAGTGGCCACTATGTGGTCAGATGACCTGTATAAACAAAGAAAATAAAATGTCACAAATAAACACAACAGAGCTAGCAATTTCTACTAATAATGTCACATGCTCCACTTTTGTAGTTGTATCGTTTCCTCTAGTTATCTCTAAGAAGTAGTGACACTTCAACAATAAAACTGGTTAGTAGAAATCTAATGGGTGGAGCAAAATATTGCTGACACAAGATTACAACAAGAAACTAAAAAAGAATAAGATAAGACTTTGTAAATTGTGATACTAACCAGGAATATAGATTCAATATAGTAATCTTCAATTATCAACGTACTATTCCAAGGGAAAAGGAATCCAATTCCCATAAGCCAACAAATTATGTATGCCCCTTGTTTTCCCTGTAATTAATTAAGCAAGATTAACACACGCAATTTCCATTTAGAATCTCTAAATGATTCTATAATTATTCAAAGAAAACTTAATGTTACTCATTCATTTTTCTCTGATGCAGACAAAACTGAATATGCTAACTTGTTTTTGAGCTAGAGCGTTCTATAATTCATCGTGTCCCAAATCATTTTTTATTGCCGTTATTTTTTTTTTAATGATCAGGCAACGTGCCTATATTTGATCAAAAAACATATTTTTTTCATAATATATTCCATTTTTTGTAATTCAAAGCTAGATTTCCTTCCTGTTTATGACGTTCAAACAAACTAGAATCATTTTCCTTTAACAAGTCATTTTTGTAATATACTACTAAGCAGACAACTACGTAATGAAGTTATTAGTGGCGGAATACTAATAAATCACAAATACAGGTAAGAAATAACACCATTATTTCCTAGACATGCGAAGTCTTTATCCTCTTGGTTGGAAATATTACTTCATGGAAACAACATATTTGAAAAAGAGAAATTTTATAAAACTAACCAATGCTAGTGTATCTAACAACATTGACATTTCTATTGGCATGCCCTCAAAATGTGTGGAAGTATCAAAAAAGTGTAGTGCACTTCCTTGTAAGGTTAAAGTTTGGCAATGGAATATGTTGTCACTTAGTCTAATCAGGTTTTAACTTGCCTTTGATAACATAATGGGAATCCAATATAGAACAATGACAGAAAGATTTTATTCATTCACACTTACCTAGATACTAAACAAGCATTGAAGCGTTATACAAATCCAAGAATATCTCACATTCCACCAGGAAACAAAAATTATAGATTTTGATTGTAACCCTTGAGCCTTTCTCAAATTTGTAAAAAATTAATATCATAAATATTTTTCCTTAGTTCTCAAACCTTCTTTTGTGTGGAACTTGAGAAAATATGTGCATACACATATCACAATATAGCATGCTGTGGAGTACATTTACATGAAACCAATCATTCAAAATTTTATATTATATCAAGATTGAGGCATATGTTAAATGCCCATTATCTGCATCTTTGCGCAATTGTGTCATTAATAATTTGAAGGTTCTTGTCTTGCTAGTATGATCTAATTATTGCTTTGTGCAAGATGTTTTTTCACTCCTATTTTTAAAATTTTTTATGAACAATATATAGATACAATGGATGCTTCGAATAATAAAAGTGGCAATTATTTTTCTGATC